>OY978216.1:15142542-15509001 GCA_963854785.1 Vaccinium vitis-idaea | reverse complement strand
CTTCCTCTCAACACTTATTCTCAACGCCTTCAGGTTTAAACCCACTGTTGAAGAACTTTTAAAGTCTATTAATTAGAGATGATGTTCTAAGAGCATCCATATCAGCCTCACAAAAAAAAAAAAACACCAAATTTAACCACAAAAACAACTTTTACAATTTAGCAAGTCACTTTATCAAAAACTCAAAAAATCAAATTCTCTATCCAAACTTTACTATATTAACTATTCCCCTCAAGTCTATTAAAAAAAAAAAAATTTCTCGTAAAAAACTAATCTCCCCACCTTGGGAGTTGTTCTCTGTCCAGGAAAGTACATCTCTTCCTATTAACTATTCGGAACTATTCTCCTCCCCCTCTCTCTCTCTTCTGTTCCCCTCTCTCTCTCTCTCTCTCTCTTCTATTCCCCATGGAACCCGGGGAAAACAACGGAAAGAAACAATAAAGAAAGGTTAGTGAACAGTGCCTACTCAAATTTGAGTAGGAACTGTAGCAAAAATAATTTGGTGAGAAAGAATAGGTAGCTTGATTTTTTTGAGGTTTTGGGGGGTTGGCTCCCTATATTTACTTAAAAGCTATTTTAGGTAACCTGATGAGGATGCCCTAAAGTTAAACCCGCTGTTGTTGGCTGTTTGATTTGAAGCAAATAAGAAAGACAATTGTTTAGCTGATAATCCTCAAAGTCCTATTTCTTTGTATTCAAACCTTGGTACTTTCTCGGCTTCACACTGATTCTTATTACTTCATCTATTTCTATTGTATGTTTATATTCTATCTTAATTGGATTAAAGTCCATAGTTATGCAGTCTCCTCATCAATTAGCCTTAAGATGGAGTTTAATTGATACCGACGAGAACAGAATTATGACTCTTCAACTCGTCTGAGAAGATGCTCAAATGATTTACTAAGAAAGATGTTCAAAATCTCGGCTGCCAAGAGAAGAGAGTTGAGGGAGGGTTAAAGTTGACAGAGTGAAAATCCGTTAATAAATAGTTAGTCTACAGGCACACCCACTCAAACACACCCCAACCATACCCTATTGTGTAGGACCTACTTTGGAGTCTTACACGAATGATTGGAGCCGCTCAATTAACCAACTCAATCAAATACCGGTAAAGGCTCCAATGATTCATTCAATTTCAGTTCCTGAATCGAACACACCAAAACTTTAACAAACTTATCAAGCCTTTACCGATATTGATTGAGCTAATTTTTTTCAAGAACCTTACAAAAAAATATTCTAAATAAATTGAGCGGCTCTGATCATTCGTGTGAGACCCGAGAAAAGTCTTACACCATCGGGTGTACCTGGGGTGTGTTCGAGTAGGTGTGACTGTAAACTACTTAATTAATGGACGCATGTTAGCCAAATAGGTGTGGGACAGAGGAAAAGGGATAGGGATCCGGAGCCAGGAAAGAGACCTTGACTCATCAGGAAATTAAAAAGTTCTTACCGTGTAGAACACGTGATTCCCAAAAAAAGGTAAAACGGCACAGTACATATCATGCTGATGCTGATGCCACGGTAAGTCAAATATTAGTTTTAAATATCAAACGTCATATAACATTTGCATGTGCATAGCCTAAATGATAGGCCCGTTCAAGTGAGACAATTGCCTTCACAAGAGAGGCAAGTATTTATAAAGTAATTAATTTGAAATTTATACAAAACCACTTTCATTTGTTAAATATGTATAGCAACATCGATCAACATCTTTAAGTCAAACAACATTTTATTCCTATAATGAATTATAGCATACAGCGCACTCCCAAATTTAAAAGACTATTTCACTATGCTCACACAATCAAAGCCTTGAACAATTACTTAAGCATCCATACACCCTGAATACTTCTTAGCCATAAGGCACAATTCATTCTTCTTATGCATAGTAATACCTGGTCTCCCCTCCATGTCGATGTCGTCTTTTTTCATCCCAGAAGGCAATTCCCAGTTAAAATGGTAAACAAGGTTGGCAAGTGCAAGCTCCACCATCACAACTCCTAGAAGAATCCCAGGGCACCTTCTTCTCCCGGCTCCAAACGGAATAAACTCAAAATCTCGTCCGTTAAAATCAATAGTGCTTCCTAGAAATCGCTCTGGAAAAAATTCCTCTGGGTTTTTCCAAGAATCGGGGTCTCTTCCAACGGCCCATATGTTAATGTAGACGACTGTTTTTGGCTGGATTTCATAACCAACAATATTGCATTTTTGAGTTGTTTCATGTGGAACCATAAGCGGAGTTGGAGGGTGCAATCTCATTATCTCCTTCACCACAGCTTTTAGATAAGAAAGTTTTTGGAGGTCATTTTCATCTATTACATTATCTTTTTCTCCAATTATATTTCGAACTTCTTCTTGGAGTTTGTTCATGACCGTACGATTTCTCATTAGCTCTGCCATCGCCCAGACCACAATTGCAGCACTTGTGTCTGTTCCGGCAACAAATATATCCTGAGAAAAATGGGGAAAATTGAAGAAATTATATCATCTATTCTATTTATAAAGGAAAAGCAGCTTTTGGTATATATGGACCCCATTTTGAGGCTGAAAATATATAACATTGGCCTAAGACTGAGGTGATTGTTCCCCTAAGGTTTCAAGTTCGAGATATTTTAGGTGCTATCAATTATTTTGGGGTCAATTGACACGGGACTTTCTGCCAGTGGACGCAGGGATTAATCGAGATGCTCATAACTTAACCTGAACACCCTGAGAAACAAAAATAAATATCGTACAAGGCAAAAGGATGGTACTTAACCTGAACACCCTGAGAAACAAAAATAAATATAGTAAAAGGAAAAAGGATTACCATGAGCACGGATTTAATGTGATCCAAATTCAGATCAATCGAAAACGAATGATCATTCTGAAGGTGGAGCAAGACATCAGTAAAATCCTCTTGATCACCCTCACCCCTGTTTCCATGATCAAGGTGCTCGTCAATGGCTTCTTGCAAGAACATATCCAATTCCTTGCAAGTTTTGTCAACCCAATTTGACTGTCCAGTGATTCTATCAACCCAACCCATATGAGGAAAATAGTCTGAGAAAAAGAATCCCCCTGCCACTGCCTGAACTTCATGCAAAAGACACTGAAGCTTCGTTCTACCACAACCTACATCATCGTACCTCCTCCCAAAAGCAATCCTACAGATAACTGCACTAGTAACCGAAAGCATTATCTCACTCAAATTTGCGAGTTTACATTCTAAACCCAACTTGGAAATTTTTTTGATCATTTGCGAAACCTCATCTTCGCGAATGGAGCGAAAAGATTGCACCCTCTTGGAACTAAAGAGATGAAGAGTACAGATTTTCCTCATTTCCCTATAGTAGTCGCCATATGGTGCAAAAGTGAGGTCTAAGCCATTTCGCGATAACTTTAGGCCGCCAAAAAAAGGAGGCCTACCGGAGAATACTCTGTCTTGGGTTTTGAGGACCTCTTCTGCCATTTTGGCAGAAGAAACGACGAGGACCGGCATAAACCCTAGTTGGAGGGACATAAGAGGGCCATATGTTTTGGACAGTTGATACAGATAGCGATGAAGAGCTGAGGTATCAAGCTGGTGTAGATTTCCAATTATGGGAAGCCTTGGAGGACCTGGTAATGTAGGGTTTAGAACTTCATTTTTTCTGTGTTTTTTGATTAGGAACAAGAGAATTGGAATTGCCAAAAGAAAGAGAAGCAATTCCATTGTGGTCATGAGGGCTAATCTGGGTTAATTTCGGGTGCTACCATTTTTCTTTTTGTACGAAAAAAAAAGAATATAGCAATTTCTTTTGAGATATCGTGGTAGCGGTGGAAAATTTTGATAACGACATAATGCGTTTTTTTTTTTTAAAACCGGATATCTGGGCTAGTTTGCGCGCACCTCGACTAATTCTGGGGCCCTTTTGGTAATGACCGGACATGACACCCAGTGGCCAATCCAGACAAATAATCTGTCTAACAAACAAGCTCTCTTAGTTTTGGAGGACATTATAGATACTTTGTTGGTGCAAATCCAGGAGTTTTTGAGAAATCTGAACGCCTTGATGATGGAACCTGTAGAAACTTGCTTCGAGGCACATTACTGAGTCGCTTTCTGAAAACAGTATTTGCCCCCACCGTTTGGTGTGCACCGGGTTGATAGCGGATTTGTTCTAGGATACAACAAAGCCCGATCAATTCAATGATCTTCTGCCTGCGTCTGCACAAACGAAGGACAATCAGAATACCGAATCGAATTTGTGATCAAATGAACCAAGGATTTGTTAACACCGTTTCTGCAGAGTAACGGTGTAACAAAACAAGAAAGCAACTAGAAAGTATTTTGGCAGAGTAATGGCGTTTAGAATGTGTCCAAAATGATTTTGCTTAGGGCTCTATTTATAGACCCAACGCACCTTTTCACAGAGGGTTGCACCCTTTCACCAAGGGACGCACCCTTTGACCAAGGGATGCACCCTTTCACCAAAGGATGTATCTTTTCAAGTAGCCAACAACCCAAAACTCTTTTAGTAGCTTTCTCAAGGCACAAAGAATATTTTGATAAAACCCCAAACTAAAAAACCCATTTTATTTTGATAAATTCCAACAATCCCCCACCATTTTCAAAATAAAGAAGAAGAAGCCTTGGTTCCTTTGAAAAGATTTGTGCATCAATGAAGGCATCTCACGATTTTAACCATCACCTAGTGAAACACATCAAAGTTAGTCGGAATGCATGGTAGACTTGTCTTTTAACCAGCGATCCTATAATGACCAATCGGACCCGCTTCACGCACGCATCTTTACCTGGCTTAGGTATTCAAAATTGCTGACACGTGGGTTGGTCGTGTGTCTATATCCTATTTCATGAGTGCTCTAAAGTTCTAGCCTGTGAACCTATAGAAGGCGGCACCACCCTCACACTCATATAGGTAGACTTTTAAGAATGCCCATGTAACAACAGCATCCACCTAACTAAACCGTTAGAAGTCTATTCAGAGCTAAGTAGCTCACCTCCTCCTTTTAAATTACAGGTACCAAACACTTTACCATAGGATGGGTGTAACCGGAAAGTCCTTGCCATCACGACTTATGGTGTAGTTTGCTCATTGAACCCAAGGACTTGAAGCTAAACAAGCGTTGGGTCGAGTTTCCACCAGGAGTGATTATATTGTAGTACGCTTAAGTCCCATCCCATGTGATGTTTTCCACATCAACTCTCTTGCAAGACCTTTCGTTAAAGAATCTGCCAGGTTTTGACCTGACTTGACATAATCAATGGTTATCACCCTATCGGTTATCAAATTCCTCACATAGCTATGTCTAAGTCCAATATGCCTGGACTTACCATTATACACCTGACTGTAAGCCCGTGATAGTGTCGACTGACTATCACAATGCAAAGATATCGGTGGCATTGGTTTTGGCCACATGGGTATCTCCCACAACATACTTCTTAGCCACTCTGCATCTTTGCTACCTGATGCTAGTGCCGGTAAAAAGAATCTTAACATAGTTACGCTTTCGAAGAGGGAGCTAATAGAGAAGAAGCTCTCTATGACGCACTATCTGAGAAAAATCCTTCATTGGAATATGGAAGTGGAAGTCAGTCTAGCCAATAGAAGTCCTTTTCCCAACATTGATATGAATTGTGAATCCCACTGCTGGTAGCTTCTGTCTCTTATTGATGGATTTTCCAGTGTTAATCGGATCGGAACTGCCAATGAAAAAATCAACACGAAACAGCTTTCATCACTCCAGAGGGCTTTCACCCCAATATCCTATACTATTCAAGTACCATTTCAATAAGCATTCTGCCTAAAGAGAAATAGCCATAGAATTGGTTACCTCATAGAGTACTGTTACTGTACATCGAATCTGTAATTATGCTATGTTTCTTTGATCCCCAAGAAACTGCTCCACCACCAAGAGTGAAGACTCATCCACTTGTTGACAGGTGATCCTCATTCTCAGCTATCCAGCTAGCATCCGTGTATCCTTCAAGAACCGGAGGATATCCACTATAGACTATGTCGTAGTCAATAGTTCTCTTCAAATACCTCAATACCCGATTCACCTCATTCTAATGAATATCACCCGGGTTATGAGTATACCAACTTAGTTTACCTACCCCATATGCAATGTCCGGTCGAGTAGATGTCATAACATACATCAAGCTTCCTATCACCCTAGAATATTCTAACCGTGATACCAATCTACCTGTGTTAGAATATAACTTGACATGTGGATCATAAGGTGTAGAGATAGGAGTACTGTCAAAGTGATTAAGCTTCTTTAGTATCTTCTCAATATAATGAGATTTTTTTTTTTGGGTCAATCGGTAGCCATTTTATTGATTACGAAATATGCGAAATATCAAAGAGAACACCCCTACTCACCCAGTCCGGACAACTCCCTTCCCAGGTTGTAGGTTGCTCAATAGATAGGGCGTGTTTGGCCACAGCATGGGCCACCCTATTACAATCACGAGGAATGAATGAAAAAGAAAAATCACAAAAGGAAGTAGAAAGTTTTAAAATATCTCGGATGATCACCGCTAAACTTGAGCTCATAACCTTTTCTCCATTAAGCATCTGTATGATGGATTGCGCATCTCCTTCAAAAGCAAAACGTTCGCCCCCTTTCTCCTTAGCCAAAGTCACTGCCCATCTAAATCCCAAAGCCTCCATAGTCTCTGCCGATTGAATGTTTGAGATTGGAATAGCCATAACCCATTTCACTTGCCCTGAATAATCCCTTGCTACCAGCCCTACGCCACCTCTCTTACCTGACCTGTCAAAAGCACCATCAGAGTTAATTTTCATCACACCATGGCTCGGAGGAATCCACCTGCGATCTATTTCTTCCATTGGCTGCCGTGGCTCTCTAGCTTTTGACGTGGCTGCTACAAAATCATGAAACTCATTAATCCCATGACTCAAGATTTCATGCTCTCCAATCCACTTCCTATTGAACACCCAATCATTCCTGGCCTTCCAAATCTGCCAGCAAACAAACGCAAATAATCCCAGACTCTCCTTACGATTCCCTCCATGAGTAATAGCTCCCATACTTGTCCTCAATTCTCCAAATTGGGCAGTGGATAAAACCTCCGGTCGAAACCGAAAGGGTGATAGTAACCACAGTTTGCAAGCCCTCTCACAAGTCAGCAACACATGAGTTGTAGTCTCCTCCATCAACCCACAAACTGGACACTCCGTTGGCACCGGTACTCTTCGTTGGGCTAGCAACTTGTTAACAGGAAGAATATTGTGCAAGCTGCGCCATATAAAAAGTTTGAGTTTATTCGGCGCTTGAATGTGCCAAATCCGTTTCCATTTATCCTCATCAACGTTACTTCCACTTGTTTGCCCACGATCAACATCATTGTTTGGAGTATGTTGTCCCAACTGTTTTGCAATCACGTAAGCCGTCTTAACTGAAAATTTCCCATTCGGTGAGCCCCTCCAAATGTGCTCATCAAGTTGGTCAGTAGTACTTAATGGTATACACAAAATTTGCTCAACATCTCTATGATTAAACACCTCCCTTATTGCTGCCTCCTTCCATCCTTTGCACTCATGGTCAATAAGTTCACTAACTTTCTCATAAGGCACATTCATTGGTCTCGGTGATAAAAGTGTTGGTAGTAAAGGATCCTCAAGCCACGGATCAGACCATATCGAAACTTTTGTGCCCGTAGCCACTCTCCACCTCCACCCTTTTTCCACCACAACTTTACTTGCTAAAATACTTTGCCAAGCCCACGATGCCGTAGGTTTAGCCCGTGCATCCAAAAAAATTGAGTTAGGAAAGTATTTGGCTTTGAAGACTTGTAGAACAAAGAATCCTCCCCCTTGAGTAATCTCCACCCTTGTTTAGCAAGCATTGCTAAATTAAATGCTTCTAAATCTCTAAACCCCAAACCCCCTTTACCTTTGACCTGAGTCATCTTCTCCCACCTCAACCAATGGATTTTCCTATTCTCATCATCACCATTCCAAAAGAACTTAGCAATCAACGAGTTAAGTGAATTGCATAAACCCGTTGGAAGCTTGATACAAGCCATTGTATACGTGGGCAACGTTAGCAAAACAGCTTTCGCCAATACCTCCTTTCCTGCTGGGTTGACATGCTTCCCTCTCCAGTTCTTAACTTTATTCATCACACGCTCCTTAATGTACCCCAATGCAGCATTTTTGGATCGCCCAATAATAAAAGGCAGCCCTAGATATTTCCCTTCCTCCGAGCTCCTGCTAAAACCCAAAATGTTACGGCATAACCCTTTACTCTCCACAGACGTATTAGGGCTGAAAAAAAATTGATGATTTATGTTCGTTCACCAGTTGCCCTGAAGCTTTCCGGTAGGTTTCCAGGACACACTTAACTGCCTCACTATCCCATCTTGTTGCTGGGCAAAAAATGAGAGAATCATCCGCAAACAAGAGGTGTGAAATAGACGGCCCATTCCTGCAAATCTTAACACCTTTGATATCCCCGCGTCGCTCCTTTTCCTGTAACAAACTAGATAGCCCTTCAGCACATAACAAGAATAAATATGGGGAGAGAGGATCCCCCTGTCGTAGGCCCCTTTGGGGTTTAATAAAACCATGATGCTGCCCATTGACAGTCACTGAGTATGATACCGTGGTAATACAATTCATAATCCAACCTCGCCACTTCTCATTAAAACCCATCGACTGCATGACCTTCTCCAAATATACCCATTCAACCCTATCATATGCCTTGGCGATATCAAGTTTAAGTGCCATCTGACCTTCCTTACCACTCCTTCTATTTTTAAGATGATGCACTAGTTCATGGGCTACTAAGATATTATCACAAATCTGCCTATTTTGAACAAAAGCACTTTGGTTGGGACTAATTAACTGAGGTAGAACAACACGCAGTCTATTGGCCAAAGCTTTAGAGATAATTTTGTACAAAACATTGCATAAAGAGATAGGGCGGTATTGTGAAACCTGCAAAGGAGTTTTGACTTTGGGAATCAAGACAATCTGAGTATGATTGAAGCTCCTCAATATCTGCCCAATTCGAAAGAAGCTCTGCACTGCATTAGTAACATCATCACCAATTATAGCCCAATAATGTTGATAGAAACCTGCCGTCATGCCATCCGCCCCTGGGGCCTTGGTAGGATCCATATCAAAAAGAGCCTTCTTAATCTCGCCACGGGAAAATTCTTTAGTCAACCGGTTGTTCATCGCCTCTAAAATCCTGCCGTGAATAGTACTAGTCACCTCCTCTATGTGCTCAGTACCCTCCGATGTAAAAATCTCCTGGAAATACTGGACAAATTCATTAGCAACTGCATCCGGGTCATCACACCATATCCCATTTGAATTTTGAACCCCAGATATGACATTCCTTTTTCTTCTCTGATTCACCTTAGCATGAAAAAAAGCAGCATTCCTATCCCTTGTACAATCCAATTCACTCTTGCCTTTTGTCTCCAGTACTTCTCCTCCTGATCCCAAGCTATACTCAGTTCCTTCTCGAGCGCTTGAACTTCCCCACGCCCTCCGCTACTTTGATCAGACCCAATGGATTCCAATTTAATATCTAAAATTAGTTTACAATAAAAATATCTTCTTCAATTTTTTTTTTGAAAAATTGAAACTAAAATTAATTTAAAAAAAAAAACTCATTTACTTCTTTGAAACACATTGGTCTCAACAATTACAAAGGCCATATAATATCAAAAGGTAATAAAAAATTAAAGCTAAATATTTTTTAAACTATTTTTAAGACTGTTTGAACCATGTAAGGTCAATTTTTATTTTTTTTTTTGTATTTTTTAAAAAATGCATGTTTTCAATATATTGCACAACACTTTTACTTACAGAGAAAATGATAACATAACTTTTTACCTAATTAGTTCTCAAGGAAATAATAGTTTAATTAAGCAACAGTGGAGTCGATCATCAAAGTTAAACAAATGTGGAACACCAACAATGAAGGCAATGGGCGAGTTACAAAGTTATTGACACAAGATTACCAAAACAATATTAACTGCAATAAGATAACATCGACGACGCACTATTAGTGCCTTGTAAATTAGTGCTCGTAACACGATTAAAAATAAAATTGATTACTCAAATTTTATAAGATGGCCAGTCACATGTGTTATCAAGACCAATCAATTGAGGAATTTGAACCGTAGCGAAAATAGAATCTAGAATCTATCATTGATTATGTGAAGTTATCTAGAGTGATTCAATGCAAAACCGGTTGCAGTATTGTCTCTAACTTTGAGAACCCCTTAAGGAGTCCCACATCGGGAAGTTGATATACTAACATGTAAGATTCGTCACTAGCTACTGTATAACTTGAGGTAACATTTTGAGTCACGTAGTTCGACTAAGGGTAAGTAGGTTAGCTGGTGCGGGTCATCACACTAACCGATTCCAAAATCTATTAGAAAGCTTATTGATAACGATTGATTGCCAAATCGAATACTCTACTCACCCAATTTGATTGAACAATCGATGTTGCAATGTTTACCCATTTTATTACATTGCATAATTGATTGTGTCGTATAATAGATTATAGCATTGATTGTAGAAGTGATAATGTATTCAATTGTTCCCAAGCATTTTTTATAACTCAAATTTGAAGACCACTTTGATCGATTACCCAATTGATTGTGTTGTGTTGTGTAATCGATTATGGAATTGATTACATAATTGATTATGTATTCGATTGTTCCCAACCGTTTTTTATAACTTAATTTTGAAGACCACTTTGATCGATTACCCAATTGATTGTGTTGTGTTGTGTAATCGATTGTGGAATTGATTTCATAATTGATTACGTATTCGATTGTTCCCAACCGTTTTTGATAACTCAAATTTTAAGACCACTTTGATCGATTACCCAATTGATTGTGTTGTGTTGTGTAATCGATTATGAAATTGATTACGTATTTGATTGTTCCCAACTATTTTTTATAACTCAATTTTGAAGACCACTTTAATCGATTACGCAATCGATTATACATGGTTGAAAAGTTATGATTTTTTATACTAAAGTTACGAGACCAACAAAAATGTTACGAATCGTATCTGTGAAAAGTTATTAATTTTTTTATCTCAAAGTTACGAGTTCCACGAAAAGTTACGAAACACACAAAAATTTACGAAACAAAATAAAAGTTACGAAACAAAAGAAAATGTTACGAATCATATTGTCAAAAGTTACGAATGCTTAATATAAAAGTTACGAAACATACAAAAATGTTACGAATCATATTTGAGAAAAGTTATAATTTTTTAAGTCAAAGTTACGAAACCCACGAAAAGTTACGAAACACACGAAAAGTTATGAAATGAAGGAAAATGTTACGAATCCTATTATCTAAAAGTTACGAATTCTTAGTATAAAAGTTACGAAACAAACGAAAATGTTACGAATGACCGGTTCTCCAGGTCATTTTTTACGAGGTGGCGCAATATGGACCACACAATGGGTGCATATCGTACACCTTAAAAGGGGGTGTGTATTGTAGATTTTTCCAATTATTACATATCAAGTCAAATTTTGCTTGGTTTCTTTTTCAACTTTTGTACACCTGACTTGTTAAAAAAACACTTGGACCACATGAGTAGTCCATTTTTTTTCTATAATTACGTGTACGTCTGGGTTATTTATACGTGTACTGATAGGTGCTCAATTATACCCAATTAAGCCCTCTAACTTATACTTGTGGATCCATTTATGTTGTTACTTGGAGTGGATTAATTAGTTTAATGTGTTTGTAGGCTTTGGAGATCAATGAGCCAAATAAAGCGCAATTTGGAAATAAAATCATTCAATCCCGAATTGAATAGGAATCTGAATAGCCTTCAGTATTTTGACCATATCTTTTAGCCAGAGTGTCAGATTGAGGCAAGGTCTGCGGCACCGGAAAGGAAATTCAATTTCCTACAACTTTCCTGTTTATGAGTTTTCCAAATTCCAACATCTTGATGGTCAAAATTGGGCTGGAAGCGGGCTGTAGAAGACAAACGGAATTTTTGGGAAGTTTGATTGAGATTGGACTTCCTAAACTTATTCTTTTACTTCGACTCCAAGAGAGTTGTGAGCACTATAAAAGGATAATCCTAGGTCATTATTAGGGGTTCAGAAGTTGAAGAGAGGCTCCATGTCCGGCTAAACCCCTCATCTAGGGCGAAGATGAAGCTCCGCTCCAAGTAACGTTAATTTATGTATAGGATTTAGGTTTCTTATTCGGATCAATTGTTTAACTAAGAACTCTTTTCATTACATATGAATGAAATTGCTTTACTTCTTCTATTATGTTGAGTATTTGTGAGCGCAACGCAACTACCTAGTTAATCAATAGTTTTCACTGATTGTACTTGGGTGACTGAGATGGGTTATGCTCGTAAGACGGGTTGTGCCACTGGACAAGCCGTGAATGAGACAGGGTTGTACCAGTGAGACAGGCCGTATTTTTTGTTACGTGGTCGGGGTGGATTCGAAACCCTAGATCTTTCTTTCCATCTCCAATTTAATCACTACTTTGCTTAGTTTAATCATTCACAAAATTAAAACCAATCAACTAATCTTTTCCGAATTAAATTAGAAATTAATCGAATCTATTGTAACTTAGCCAATCTGTCTCCGTGGATCGATACTCGGACTTAGCCACTATTCTCTGGAGTACTAGTTAATTCTTAGTTGTTATAAATATATTTTTGACTCGGAACGACACGTTCATGTACCTCGACCAATCTTGAGAGACCAATTCCATCATTTATCAGCACCTTAGCAGGGACTCCATTTAAAGTCAAAGTAAAACTTTGTGTAAACTAACTCTAAAGAAGTTGATAGCAGCTAAGAAGTTTCGAATATGAGACCTAGAGAAGAGGAAAAAAAAAAAAAACTCCCAAGTCACCCCTTGGATTCGTAAGTAGTCCATGTTGATATTAACTCCTAGGACAGTGACATGCAACAAGTTAATGTGGTTTAGTGTTCAATTGTCGTAATTAATAACTATAGTAATGGGAAACTAATAGTTTTTTTTTTTTGGTGCAAAATGGGAAACCATTAGTTGCTTCAGAGCAGTGTCACATTTAGCTTGCGCGCACCTCGAATAATTCCGGAATCCTAGAGGTAACGACCGGGCATAACTCTCAGTGGCCTCAAAAGTTTACTGGCAAGAGAAATCAAATCTGAGACCTTAGCGAGGTTGGAGCAAACCCTAAGTCCCAAGACAAGACCACTTTTCCAAACACTTAGAGTTGGAATAGTGCCACTTAGTGCTCTATGGGAAAAGCACCATGGTGGAAAAAGCTCCAAGAGCACCATGTAACGGTGTTTCAAGAGCACTGAACAATCACTCCTAGCAAAGACATAGGAAGTATGCCAATAATTGGATCCATGTGTCAATAATAGCAATAGTTCTAGTTACTTGAACCCTAAGCCTGCAGGATGTGTCTTGAAAACTCCATGAATTTTAGAATAATTTCCATGTTTACTTATTTATTTTATAATAATTGGCCGGTAATTAGGGAAGGGGACTAATTGTGGACAAGTTCGGAGGTCGCCATAAATAATCGGGCCAATTAGTAAAAAATCCAAAATATTTGACATTTTTTAAAGGAAGGACAAAGAACTTTTGCAATCGAACATAAAAACAAACAATATTTGACATTTTTCAAAAGAAGGACAAGGAACTTTTGCAATCAAACATAAAGACAAAAAAAAAATTAGTGAACCGTTACTAATTTTTAAAAATTCTTAATTCGAACATAAAATTCAAAAAAAAACTCCGCCCCCCATCCGGCCGACCACCACCACACCTTTGGCGACCACTTTCGGCGACCAAAAAAATTAGTGAGATGTCACAATTTTTTTAAAAATTAAATTTCGAACATAAAATTCAAAAATTCCACCACTCCACCTCCGGCCAACCCCTTCTGGTGACAAAAAAAAATTGTGAGATGTCACTAGTTTTTAAAAATTCTAATTTTGAACATAAAAATAAAAAATATCATCACCCCACCTCCGGCCAACCACCACCCGACCTTTGGCCGACCACTTCCGGCGACCAAAAAAATTAGTGAGATGTCACTAATTTTAAAAAAATTTAATTTCGAACATAAAATTAAAAAAAAAATCACCACTCCACACCCGGCCGACAACCACCCCACCTTTGGCCGATCACTTCCGGCGACAAAAAAAAAATAGTGAGATGTCACTAATTTTTAAAAATTCTAATTTCGAACATAGAATTCAAAAAAATCACCACCCAACCTCCAGCCGACCACCACCCCACCTCTGGCTGACCACTTCCGGCGACCAAAAAAACTAGTGAAATGTTACTAATTTTAAAAAACTCAAATTTCATAAATAAAATTCAAAAAAATCATCACTCCAACTCCGGCTGACCACCACCCCATCTCGGGCCGACCACTTTGGGCGACCAAACAAATTAGTGAAATGTTACTAATTTTAAAATTTTTGAATTTCGAACATAAAATTAAAAAAAAAAATCACCTCCCCACCTCGCAATCAGGGACGTCGAATTGAGCTGATTCCTCCCTCGCGGGAACCCTCATAAAATGATTTTAAGATGATCTAATGGTTCAGATTGACCGTATAGGACGCGCTGACACCGGTCGGTACACCATCGGTGCACTCCAGAGGTTCCTCTTGCATTTCCGGTTCTTATGTTGGTTGTGGTCTTGACATAACCTTCTGGAACAAGTGCACTTGTAATTTTAAAAAATTGGGATGGCAGAATAAGTTCCGCCTTTTATGATTTTTACATCTCTTTGAATTCTTATTCTGAACGAAAGTAGGTTCAACTTCTCTTTTGTTTATTGGGCAAATTGATTTGAGAAGGTTTCTAGGTAATGGGAACAAAGACCTAATGAAAAAAGGGAAGCAGCTCAAGCAATGGAGAATTGGCCTTCCATATCAAATGTTTTGGGTGCATGTCTTGCCCACAAATGTCAAAAGCTCCGTGTCCTTTTGTCAAAAAGGAAAAAAAATATTGTAGTTTTGCCTAATTTTCCCTAAATAATCCATCTGTAGAGGCACTATTTAAATAGTTGTCCGGAATAAATAGTTTAGATAAGTACGCCTATCAAACACGGAACATACTAGGTACACACAAAAACTTACACACAATTTATCCAAACAAACACACAAGTGTGTGGGCACACACTTGTGTGTGTATTTGGGTAAATTGTGCCACACACTTGTGTGTGTGTTTGGGTAAATTGTGTGTAAGTTTTTGTGTGTATGTAGTGTTGTTGATCAAACACCGAATTTAACTAGTTCAAGCTAAAAGCCAATCCAGACAAATAATCTGGCTAACAAACGAGCTCTCTTAGTTTTGGAGTACATTATAGATACTTTTGGCATATTTCTTGTGTACTTCACGCATATACTTTGGCTCAATGGTACGCATTTTTCTGGTCAAGGATTTGGGTGTTGTAAAAAGTTACTACTGTTTTGTTTTATTTTTATTTAGCCATTTTTGTGATTAGTTACGCAACATTTTCATAATCAATTCCTTGCAGATATTCGGCAGTTAACTTTAGGGCTTCGAGGTTAACCAAGGAACACAATGCTAGGGATGCCCGACCAGAGAAACTTTTAGCCTTTTAGGTTGTGTTCGACTGATCGTAGAAGTACTTATGAAGGGATGGGAAAAACTGACAAGAAATTATATAAATACACAAAGTTCTTTTCTTTCCTTCTATAATCACCCACGCACAACTTAATTCAATCTTTCAAGTTTTATTATGCTCTGAATTCGAATTACTTAAGATGGGGGCAAGAAAACTTATTGTAGTTTCAATCTAGTGAAGTGCAACAATTCTACAAACATCACGTTTTTACTGCTCTTTTCATTGTTTGTCTAAACATGACGATAGGCTCACTCAAGCAAGACAATTGCCTGCCTTCATAAGAGAGGCAATTGTTTAACTAAGGAAAAAAAGCATCACTAATCTTTTTCTGGCAAAGTTAGGATTAGTGAAGTGTTCTTTTTTTTTTTTTTTTTTTTTTCAACAAGCACTTACATAAAATTAATTACAAATATCTTGGACAAATCCAACTATTTGTCTAATTACTGCAAAATGAGAAAAACAAAAGACAGTCGATGTCTCTTACCCAAACTCAGACATCAAGCCTAACACACAATCTTTTGAAAATTCATAACTATCTCAAAAGAGATAAAGTGCTAGACAAGCAAACCTTCAAAAAAAAAAGTGCTATTTTCTACTCAAGGGTCGATGACAGGTTAATACAAACTCTCAACTGTATTTTACCTATCGCTCAAGCCTCCTTGCCAATAAAATACCTTGGAGTTCCCCTAATCTCCTCTAAACTTTCTTATTCTGATTGTTACCAACTCAAGGAAAAAATCATTCAAAGAATTCAAACTAGGACAAATAAACTCCTTTCCTTTGGTGGTAGATCTCAACTAATCCAATCTGTCCTCTAGAGTATGCAAACATATTGGTGTTCCATTTTTCTTTTACCTCAAAAGATGCTTAGGGAAATCGATGGGTTACTAAGAGGGGTTTCACTTAATCATTCTGGGGCTAAAATCCAATGGGATTGGGTTTGTGTTCCTAAAGATGAGGGTGGTCTAGATTTTAAACCTCTCAAGCTCTGGAATAAGGCCACTATGCTCAGACATCTATGGGTCTTAAGAAAAAAATCAGATTCTTTATGGGTCAAATGGGTCCATGTGTATGTAATAAAACATAAATGTACATGGTATATGAATATTTCCCCAAACTCTTCTTGGACAATGTGAAAGATTTTACACCTCAGATCTCTGAGCAGCACCCTAATCAAACACAAAATTGGGAATGGCTATCAAGCTTTCCTTTGAATGGATCGATAACTGGTACCCTATTTGTCCCATTTATAAGACTTTTGGTGAGAGGGCAGTTAGGGATAATGGCAATTCATTGCTTGTTAAAGTCTGCTCTATTATTGACAGTGGCGCTTGGAAATGGCCTCGACATAGAAATGATATTATTCGTCAGCTTATGGATCTCACTCCTTATTCTCTTTGTCCAATTCCTTCCCATCCAGATATTGTTTATTGGGTTCCAGATCCTAGTGGCATATACTCAGTTAAATCAGCTTGACAAGCTATAAGGCCTTCCAGAAGTAGAGTGGATTGGTCTCATGTGGTGTGGTTTCAAGGGCATATACCCAGGTGGGCATTGCTGAATGGTTGCATGTTGGAAGAGGCAGGCAACCACTAATAAACTGACTATTTGAGGTATGCAAGTGGACCCACAGTGTTCTCTCTGTTCCCAAGCTCCGGAGTCTCATTATCACTTATTTTTCAGCTGTCCTTGTGCTAGACAAATCTGTACTCAAGCTCTTGGCAGATTATTCAATGTGCACACTGGTGATAGTTGGTCTGCGGAGCTTGCCTGGGCTTCTCAGTATCTCAAAAGAAGTGTTTCTTGTCAACACTTTACAGACTAGTTTTTGTAGGGGCAGTTTATCATATTTGACAGGAGTGAGACAATAGAATTTTTCAGAACGATATAGGGATCGTATGACTGTTTTTAAAGCAATGTGCAGTGATGTGCAGGAGAGAGTGTGCTCCTGGAAGAAGGTGGTTTATTCTCAACAGAACCTTTAGCTTGATCAAAGACAAAAGACAATAAGTACTCAAACAATCAGATATTCTCTTAAGTTACTACAAACGCACCAATGATCACAAAAAACTACATCCTGAAAAGCCACCACGAGATCCCTAGCCTCCAGCAAAGACATCTTCAATGTGTAGGGTTAGAACAGTACCCAATGTGAAACCAACTTGAAATGCATACGCAATTAACTACAAACCGAATTGCTCCGCCAAAAACAGACATCATGTCTAGGCTACAAATCAATACAGGTTATATCATCAGATTTCACATGTATTAAAACAACTTGAAATGCACACCCAACTACTTTATTTTTAAATAATACGTAACGTCTTAAGTCAAACAACTTTTTATTCCAATACAACACAATCCACATTTAGAGGACTATTTTACTATGCTCACACAATCAACATAAAACAATTACTCAAACATTCATAAACTCTGAATACTTCTTAGCCACAAGGCACAATTCATTCTTCTTATGCATAGTAATACCGGGTCTCACCTCCATGTCAATGTCTTCTTTTTTCACCTCAGAAGGCAATTCCCAGTTAAAATGGTAAACAAGGTTGGCAAGTGCAAGCTCCACCATCCCAACTCCTAGATGAATCCCAGGGCACCCTCTTCTCCCGGCTCCAAACGGAATAAGCTCAAAATCTTGTCCGTAAAAATTAAGAGTACTTCCTAGAAATCGCTCTGGAAAAAATTCCTCTGGGTTTTTCCAAGAATCGGGGTCCCTTCCAATGGCCCATGCGTTTATGTAGACGACTGTTTTTGGCTGGATTTCATACCCCACAACATTGCATTTTTGAGTTGTTTCATGTGGAACCATAAGCGGAGCTGGAGGGTGTAGTCTCATTACCTCCTTCACCACAGCTTTCAGATAAGCAAGTTTTTGGATGTCATTTTCGTCTATTAAACTACTTGTTTCTCCAATTGTATTTCGAACATCTTCTTGGAGTTTGTTCATGACCGTAGGATTTCTCATTAACTCTGCCATCGCCCAGACCACAATTGCTGCACTTGTGTCTGTTCCGGCAACAAATATATCCTGAGAAAAATGGGGAAAATTGAAGAAATTATATCATCTATTCTATTTATAAAGGGAAAGCAGCTTTTGGTATATATGGACCCTATTTTGAGGCTGAAAATATATAACATTGGCCTAAGACTGAGGTGATTGTTCCCCTAAGGTTTCAAGTTCGAAATATTTTAGGTGCTATCAATTATTTTGGGGTCAATTGACACGGGACTTTCTGCCAGTGGACGCAGGGATTAATCGAGATGCTCGTAACTTAACCCGAACACCCTGAGAAACAAAAATAAATATCGTAGAAGGCAAAAAGGATGGTACTTAACCTGAACACCCTGAGAAACAAAAATAATATAGTAAAAGGTAAAAGGATTACCATGAGCACGGATTTAATGTGATCCAAATTCAGATCGATCGAAAACGAATGATCATTCTGAAGGTGGAGCAAGACATCAGTAAAATCCTCTAGATCACCCTCACCCCTGTTTCCATGATCAAGGTGCTCGTCAATGGCTTCTTGCAAGAACATATCCAATTCCTTGCAAATTTTGTCAACCCAATTTGACTGTCCAGTGATTCTGTTAACCCAACCCATATGAGGAAAATAGTCTGAGAAAAAGAATCCTCCTGCCACTGCCTGAACATCATGCAAAAGACTCTGAAGCTTTGTTCTACCACAACCTGCATCATCGTACCTCCTCCCAAAAGTAATCCTACAGATAATTGCACTAGTAACCGAAAGCATTATCTCACTCAAATTCGCGAGTTTACATTCTAAACCCAACTTGGAAATTTTTTTGATCATTTGCGAAACCTCATCTTCGCGAATGGAGCGAAAAGATTGCACTCTCTTGGAACTAAAGAGATGAAGATTACAGATTTTCCTCATTTCCCTATAGTAGTCGCCATATGGTGCAAACATAGGTCTACGCCATTTCGTGATAACTTTTGGCCGCCAAAAAAAAGAGGCCTACCGGAGAATACTCTGTCTTGGGTTTTGAGGACCTCTTCTGCCATTTTGGCAGAAGAAACGATGAGGACCGGCATAAACCCTAGTTGGAGGGACATAAGAGGGCCATATGTTTTGGACAGTTGATACAGATAGCGATGAAGAGCTGAGGTATCAAGCTGGTGTAGATTTCCAATTACGGGAAGCCTTGGAGGACCTGGTAATGTAGGGTTTAGAACTTCATTTTTTCTGTGTTTTTTTATTAGGAACAAGAGAATTGGAATTGCCAAAAGAAAGAGAAGCAATTCCATTGTGGTCATGAGGGCCAATCTGGGTTAATTTCGGGTGCTAACATTTTTTTTGGTACGAAAAAAATAGAAAGTATCAATTTTCTTTTGAGATATCGTGGTAGCGGTGGGAAATTTTGATAACGACATAATGCGTTTTTTTTTATAAAAAAATCGGATATCTGGGCCAACTTGCACGCAACTCGACTAATTCTGGGCTCTATAGGTAATGACCGGACATAATACGCTGTGGCCCTCAAGAATTTGTTAGAAAGAGGAATCGAACCTAAAATCTTAGATAAAAACAAACCCGCAATTCAATGGAAACAAACCCCCAGTTCACAAGGCAAGACTACTTTGGAGTAGCATAATGCGTTCGTTGAATTGTCAAGGATAAGAACATTGAAATGACGCGACTAAAGAGCCCACAAATGTTTGTATTATGTCAAATAACAAAATACTTCCAAATTATTACATATCAAGTCAAATTTTGCTTGGGTTTTTTTTCAACTTTTGTACATGTGACTTGTTAAAAAAACAAAAAAAAACTTGGACCACATGAGTAGGCCATTTTTTTTGTTAATAAAACAAAAAAAAACTTGGACCACATGAGTAGGCCATTTTTTTTCTATAATTAGGTGTACGTCTGGGTTATTTATGCATACCTCGACCAATCCTGAGAGACTAATTCCACCATTTATCAGCGTCTTAGCAAGGACTCCATTTAAAGTCAAAGTAAAACTCTGTATAGACTAACTCTAAAAAAGTTTATAGCAGCTAAGAAGTTTGGAACATGAGACCTAGAGGGGGGAAAAAAAAAAAAAAAAAAAACTCCCAAATCACCCTTGGATTCGTAAGCAGTCCATGTTGATATTAACTCCTAGGACAGTGACATGCAACAAGTGAATGTGGTTAAGTGTTCAATTGTCGTAATTAATAACTATAGTAATGGGAAACTAATACTCCCTCCGTCCCAATTTTATAGTCCCAGTTGACACTTATTGTCGTCCCAAAAATATTGTCCCACTTCAAAACTAAATGGGTAATTGTTAAGGAATTTCCTCTTTTACCATTATATTTTGAAGTTAAAAGTAATTAAAAAAAAGTAAGAAGTTGTAATGATTGAAGGGGAAAACAAGAAAATACATGTTTTCAAAAGTACAATGATTATGTCCCCTTATTAAGTTGGGATACCCAAAAGAGACTATAAAATTGGGACGGAGGGAGTAGTTTTTTTTTTGGTGCAAAATGGGAAACTATTAGTTGCTTCATAACAGTGTCACATTTAGCTTGTGCGCACCTCGAATAATTCCGGGACCTTAGAGGAAACGACCAGGCACAACTCTCAGAAATCAAATCTGAGACCTTAGCTAGGTTGGAGCAAACCCTAAGTCTCATTACTTTGCCAAACACTTGGAGTTGGAATAGTGCCACTTAGTGCTCTATCGAAAAAGCACCATGGTGGAAAAAACTCCGAGAGCACCATGTGACGGTGTTTCAAGAGCACTGGACAATCACTCCTAGCAAAGACATAGGAAGTATGCCAATAATTGGATCCATGTGTCAATAATCGCAATAGTTCTAGTTACTTGAACCCTAAGCCTGCAGGATGTGTCTTGAAAACTCCATGAATTTTAGAATAATTTCCATGTTTACTTATTTATTTTATAATAATTGGCCGGTAATTAGGGAAGGGGACTAATTGTGGACAAGTTTGGAGGTCACCATAAATAATCCATCTGTAGAGGCACTATTTAATTAGTTGTCCGGAATTAAATAGTTTAGATGAGTACGCCTATCAAACACCGAATTTAACTAGTTCAAGCAAAAAGCCAATCCAGACAAATAATCTGTCTAACAAACAAGCTCTCTTAGTTTTGGAGGACATTATAGATACTTTGTTGGTGCAAATCCAGGAGTTTTTGAGAAATCTGAACGCCTTGATGATGGAACCTGTAGAAACTTGCTTCGAGGCACATTACTGAGTCGCTTTCTGAAAACAGTATTTGCCCCCACCGTTTGGTGTGCACCGGGTTGATAGCGGATTTGTTCTAGGATACAACAAAGCCCGATCAATTCAATGATCTTCTGCCTGCGTCTGCACAAACGAAGGACAATCAGAATACCGAATCGAATTTGTGATCAAATGAACCAAGGATTTGTTAACACCGTTTCTGCAGAGTAACGGTGTAACAAAACAAGAAAGCAACTAGAAAGTATTTTGGCAGAGTAATGGCGTTTAGAATGTGTCCAAAATGATTTTGCTTAGGGCTCTATTTATAGACCCAACGCACCTTTTCACAGAGGGTTGCACCCTTTCACCAAGGGACGCACCCTTTGACCAAGGGATGCACCCTTTCACCAAAGGATGTATCTTTTCAAGTAGCCAACAACCCAAAACTCTTTTAGTAGCTTTCTCAAGGCACAAAGAATATTTTGATAAAACCCCAAACTAAAAAACCCATTTTATTTTGATAAATTCCAACAATCCCCCACCATTTTCAAAATAAAGAAGAAGAAGCCTTGGTTCCTTTGAAAAGATTTGTGCATCAATGAAGGCATCTCACGATTTTAACCATCACCTAGTGAAACACATCAAAGTTAGTCGGAATGCATGGTAGACTTGTCTTTTAACCAGCGATGCTATAATGACCAATCGGACCCGCTTCACGCACGCATCTTTACCTGGCTTAGGTATTCAAAATTGCTGACACGTGGGTTGGTCGTGTGTCTATATCCTATTTCATGAGTGCTCTAAAGTTCTAGCCTGTGAACCTATAGAAGGCGGCACCACCCTCACACTCATATAGGTAGACTTTTAAGAATGCCCATGTAACAACAGCATCCACCTAACTAAACCGTTAGAAGTCTATTCAGAGCTAAGTAGCTCACCTCCTCCTTTTAAATTACAGGTACCAAACACTTTACCATAGGATGGGTGTAACCGGAAAGTCCTTGCCATCACGACTTATGGTGTAGTTTGCTCATTGAACCCAAGGACTTGAAGCTAAACAAGCGTTGGGTCGAGTTTCCACCAGGAGTGATTATATTGTAGTACGCTTAAGTCCCATCCCATGTGATGTTTTCCACATCAACTCTCTTGCAAGACCTTTCGTTAAAGAATCTGCCAGGTTTTGACCTGACTTGACATAATCAATGGTTATCACCCTATCGGTTATCAAATTCCTCACATAGCTATGTCTAAGTCCAATATGCCTGGACTTACCATTATACACCTGACTGTAAGCCCGTGATAGTGTCGACTGACTATCACAATGCAAAGATATCGGTGGCATTGGTTTTGGCCACATGGGTATCTCCCACAACATACTTCTTAGCCACTCTGCATCTTTGCTACCTGATGCTAGTGCCGGTAAAAAGAATCTTAACATAGTTACGCTTTCGAAGAGGGAGCTAATAGAGAAGAAGCTCTCTATGACGCACTATCTGAGAAAAATCCTTCATTGGAATATGGAAGTGGAAGTCAGTCTAGCCAATAGAAGTCCTTTTCCCAACATTGATATGAATTGTGAATCCCACTGCTGGTAGCTTCTGTCTCTTATTGATGGATTTTCCAGTGTTAATCGGATCGGAACTGCCAATGAAAAAATCAACACGAAACAGCTTTCATCACTCCAGAGGGCTTTCACCCCAATATCCTATACTATTCAAGTACCATTTCAATAAGCATTCTGCCTAAAGAGAAATAGCCATAGAATTGGTTACCTCATAGAGTACTGTTACTGTACATCGAATCTGTAATTATGCTATGTTTCTTTGATCCCCAAGAAACTGCTCCACCACCAAGAGTGAAGACTCATCCACTTGTTGACAGGTGATCCTCATTCTCAGCTATCCAGCTAGCATCCGTGTATCCTTCAAGAACCGGAGGATATCCACTATAGACTATGTCGTAGTCAATAGTTCTCTTCAAATACCTCAATACCCGATTCACCTCATTCTAATGAATATCACCCGGGTTATGAGTATACCAACTTAGTTTACCTACCCCATATGCAATGTCCGGTCGAGTAGATGTCATAACATACATCAAGCTTCCTATCACCCTAGAATATTCTAACCGTGATACCAATCTACCTGTGTTAGAATATAACTTGACATGTGGATCATAAGGTGTAGAGATAGGAGTACTGTCAAAGTGATTAAGCTTCTTTAGTATCTTCTCAATATAATGAGATTTTTTTTTTTGGGTCAATCGGTAGCCATTTTATTGATTACGAAATATGCGAAATATCAAAGAGAACACCCCTACTCACCCAGTCCGGACAACTCCCTTCCCAGGTTGTAGGTTGCTCAATAGATAGGGCGTGTTTGGCCACAGCATGGGCCACCCTATTACAATCACGAGGAATGAATGAAAAAGAAAAATCACAAAAGGAAGTAGAAAGTTTTAAAATATCTCGGATGATCACCGCTAAACTTGAGCTCATAACCTTTTCTCCATTAAGCATCTGTATGATGGATTGCGCATCTCCTTCAAAAGCAAAACGTTCGCCCCCTTTCTCCTTAGCCAAAGTCACTGCCCATCTAAATCCCAAAGCCTCCATAGTCTCTGCCGATTGAATGTTTGAGATTGGAATAGCCATAACCCATTTCACTTGCCCTGAATAATCCCTTGCTACCAGCCCTACGCCACCTCTCTTACCTGACCTGTCAAAAGCACCATCAGAGTTAATTTTCATCACACCATGGCTCGGAGGAATCCACCTGCGATCTATTTCTTCCATTGGCTGCCGTGGCTCTCTAGCTTTTGACGTGGCTGCTACAAAATCATGAAACTCATTAATCCCATGACTCAAGATTTCATGCTCTCCAATCCACTTCCTATTGAACACCCAATCATTCCTGGCCTTCCAAATCTGCCAGCAAACAAACGCAAATAATCCCAGACTCTCCTTACGATTCCCTCCATGAGTAATAGCTCCCATACTTGTCCTCAATTCTCCAAATTGGGCAGTGGATAAAACCTCCGGTCGAAACCGAAAGGGTGATAGTAACCACAGTTTGCAAGCCCTCTCACAAGTCAGCAACACATGAGTTGTAGTCTCCTCCATCAACCCACAAACTGGACACTCCGTTGGCACCGGTACTCTTCGTTGGGCTAGCAACTTGTTAACAGGAAGAATATTGTGCAAGCTGCGCCATATAAAAAGTTTGAGTTTATTCGGCGCTTGAATGTGCCAAATCCGTTTCCATTTATCCTCATCAACGTTACTTCCACTTGTTTGCCCACGATCAACATCATTGTTTGGAGTATGTTGTCCCAACTGTTTTGCAATCACGTAAGCCGTCTTAACTGAAAATTTCCCATTCGGTGAGCCCCTCCAAATGTGCTCATCAAGTTGGTCAGTAGTACTTAATGGTATACACAAAATTTGCTCAACATCTCTATGATTAAACACCTCCCTTATTGCTGCCTCCTTCCATCCTTTGCACTCATGGTCAATAAGTTCACTAACTTTCTCATAAGGCACATTCATTGGTCTCGGTGATAAAAGTGTTGGTAGTAAAGGATCCTCAAGCCACGGATCAGACCATATCGAAACTTTTGTGCCCGTAGCCACTCTCCACCTCCACCCTTTTTCCACCACAACTTTACTTGCTAAAATACTTTGCCAAGCCCACGATGCCGTAGGTTTAGCCCGTGCATCCAAAAAAATTGAGTTAGGAAAGTATTTGGCTTTGAAGACTTGTAGAACAAAGAATCCTCCCCCTTGAGTAATCTCCACCCTTGTTTAGCAAGCATTGCTAAATTAAATGCTTCTAAATCTCTAAACCCCAAACCCCCTTTACCTTTGACCTGAGTCATCTTCTCCCACCTCAACCAATGGATTTTCCTATTCTCATCATCACCATTCCAAAAGAACTTAGCAATCAACGAGTTAAGTGAATTGCATAAACCCGTTGGAAGCTTGATACAAGCCATTGTATACGTGGGCAACGTTAGCAAAACAGCTTTCGCCAATACCTCCTTTCCTGCTGGGTTGACATGCTTCCCTCTCCAGTTCTTAACTTTATTCATCACACGCTCCTTAATGTACCCCAATGCAGCATTTTTGGATCGCCCAATAATAAAAGGCAGCCCTAGATATTTCCCTTCCTCCGAGCTCCTGCTAAAACCCAAAATGTTACGGCATAACCCTTTACTCTCCACAGACGTATTAGGGCTGAAAAAAAATTGATGATTTATGTTCGTTCACCAGTTGCCCTGAAGCTTTCCGGTAGGTTTCCAGGACACACTTAACTGCCTCACTATCCCATCTTGTTGCTGGGCAAAAAATGAGAGAATCATCCGCAAACAAGAGGTGTGAAATAGACGGCCCATTCCTGCAAATCTTAACACCTTTGATATCCCCGCGTCGCTCCTTTTCCTGTAACAAACTAGATAGCCCTTCAGCACATAACAAGAATAAATATGGGGAGAGAGGATCCCCCTGTCGTAGGCCCCTTTGGGGTTTAATAAAACCATGATGCTGCCCATTGACAGTCACTGAGTATGATACCGTGGTAATACAATTCATAATCCAACCTCGCCACTTCTCATTAAAACCCATCGACTGCATGACCTTCTCCAAATATACCCATTCAACCCTATCATATGCCTTGGCGATATCAAGTTTAAGTGCCATCTGACCTTCCTTACCACTCCTTCTATTTTTAAGATGATGCACTAGTTCATGGGCTACTAAGATATTATCACAAATCTGCCTATTTTGAACAAAAGCACTTTGGTTGGGACTAATTAACTGAGGTAGAACAACACGCAGTCTATTGGCCAAAGCTTTAGAGATAATTTTGTACAAAACATTGCATAAAGAGATAGGGCGGTATTGTGAAACCTGCAAAGGAGTTTTGACTTTGGGAATCAAGACAATCTGAGTATGATTGAAGCTCCTCAATATCTGCCCAATTCGAAAGAAGCTCTGCACTGCATTAGTAACATCATCACCAATTATAGCCCAATAATGTTGATAGAAACCTGCCGTCATGCCATCCGCCCCTGGGGCCTTGGTAGGATCCATATCAAAAAGAGCCTTCTTAATCTCGCCACGGGAAAATTCTTTAGTCAACCGGTTGTTCATCGCCTCTAAAATCCTGCCGTGAATAGTACTAGTCACCTCCTCTATGTGCTCAGTACCCTCCGATGTAAAAATCTCCTGGAAATACTGGACAAATTCATTAGCAACTGCATCCGGGTCATCACACCATATCCCATTTGAATTTTGAACCCCAGATATGACATTCCTTTTTCTTCTCTGATTCACCTTAGCATGAAAAAAAGCAGCATTCCTATCCCTTGTACAATCCAATTCACTCTTGCCTTTTGTCTCCAGTACTTCTCCTCCTGATCCCAAGCTATACTCAGTTCCTTCTCGAGCGCTTGAACTTCCCCACGCCCTCCGCTACTTTGATCAGACCCAATGGATTCCAATTTAATATCTAAAATTAGTTTACAATAAAAATATCTTCTTCAATTTTTTTTTTGAAAAATTGAAACTAAAATTAATTTTAAAAAAAAAACTCATTTACTTCTTTGAAACACATTGGTCTCAACAATTACAAAGGCCATATAATATCAAAAGGTAATAAAAAATTAAAGCTAAATATTTTTTAAACTATTTTTAAGACTGTTTGAACCATGTAAGGTCAATTTTTATTTTTTTTTTTGTATTTTTTAAAAAATGCATGTTTTCAATATATTGCACAACACTTTTACTTACAGAGAAAATGATAACATAACTTTTTACCTAATTAGTTCTCAAGGAAATAATAGTTTAATTAAGCAACAGTGGAGTCGATCATCAAAGTTAAACAAATGTGGAACACCAACAATGAAGGCAATGGGCGAGTTACAAAGTTATTGACACAAGATTACCAAAACAATATTAACTGCAATAAGATAACATCGACGACGCACTATTAGTGCCTTGTAAATTAGTGCTCGTAACACGATTAAAAATAAAATTGATTACTCAAATTTTATAAGATGGCCAGTCACATGTGTTATCAAGACCAATCAATTGAGGAATTTGAACCGTAGCGAAAATAGAATCTAGAATCTATCATTGATTATGTGAAGTTATCTAGAGTGATTCAATGCAAAACCGGTTGCAGTATTGTCTCTAACTTTGAGAACCCCTTAAGGAGTCCCACATCGGGAAGTTGATATACTAACATGTAAGATTCGTCACTAGCTACTGTATAACTTGAGGTAACATTTTGAGTCACGTAGTTCGACTAAGGGTAAGTAGGTTAGCTGGTGCGGGTCATCACACTAACCGATTCCAAAATCTATTAGAAAGCTTATTGATAACGATTGATTGCCAAATCGAATACTCTACTCACCCAATTTGATTGAACAATCGATGTTGCAATGTTTACCCATTTTATTACATTGCATAATTGATTGTGTCGTATAATAGATTATAGCATTGATTGTAGAAGTGATAATGTATTCAATTGTTCCCAAGCATTTTTTATAACTCAAATTTGAAGACCACTTTGATCGATTACCCAATTGATTGTGTTGTGTTGTGTAATCGATTATGGAATTGATTACATAATTGATTATGTATTCGATTGTTCCCAACCGTTTTTTATAACTTAATTTTGAAGACCACTTTGATCGATTACCCAATTGATTGTGTTGTGTTGTGTAATCGATTGTGGAATTGATTTCATAATTGATTACGTATTCGATTGTTCCCAACCGTTTTTGATAACTCAAATTTTAAGACCACTTTGATCGATTACCCAATTGATTGTGTTGTGTTGTGTAATCGATTATGAAATTGATTACGTATTTGATTGTTCCCAACTATTTTTTATAACTCAATTTTGAAGACCACTTTAATCGATTACGCAATCGATTATACATGGTTGAAAAGTTATGATTTTTTATACTAAAGTTACGAGACCAACAAAAATGTTACGAATCGTATCTGTGAAAAGTTATTAATTTTTTTATCTCAAAGTTACGAGTTCCACGAAAAGTTACGAAACACACAAAAATTTACGAAACAAAATAAAAGTTACGAAACAAAAGAAAATGTTACGAATCATATTGTCAAAAGTTACGAATGCTTAATATAAAAGTTACGAAACATACAAAAATGTTACGAATCATATTTGAGAAAAGTTATAATTTTTTAAGTCAAAGTTACGAAACCCACGAAAAGTTACGAAACACACGAAAAGTTATGAAATGAAGGAAAATGTTACGAATCCTATTATCTAAAAGTTACGAATTCTTAGTATAAAAGTTACGAAACAAACGAAAATGTTACGAATGACCGGTTCTCCAGGTCATTTTTTACGAGGTGGCGCAATATGGACCACACAATGGGTGCATATCGTACACCTTAAAAGGGGGTGTGTATTGTAGATTTTTCCAATTATTACATATCAAGTCAAATTTTGCTTGGTTTCTTTTTCAACTTTTGTACACCTGACTTGTTAAAAAAACACTTGGACCACATGAGTAGTCCATTTTTTTTCTATAATTACGTGTACGTCTGGGTTATTTATACGTGTACTGATAGGTGCTCAATTATACCCAATTAAGCCCTCTAACTTATACTTGTGGATCCATTTATGTTGTTACTTGGAGTGGATTAATTAGTTTAATGTGTTTGTAGGCTTTGGAGATCAATGAGCCAAATAAAGCGCAATTTGGAAATAAAATCATTCAATCCCGAATTGAATAGGAATCTGAATAGCCTTCAGTATTTTGACCATATCTTTTAGCCAGAGTGTCAGATTGAGGCAAGGTCTGCGGCACCGGAAAGGAAATTCAATTTCCTACAACTTTCCTGTTTATGAGTTTTCCAAATTCCAACATCTTGATGGTCAAAATTGGGCTGGAAGCGGGCTGTAGAAGACAAACGGAATTTTTGGGAAGTTTGATTGAGATTGGACTTCCTAAACTTATTCTTTTACTTCGACTCCAAGAGAGTTGTGAGCACTATAAAAGGATAATCCTAGGTCATTATTAGGG
Source organism: Vaccinium vitis-idaea (assembly GCA_963854785.1). Classification (NCBI taxonomy): domain Eukaryota; kingdom Viridiplantae; phylum Streptophyta; class Magnoliopsida; order Ericales; family Ericaceae; genus Vaccinium; species Vaccinium vitis-idaea. The sequence continues at coordinate 15,479,090 of OY978216.1, read as the reverse complement.
GTTCAGAAGTTGAAGAGAGGCTCCATGTCCGGCTAAACCCCTCATCTAGGGCGAAGATGAAGCTCCGCTCCAAGTAACGTTAATTTATGTATAGGATTTAGGTTTCTTATTCGGATCAATTGTTTAACTAAGAACTCTTTTCATTACATATGAATGAAATTGCTTTACTTCTTCTATTATGTTGAGTATTTGTGAGCGCAACGCAACTACCTAGTTAATCAATAGTTTTCACTGATTGTACTTGGGTGACTGAGATGGGTTATGCTCGTAAGACGGGTTGTGCCACTGGACAAGCCGTGAATGAGACAGGGTTGTACCAGTGAGACAGGCCGTATTTTTTGTTACGTGGTCGGGGTGGATTCGAAACCCTAGATCTTTCTTTCCATCTCCAATTTAATCACTACTTTGCTTAGTTTAATCATTCACAAAATTAAAACCAATCAACTAATCTTTTCCGAATTAAATTAGAAATTAATCGAATCTATTGTAACTTAGCCAATCTGTCTCCGTGGATCGATACTCGGACTTAGCCACTATTCTCTGGAGTACTAGTTAATTCTTAGTTGTTATAAATATATTTTTGACTCGGAACGACACGTTCATGTACCTCGACCAATCTTGAGAGACCAATTCCATCATTTATCAGCACCTTAGCAGGGACTCCATTTAAAGTCAAAGTAAAACTTTGTGTAAACTAACTCTAAAGAAGTTGATAGCAGCTAAGAAGTTTCGAATATGAGACCTAGAGAAGAGGAAAAAAAAAAAAAACTCCCAAGTCACCCCTTGGATTCGTAAGTAGTCCATGTTGATATTAACTCCTAGGACAGTGACATGCAACAAGTTAATGTGGTTTAGTGTTCAATTGTCGTAATTAATAACTATAGTAATGGGAAACTAATAGTTTTTTTTTTTTGGTGCAAAATGGGAAACCATTAGTTGCTTCAGAGCAGTGTCACATTTAGCTTGCGCGCACCTCGAATAATTCCGGAATCCTAGAGGTAACGACCGGGCATAACTCTCAGTGGCCTCAAAAGTTTACTGGCAAGAGAAATCAAATCTGAGACCTTAGCGAGGTTGGAGCAAACCCTAAGTCCCAAGACAAGACCACTTTTCCAAACACTTAGAGTTGGAATAGTGCCACTTAGTGCTCTATGGGAAAAGCACCATGGTGGAAAAAGCTCCAAGAGCACCATGTAACGGTGTTTCAAGAGCACTGAACAATCACTCCTAGCAAAGACATAGGAAGTATGCCAATAATTGGATCCATGTGTCAATAATAGCAATAGTTCTAGTTACTTGAACCCTAAGCCTGCAGGATGTGTCTTGAAAACTCCATGAATTTTAGAATAATTTCCATGTTTACTTATTTATTTTATAATAATTGGCCGGTAATTAGGGAAGGGGACTAATTGTGGACAAGTTCGGAGGTCGCCATAAATAATCGGGCCAATTAGTAAAAAATCCAAAATATTTGACATTTTTTAAAGGAAGGACAAAGAACTTTTGCAATCGAACATAAAAACAAACAATATTTGACATTTTTCAAAAGAAGGACAAGGAACTTTTGCAATCAAACATAAAGACAAAAAAAAAATTAGTGAACCGTTACTAATTTTTAAAAATTCTTAATTCGAACATAAAATTCAAAAAAAAACTCCGCCCCCCATCCGGCCGACCACCACCACACCTTTGGCGACCACTTTCGGCGACCAAAAAAATTAGTGAGATGTCACAATTTTTTTAAAAATTAAATTTCGAACATAAAATTCAAAAATTCCACCACTCCACCTCCGGCCAACCCCTTCTGGTGACAAAAAAAAATTGTGAGATGTCACTAGTTTTTAAAAATTCTAATTTTGAACATAAAAATAAAAAATATCATCACCCCACCTCCGGCCAACCACCACCCGACCTTTGGCCGACCACTTCCGGCGACCAAAAAAATTAGTGAGATGTCACTAATTTTAAAAAAATTTAATTTCGAACATAAAATTAAAAAAAAAATCACCACTCCACACCCGGCCGACAACCACCCCACCTTTGGCCGATCACTTCCGGCGACAAAAAAAAAATAGTGAGATGTCACTAATTTTTAAAAATTCTAATTTCGAACATAGAATTCAAAAAAATCACCACCCAACCTCCAGCCGACCACCACCCCACCTCTGGCTGACCACTTCCGGCGACCAAAAAAACTAGTGAAATGTTACTAATTTTAAAAAACTCAAATTTCATAAATAAAATTCAAAAAAATCATCACTCCAACTCCGGCTGACCACCACCCCATCTCGGGCCGACCACTTTGGGCGACCAAACAAATTAGTGAAATGTTACTAATTTTAAAATTTTTGAATTTCGAACATAAAATTAAAAAAAAAAATCACCTCCCCACCTCGCAATCAGGGACGTCGAATTGAGCTGATTCCTCCCTCGCGGGAACCCTCATAAAATGATTTTAAGATGATCTAATGGTTCAGATTGACCGTATAGGACGCGCTGACACCGGTCGGTACACCATCGGTGCACTCCAGAGGTTCCTCTTGCATTTCCGGTTCTTATGTTGGTTGTGGTCTTGACATAACCTTCTGGAACAAGTGCACTTGTAATTTTAAAAAATTGGGATGGCAGAATAAGTTCCGCCTTTTATGATTTTTACATCTCTTTGAATTCTTATTCTGAACGAAAGTAGGTTCAACTTCTCTTTTGTTTATTGGGCAAATTGATTTGAGAAGGTTTCTAGGTAATGGGAACAAAGACCTAATGAAAAAAGGGAAGCAGCTCAAGCAATGGAGAATTGGCCTTCCATATCAAATGTTTTGGGTGCATGTCTTGCCCACAAATGTCAAAAGCTCCGTGTCCTTTTGTCAAAAAGGAAAAAAAATATTGTAGTTTTGCCTAATTTTCCCTAAATAATCCATCTGTAGAGGCACTATTTAAATAGTTGTCCGGAATAAATAGTTTAGATAAGTACGCCTATCAAACACGGAACATACTAGGTACACACAAAAACTTACACACAATTTATCCAAACAAACACACAAGTGTGTGGGCACACACTTGTGTGTGTATTTGGGTAAATTGTGCCACACACTTGTGTGTGTGTTTGGGTAAATTGTGTGTAAGTTTTTGTGTGTATGTAGTGTTGTTGATCAAACACCGAATTTAACTAGTTCAAGCTAAAAGCCAATCCAGACAAATAATCTGGCTAACAAACGAGCTCTCTTAGTTTTGGAGTACATTATAGATACTTTTGGCATATTTCTTGTGTACTTCACGCATATACTTTGGCTCAATGGTACGCATTTTTCTGGTCAAGGATTTGGGTGTTGTAAAAAGTTACTACTGTTTTGTTTTATTTTTATTTAGCCATTTTTGTGATTAGTTACGCAACATTTTCATAATCAATTCCTTGCAGATATTCGGCAGTTAACTTTAGGGCTTCGAGGTTAACCAAGGAACACAATGCTAGGGATGCCCGACCAGAGAAACTTTTAGCCTTTTAGGTTGTGTTCGACTGATCGTAGAAGTACTTATGAAGGGATGGGAAAAACTGACAAGAAATTATATAAATACACAAAGTTCTTTTCTTTCCTTCTATAATCACCCACGCACAACTTAATTCAATCTTTCAAGTTTTATTATGCTCTGAATTCGAATTACTTAAGATGGGGGCAAGAAAACTTATTGTAGTTTCAATCTAGTGAAGTGCAACAATTCTACAAACATCACGTTTTTACTGCTCTTTTCATTGTTTGTCTAAACATGACGATAGGCTCACTCAAGCAAGACAATTGCCTGCCTTCATAAGAGAGGCAATTGTTTAACTAAGGAAAAAAAGCATCACTAATCTTTTTCTGGCAAAGTTAGGATTAGTGAAGTGTTCTTTTTTTTTTTTTTTTTTTTTTCAACAAGCACTTACATAAAATTAATTACAAATATCTTGGACAAATCCAACTATTTGTCTAATTACTGCAAAATGAGAAAAACAAAAGACAGTCGATGTCTCTTACCCAAACTCAGACATCAAGCCTAACACACAATCTTTTGAAAATTCATAACTATCTCAAAAGAGATAAAGTGCTAGACAAGCAAACCTTCAAAAAAAAAAGTGCTATTTTCTACTCAAGGGTCGATGACAGGTTAATACAAACTCTCAACTGTATTTTACCTATCGCTCAAGCCTCCTTGCCAATAAAATACCTTGGAGTTCCCCTAATCTCCTCTAAACTTTCTTATTCTGATTGTTACCAACTCAAGGAAAAAATCATTCAAAGAATTCAAACTAGGACAAATAAACTCCTTTCCTTTGGTGGTAGATCTCAACTAATCCAATCTGTCCTCTAGAGTATGCAAACATATTGGTGTTCCATTTTTCTTTTACCTCAAAAGATGCTTAGGGAAATCGATGGGTTACTAAGAGGGGTTTCACTTAATCATTCTGGGGCTAAAATCCAATGGGATTGGGTTTGTGTTCCTAAAGATGAGGGTGGTCTAGATTTTAAACCTCTCAAGCTCTGGAATAAGGCCACTATGCTCAGACATCTATGGGTCTTAAGAAAAAAATCAGATTCTTTATGGGTCAAATGGGTCCATGTGTATGTAATAAAACATAAATGTACATGGTATATGAATATTTCCCCAAACTCTTCTTGGACAATGTGAAAGATTTTACACCTCAGATCTCTGAGCAGCACCCTAATCAAACACAAAATTGGGAATGGCTATCAAGCTTTCCTTTGAATGGATCGATAACTGGTACCCTATTTGTCCCATTTATAAGACTTTTGGTGAGAGGGCAGTTAGGGATAATGGCAATTCATTGCTTGTTAAAGTCTGCTCTATTATTGACAGTGGCGCTTGGAAATGGCCTCGACATAGAAATGATATTATTCGTCAGCTTATGGATCTCACTCCTTATTCTCTTTGTCCAATTCCTTCCCATCCAGATATTGTTTATTGGGTTCCAGATCCTAGTGGCATATACTCAGTTAAATCAGCTTGACAAGCTATAAGGCCTTCCAGAAGTAGAGTGGATTGGTCTCATGTGGTGTGGTTTCAAGGGCATATACCCAGGTGGGCATTGCTGAATGGTTGCATGTTGGAAGAGGCAGGCAACCACTAATAAACTGACTATTTGAGGTATGCAAGTGGACCCACAGTGTTCTCTCTGTTCCCAAGCTCCGGAGTCTCATTATCACTTATTTTTCAGCTGTCCTTGTGCTAGACAAATCTGTACTCAAGCTCTTGGCAGATTATTCAATGTGCACACTGGTGATAGTTGGTCTGCGGAGCTTGCCTGGGCTTCTCAGTATCTCAAAAGAAGTGTTTCTTGTCAACACTTTACAGACTAGTTTTTGTAGGGGCAGTTTATCATATTTGACAGGAGTGAGACAATAGAATTTTTCAGAACGATATAGGGATCGTATGACTGTTTTTAAAGCAATGTGCAGTGATGTGCAGGAGAGAGTGTGCTCCTGGAAGAAGGTGGTTTATTCTCAACAGAACCTTTAGCTTGATCAAAGACAAAAGACAATAAGTACTCAAACAATCAGATATTCTCTTAAGTTACTACAAACGCACCAATGATCACAAAAAACTACATCCTGAAAAGCCACCACGAGATCCCTAGCCTCCAGCAAAGACATCTTCAATGTGTAGGGTTAGAACAGTACCCAATGTGAAACCAACTTGAAATGCATACGCAATTAACTACAAACCGAATTGCTCCGCCAAAAACAGACATCATGTCTAGGCTACAAATCAATACAGGTTATATCATCAGATTTCACATGTATTAAAACAACTTGAAATGCACACCCAACTACTTTATTTTTAAATAATACGTAACGTCTTAAGTCAAACAACTTTTTATTCCAATACAACACAATCCACATTTAGAGGACTATTTTACTATGCTCACACAATCAACATAAAACAATTACTCAAACATTCATAAACTCTGAATACTTCTTAGCCACAAGGCACAATTCATTCTTCTTATGCATAGTAATACCGGGTCTCACCTCCATGTCAATGTCTTCTTTTTTCACCTCAGAAGGCAATTCCCAGTTAAAATGGTAAACAAGGTTGGCAAGTGCAAGCTCCACCATCCCAACTCCTAGATGAATCCCAGGGCACCCTCTTCTCCCGGCTCCAAACGGAATAAGCTCAAAATCTTGTCCGTAAAAATTAAGAGTACTTCCTAGAAATCGCTCTGGAAAAAATTCCTCTGGGTTTTTCCAAGAATCGGGGTCCCTTCCAATGGCCCATGCGTTTATGTAGACGACTGTTTTTGGCTGGATTTCATACCCCACAACATTGCATTTTTGAGTTGTTTCATGTGGAACCATAAGCGGAGCTGGAGGGTGTAGTCTCATTACCTCCTTCACCACAGCTTTCAGATAAGCAAGTTTTTGGATGTCATTTTCGTCTATTAAACTACTTGTTTCTCCAATTGTATTTCGAACATCTTCTTGGAGTTTGTTCATGACCGTAGGATTTCTCATTAACTCTGCCATCGCCCAGACCACAATTGCTGCACTTGTGTCTGTTCCGGCAACAAATATATCCTGAGAAAAATGGGGAAAATTGAAGAAATTATATCATCTATTCTATTTATAAAGGGAAAGCAGCTTTTGGTATATATGGACCCTATTTTGAGGCTGAAAATATATAACATTGGCCTAAGACTGAGGTGATTGTTCCCCTAAGGTTTCAAGTTCGAAATATTTTAGGTGCTATCAATTATTTTGGGGTCAATTGACACGGGACTTTCTGCCAGTGGACGCAGGGATTAATCGAGATGCTCGTAACTTAACCCGAACACCCTGAGAAACAAAAATAAATATCGTAGAAGGCAAAAAGGATGGTACTTAACCTGAACACCCTGAGAAACAAAAATAATATAGTAAAAGGTAAAAGGATTACCATGAGCACGGATTTAATGTGATCCAAATTCAGATCGATCGAAAACGAATGATCATTCTGAAGGTGGAGCAAGACATCAGTAAAATCCTCTAGATCACCCTCACCCCTGTTTCCATGATCAAGGTGCTCGTCAATGGCTTCTTGCAAGAACATATCCAATTCCTTGCAAATTTTGTCAACCCAATTTGACTGTCCAGTGATTCTGTTAACCCAACCCATATGAGGAAAATAGTCTGAGAAAAAGAATCCTCCTGCCACTGCCTGAACATCATGCAAAAGACTCTGAAGCTTTGTTCTACCACAACCTGCATCATCGTACCTCCTCCCAAAAGTAATCCTACAGATAATTGCACTAGTAACCGAAAGCATTATCTCACTCAAATTCGCGAGTTTACATTCTAAACCCAACTTGGAAATTTTTTTGATCATTTGCGAAACCTCATCTTCGCGAATGGAGCGAAAAGATTGCACTCTCTTGGAACTAAAGAGATGAAGATTACAGATTTTCCTCATTTCCCTATAGTAGTCGCCATATGGTGCAAACATAGGTCTACGCCATTTCGTGATAACTTTTGGCCGCCAAAAAAAAGAGGCCTACCGGAGAATACTCTGTCTTGGGTTTTGAGGACCTCTTCTGCCATTTTGGCAGAAGAAACGATGAGGACCGGCATAAACCCTAGTTGGAGGGACATAAGAGGGCCATATGTTTTGGACAGTTGATACAGATAGCGATGAAGAGCTGAGGTATCAAGCTGGTGTAGATTTCCAATTACGGGAAGCCTTGGAGGACCTGGTAATGTAGGGTTTAGAACTTCATTTTTTCTGTGTTTTTTTATTAGGAACAAGAGAATTGGAATTGCCAAAAGAAAGAGAAGCAATTCCATTGTGGTCATGAGGGCCAATCTGGGTTAATTTCGGGTGCTAACATTTTTTTTGGTACGAAAAAAATAGAAAGTATCAATTTTCTTTTGAGATATCGTGGTAGCGGTGGGAAATTTTGATAACGACATAATGCGTTTTTTTTTATAAAAAAATCGGATATCTGGGCCAACTTGCACGCAACTCGACTAATTCTGGGCTCTATAGGTAATGACCGGACATAATACGCTGTGGCCCTCAAGAATTTGTTAGAAAGAGGAATCGAACCTAAAATCTTAGATAAAAACAAACCCGCAATTCAATGGAAACAAACCCCCAGTTCACAAGGCAAGACTACTTTGGAGTAGCATAATGCGTTCGTTGAATTGTCAAGGATAAGAACATTGAAATGACGCGACTAAAGAGCCCACAAATGTTTGTATTATGTCAAATAACAAAATACTTCCAAATTATTACATATCAAGTCAAATTTTGCTTGGGTTTTTTTTCAACTTTTGTACATGTGACTTGTTAAAAAAACAAAAAAAAACTTGGACCACATGAGTAGGCCATTTTTTTTGTTAATAAAACAAAAAAAAACTTGGACCACATGAGTAGGCCATTTTTTTTCTATAATTAGGTGTACGTCTGGGTTATTTATGCATACCTCGACCAATCCTGAGAGACTAATTCCACCATTTATCAGCGTCTTAGCAAGGACTCCATTTAAAGTCAAAGTAAAACTCTGTATAGACTAACTCTAAAAAAGTTTATAGCAGCTAAGAAGTTTGGAACATGAGACCTAGAGGGGGGAAAAAAAAAAAAAAAAAAAACTCCCAAATCACCCTTGGATTCGTAAGCAGTCCATGTTGATATTAACTCCTAGGACAGTGACATGCAACAAGTGAATGTGGTTAAGTGTTCAATTGTCGTAATTAATAACTATAGTAATGGGAAACTAATACTCCCTCCGTCCCAATTTTATAGTCCCAGTTGACACTTATTGTCGTCCCAAAAATATTGTCCCACTTCAAAACTAAATGGGTAATTGTTAAGGAATTTCCTCTTTTACCATTATATTTTGAAGTTAAAAGTAATTAAAAAAAAGTAAGAAGTTGTAATGATTGAAGGGGAAAACAAGAAAATACATGTTTTCAAAAGTACAATGATTATGTCCCCTTATTAAGTTGGGATACCCAAAAGAGACTATAAAATTGGGACGGAGGGAGTAGTTTTTTTTTTGGTGCAAAATGGGAAACTATTAGTTGCTTCATAACAGTGTCACATTTAGCTTGTGCGCACCTCGAATAATTCCGGGACCTTAGAGGAAACGACCAGGCACAACTCTCAGAAATCAAATCTGAGACCTTAGCTAGGTTGGAGCAAACCCTAAGTCTCATTACTTTGCCAAACACTTGGAGTTGGAATAGTGCCACTTAGTGCTCTATCGAAAAAGCACCATGGTGGAAAAAACTCCGAGAGCACCATGTGACGGTGTTTCAAGAGCACTGGACAATCACTCCTAGCAAAGACATAGGAAGTATGCCAATAATTGGATCCATGTGTCAATAATCGCAATAGTTCTAGTTACTTGAACCCTAAGCCTGCAGGATGTGTCTTGAAAACTCCATGAATTTTAGAATAATTTCCATGTTTACTTATTTATTTTATAATAATTGGCCGGTAATTAGGGAAGGGGACTAATTGTGGACAAGTTTGGAGGTCACCATAAATAATCCATCTGTAGAGGCACTATTTAATTAGTTGTCCGGAATTAAATAGTTTAGATGAGTACGCCTATCAAACACCGAATTTAACTAGTTCAAGCAAAAAGCCAATCCAGACAAATAATCTGTCTAACAAACAAGCTCTCTTAGTTTTGGAGGACATTATAGATACTTTGTTGGTGCAAATCCAGGAGTTTTTGAGAAATCTGAACGCCTTGATGATGGAACCTGTAGAAACTTGCTTCGAGGCACATTACTGAGTCGCTTTCTGAAAACAGTATTTGCCCCCACCGTTTGGTGTGCACCGGGTTGATAGCGGATTTGTTCTAGGATACAACAAAGCCCGATCAATTCAATGATCTTCTGCCTGCGTCTGCACAAACGAAGGACAATCAGAATACCGAATCGAATTTGTGATCAAATGAACCAAGGATTTGTTAACACCGTTTCTGCAGAGTAACGGTGTAACAAAACAAGAAAGCAACTAGAAAGTATTTTGGCAGAGTAATGGCGTTTAGAATGTGTCCAAAATGATTTTGCTTAGGGCTCTATTTATAGACCCAACGCACCTTTTCACAGAGGGTTGCACCCTTTCACCAAGGGACGCACCCTTTGACCAAGGGATGCACCCTTTCACCAAAGGATGTATCTTTTCAAGTAGCCAACAACCCAAAACTCTTTTAGTAGCTTTCTCAAGGCACAAAGAATATTTTGATAAAACCCCAAACTAAAAAACCCATTTTATTTTGATAAATTCCAACAATCCCCCACCATTTTCAAAATAAAGAAGAAGAAGCCTTGGTTCCTTTGAAAAGATTTGTGCATCAATGAAGGCATCTCACGATTTTAACCATCACCTAGTGAAACACATCAAAGTTAGTCGGAATGCATGGTAGACTTGTCTTTTAACCAGCGATGCTATAATGACCAATCGGACCCGCTTCACGCACGCATCTTTACCTGGCTTAGGTATTCAAAATTGCTGACACGTGGGTTGGTCGTGTGTCTATATCCTATTTCATGAGTGCTCTAAAGTTCTAGCCTGTGAACCTATAGAAGGCGGCACCACCCTCACACTCATATAGGTAGACTTTTAAGAATGCCCATGTAACAACAGCATCCACCTAACTAAACCGTTAGAAGTCTATTCAGAGCTAAGTAGCTCACCTCCTCCTTTTAAATTACAGGTACCAAACACTTTACCATAGGATGGGTGTAACCGGAAAGTCCTTGCCATCACGACTTATGGTGTAGTTTGCTCATTGAACCCAAGGACTTGAAGCTAAACAAGCGTTGGGTCGAGTTTCCACCAGGAGTGATTATATTGTAGTACGCTTAAGTCCCATCCCATGTGATGTTTTCCACATCAACTCTCTTGCAAGACCTTTCGTTAAAGAATCTGCCAGGTTTTGACCTGACTTGACATAATCAATGGTTATCACCCTATCGGTTATCAAATTCCTCACATAGCTATGTCTAAGTCCAATATGCCTGGACTTACCATTATACACCTGACTGTAAGCCCGTGATAGTGTCGACTGACTATCACAATGCAAAGATATCGGTGGCATTGGTTTTGGCCACATGGGTATCTCCCACAACATACTTCTTAGCCACTCTGCATCTTTGCTACCTGATGCTAGTGCCGGTAAAAAGAATCTTAACATAGTTACGCTTTCGAAGAGGGAGCTAATAGAGAAGAAGCTCTCTATGACGCACTATCTGAGAAAAATCCTTCATTGGAATATGGAAGTGGAAGTCAGTCTAGCCAATAGAAGTCCTTTTCCCAACATTGATATGAATTGTGAATCCCACTGCTGGTAGCTTCTGTCTCTTATTGATGGATTTTCCAGTGTTAATCGGATCGGAACTGCCAATGAAAAAATCAACACGAAACAGCTTTCATCACTCCAGAGGGCTTTCACCCCAATATCCTATACTATTCAAGTACCATTTCAATAAGCATTCTGCCTAAAGAGAAATAGCCATAGAATTGGTTACCTCATAGAGTACTGTTACTGTACATCGAATCTGTAATTATGCTATGTTTCTTTGATCCCCAAGAAACTGCTCCACCACCAAGAGTGAAGACTCATCCACTTGTTGACAGGTGATCCTCATTCTCAGCTATCCAGCTAGCATCCGTGTATCCTTCAAGAACCGGAGGATATCCACTATAGACTATGTCGTAGTCAATAGTTCTCTTCAAATACCTCAATACCCGATTCACCTCATTCTAATGAATATCACCCGGGTTATGAGTATACCAACTTAGTTTACCTACCCCATATGCAATGTCCGGTCGAGTAGATGTCATAACATACATCAAGCTTCCTATCACCCTAGAATATTCTAACCGTGATACCAATCTACCTGTGTTAGAATATAACTTGACATGTGGATCATAAGGTGTAGAGATAGGAGTACTGTCAAAGTGATTAAGCTTCTTTAGTATCTTCTCAATATAATGAGATTTTTTTTTTTGGGTCAATCGGTAGCCATTTTATTGATTACGAAATATGCGAAATATCAAAGAGAACACCCCTACTCACCCAGTCCGGACAACTCCCTTCCCAGGTTGTAGGTTGCTCAATAGATAGGGCGTGTTTGGCCACAGCATGGGCCACCCTATTACAATCACGAGGAATGAATGAAAAAGAAAAATCACAAAAGGAAGTAGAAAGTTTTAAAATATCTCGGATGATCACCGCTAAACTTGAGCTCATAACCTTTTCTCCATTAAGCATCTGTATGATGGATTGCGCATCTCCTTCAAAAGCAAAACGTTCGCCCCCTTTCTCCTTAGCCAAAGTCACTGCCCATCTAAATCCCAAAGCCTCCATAGTCTCTGCCGATTGAATGTTTGAGATTGGAATAGCCATAACCCATTTCACTTGCCCTGAATAATCCCTTGCTACCAGCCCTACGCCACCTCTCTTACCTGACCTGTCAAAAGCACCATCAGAGTTAATTTTCATCACACCATGGCTCGGAGGAATCCACCTGCGATCTATTTCTTCCATTGGCTGCCGTGGCTCTCTAGCTTTTGACGTGGCTGCTACAAAATCATGAAACTCATTAATCCCATGACTCAAGATTTCATGCTCTCCAATCCACTTCCTATTGAACACCCAATCATTCCTGGCCTTCCAAATCTGCCAGCAAACAAACGCAAATAATCCCAGACTCTCCTTACGATTCCCTCCATGAGTAATAGCTCCCATACTTGTCCTCAATTCTCCAAATTGGGCAGTGGATAAAACCTCCGGTCGAAACCGAAAGGGTGATAGTAACCACAGTTTGCAAGCCCTCTCACAAGTCAGCAACACATGAGTTGTAGTCTCCTCCATCAACCCACAAACTGGACACTCCGTTGGCACCGGTACTCTTCGTTGGGCTAGCAACTTGTTAACAGGAAGAATATTGTGCAAGCTGCGCCATATAAAAAGTTTGAGTTTATTCGGCGCTTGAATGTGCCAAATCCGTTTCCATTTATCCTCATCAACGTTACTTCCACTTGTTTGCCCACGATCAACATCATTGTTTGGAGTATGTTGTCCCAACTGTTTTGCAATCACGTAAGCCGTCTTAACTGAAAATTTCCCATTCGGTGAGCCCCTCCAAATGTGCTCATCAAGTTGGTCAGTAGTACTTAATGGTATACACAAAATTTGCTCAACATCTCTATGATTAAACACCTCCCTTATTGCTGCCTCCTTCCATCCTTTGCACTCATGGTCAATAAGTTCACTAACTTTCTCATAAGGCACATTCATTGGTCTCGGTGATAAAAGTGTTGGTAGTAAAGGATCCTCAAGCCACGGATCAGACCATATCGAAACTTTTGTGCCCGTAGCCACTCTCCACCTCCACCCTTTTTCCACCACAACTTTACTTGCTAAAATACTTTGCCAAGCCCACGATGCCGTAGGTTTAGCCCGTGCATCCAAAAAAATTGAGTTAGGAAAGTATTTGGCTTTGAAGACTTGTAGAACAAAGAATCCTCCCCCTTGAGTAATCTCCACCCTTGTTTAGCAAGCATTGCTAAATTAAATGCTTCTAAATCTCTAAACCCCAAACCCCCTTTACCTTTGACCTGAGTCATCTTCTCCCACCTCAACCAATGGATTTTCCTATTCTCATCATCACCATTCCAAAAGAACTTAGCAATCAACGAGTTAAGTGAATTGCATAAACCCGTTGGAAGCTTGATACAAGCCATTGTATACGTGGGCAACGTTAGCAAAACAGCTTTCGCCAATACCTCCTTTCCTGCTGGGTTGACATGCTTCCCTCTCCAGTTCTTAACTTTATTCATCACACGCTCCTTAATGTACCCCAATGCAGCATTTTTGGATCGCCCAATAATAAAAGGCAGCCCTAGATATTTCCCTTCCTCCGAGCTCCTGCTAAAACCCAAAATGTTACGGCATAACCCTTTACTCTCCACAGACGTATTAGGGCTGAAAAAAAATTGATGATTTATGTTCGTTCACCAGTTGCCCTGAAGCTTTCCGGTAGGTTTCCAGGACACACTTAACTGCCTCACTATCCCATCTTGTTGCTGGGCAAAAAATGAGAGAATCATCCGCAAACAAGAGGTGTGAAATAGACGGCCCATTCCTGCAAATCTTAACACCTTTGATATCCCCGCGTCGCTCCTTTTCCTGTAACAAACTAGATAGCCCTTCAGCACATAACAAGAATAAATATGGGGAGAGAGGATCCCCCTGTCGTAGGCCCCTTTGGGGTTTAATAAAACCATGATGCTGCCCATTGACAGTCACTGAGTATGATACCGTGGTAATACAATTCATAATCCAACCTCGCCACTTCTCATTAAAACCCATCGACTGCATGACCTTCTCCAAATATACCCATTCAACCCTATCATATGCCTTGGCGATATCAAGTTTAAGTGCCATCTGACCTTCCTTACCACTCCTTCTATTTTTAAGATGATGCACTAGTTCATGGGCTACTAAGATATTATCACAAATCTGCCTATTTTGAACAAAAGCACTTTGGTTGGGACTAATTAACTGAGGTAGAACAACACGCAGTCTATTGGCCAAAGCTTTAGAGATAATTTTGTACAAAACATTGCATAAAGAGATAGGGCGGTATTGTGAAACCTGCAAAGGAGTTTTGACTTTGGGAATCAAGACAATCTGAGTATGATTGAAGCTCCTCAATATCTGCCCAATTCGAAAGAAGCTCTGCACTGCATTAGTAACATCATCACCAATTATAGCCCAATAATGTTGATAGAAACCTGCCGTCATGCCATCCGCCCCTGGGGCCTTGGTAGGATCCATATCAAAAAGAGCCTTCTTAATCTCGCCACGGGAAAATTCTTTAGTCAACCGGTTGTTCATCGCCTCTAAAATCCTGCCGTGAATAGTACTAGTCACCTCCTCTATGTGCTCAGTACCCTCCGATGTAAAAATCTCCTGGAAATACTGGACAAATTCATTAGCAACTGCATCCGGGTCATCACACCATATCCCATTTGAATTTTGAACCCCAGATATGACATTCCTTTTTCTTCTCTGATTCACCTTAGCATGAAAAAAAGCAGCATTCCTATCCCTTGTACAATCCAATTCACTCTTGCCTTTTGTCTCCAGTACTTCTCCTCCTGATCCCAAGCTATACTCAGTTCCTTCTCGAGCGCTTGAACTTCCCCACGCCCTCCGCTACTTTGATCAGACCCAATGGATTCCAATTTAATATCTAAAATTAGTTTACAATAAAAATATCTTCTTCAATTTTTTTTTTGAAAAATTGAAACTAAAATTAATTTTAAAAAAAAAACTCATTTACTTCTTTGAAACACATTGGTCTCAACAATTACAAAGGCCATATAATATCAAAAGGTAATAAAAAATTAAAGCTAAATATTTTTTAAACTATTTTTAAGACTGTTTGAACCATGTAAGGTCAATTTTTATTTTTTTTTTTGTATTTTTTAAAAAATGCATGTTTTCAATATATTGCACAACACTTTTACTTACAGAGAAAATGATAACATAACTTTTTACCTAATTAGTTCTCAAGGAAATAATAGTTTAATTAAGCAACAGTGGAGTCGATCATCAAAGTTAAACAAATGTGGAACACCAACAATGAAGGCAATGGGCGAGTTACAAAGTTATTGACACAAGATTACCAAAACAATATTAACTGCAATAAGATAACATCGACGACGCACTATTAGTGCCTTGTAAATTAGTGCTCGTAACACGATTAAAAATAAAATTGATTACTCAAATTTTATAAGATGGCCAGTCACATGTGTTATCAAGACCAATCAATTGAGGAATTTGAACCGTAGCGAAAATAGAATCTAGAATCTATCATTGATTATGTGAAGTTATCTAGAGTGATTCAATGCAAAACCGGTTGCAGTATTGTCTCTAACTTTGAGAACCCCTTAAGGAGTCCCACATCGGGAAGTTGATATACTAACATGTAAGATTCGTCACTAGCTACTGTATAACTTGAGGTAACATTTTGAGTCACGTAGTTCGACTAAGGGTAAGTAGGTTAGCTGGTGCGGGTCATCACACTAACCGATTCCAAAATCTATTAGAAAGCTTATTGATAACGATTGATTGCCAAATCGAATACTCTACTCACCCAATTTGATTGAACAATCGATGTTGCAATGTTTACCCATTTTATTACATTGCATAATTGATTGTGTCGTATAATAGATTATAGCATTGATTGTAGAAGTGATAATGTATTCAATTGTTCCCAAGCATTTTTTATAACTCAAATTTGAAGACCACTTTGATCGATTACCCAATTGATTGTGTTGTGTTGTGTAATCGATTATGGAATTGATTACATAATTGATTATGTATTCGATTGTTCCCAACCGTTTTTTATAACTTAATTTTGAAGACCACTTTGATCGATTACCCAATTGATTGTGTTGTGTTGTGTAATCGATTGTGGAATTGATTTCATAATTGATTACGTATTCGATTGTTCCCAACCGTTTTTGATAACTCAAATTTTAAGACCACTTTGATCGATTACCCAATTGATTGTGTTGTGTTGTGTAATCGATTATGAAATTGATTACGTATTTGATTGTTCCCAACTATTTTTTATAACTCAATTTTGAAGACCACTTTAATCGATTACGCAATCGATTATACATGGTTGAAAAGTTATGATTTTTTATACTAAAGTTACGAGACCAACAAAAATGTTACGAATCGTATCTGTGAAAAGTTATTAATTTTTTTATCTCAAAGTTACGAGTTCCACGAAAAGTTACGAAACACACAAAAATTTACGAAACAAAATAAAAGTTACGAAACAAAAGAAAATGTTACGAATCATATTGTCAAAAGTTACGAATGCTTAATATAAAAGTTACGAAACATACAAAAATGTTACGAATCATATTTGAGAAAAGTTATAATTTTTTAAGTCAAAGTTACGAAACCCACGAAAAGTTACGAAACACACGAAAAGTTATGAAATGAAGGAAAATGTTACGAATCCTATTATCTAAAAGTTACGAATTCTTAGTATAAAAGTTACGAAACAAACGAAAATGTTACGAATGACCGGTTCTCCAGGTCATTTTTTACGAGGTGGCGCAATATGGACCACACAATGGGTGCATATCGTACACCTTAAAAGGGGGTGTGTATTGTAGATTTTTCCAATTATTACATATCAAGTCAAATTTTGCTTGGTTTCTTTTTCAACTTTTGTACACCTGACTTGTTAAAAAAACACTTGGACCACATGAGTAGTCCATTTTTTTTCTATAATTACGTGTACGTCTGGGTTATTTATACGTGTACTGATAGGTGCTCAATTATACCCAATTAAGCCCTCTAACTTATACTTGTGGATCCATTTATGTTGTTACTTGGAGTGGATTAATTAGTTTAATGTGTTTGTAGGCTTTGGAGATCAATGAGCCAAATAAAGCGCAATTTGGAAATAAAATCATTCAATCCCGAATTGAATAGGAATCTGAATAGCCTTCAGTATTTTGACCATATCTTTTAGCCAGAGTGTCAGATTGAGGCAAGGTCTGCGGCACCGGAAAGGAAATTCAATTTCCTACAACTTTCCTGTTTATGAGTTTTCCAAATTCCAACATCTTGATGGTCAAAATTGGGCTGGAAGCGGGCTGTAGAAGACAAACGGAATTTTTGGGAAGTTTGATTGAGATTGGACTTCCTAAACTTATTCTTTTACTTCGACTCCAAGAGAGTTGTGAGCACTATAAAAGGATAATCCTAGGTCATTATTAGGGGTTCAGAAGTTGAAGAGAGGCTCCATGTCCGGCTAAACCCCTCATCTAGGGCGAAGATGAAGCTCCGCTCCAAGTAACGTTAATTTATGTATAGGATTTAGGTTTCTTATTCGGATCAATTGTTTAACTAAGAACTCTTTTCATTACATATGAATGAAATTGCTTTACTTCTTCTATTATGTTGAGTATTTGTGAGCGCAACGCAACTACCTAGTTAATCAATAGTTTTCACTGATTGTACTTGGGTGACTGAGATGGGTTATGCTCGTAAGACGGGTTGTGCCACTGGACAAGCCGTGAATGAGACAGGGTTGTACCAGTGAGACAGGCCGTATTTTTTGTTACGTGGTCGGGGTGGATTCGAAACCCTAGATCTTTCTTTCCATCTCCAATTTAATCACTACTTTGCTTAGTTTAATCATTCACAAAATTAAAACCAATCAACTAATCTTTTCCGAATTAAATTAGAAATTAATCGAATCTATTGTAACTTAGCCAATCTGTCTCCGTGGATCGATACTCGGACTTAGCCACTATTCTCTGGAGTACTAGTTAATTCTTAGTTGTTATAAATATATTTTTGACTCGGAACGACACGTTCATGTACCTCGACCAATCTTGAGAGACCAATTCCATCATTTATCAGCACCTTAGCAGGGACTCCATTTAAAGTCAAAGTAAAACTTTGTGTAAACTAACTCTAAAGAAGTTGATAGCAGCTAAGAAGTTTCGAATATGAGACCTAGAGAAGAGGAAAAAAAAAAAAAACTCCCAAGTCACCCCTTGGATTCGTAAGTAGTCCATGTTGATATTAACTCCTAGGACAGTGACATGCAACAAGTTAATGTGGTTTAGTGTTCAATTGTCGTAATTAATAACTATAGTAATGGGAAACTAATAGTTTTTTTTTTTTGGTGCAAAATGGGAAACCATTAGTTGCTTCAGAGCAGTGTCACATTTAGCTTGCGCGCACCTCGAATAATTCCGGAATCCTAGAGGTAACGACCGGGCATAACTCTCAGTGGCCTCAAAAGTTTACTGGCAAGAGAAATCAAATCTGAGACCTTAGCGAGGTTGGAGCAAACCCTAAGTCCCAAGACAAGACCACTTTTCCAAACACTTAGAGTTGGAATAGTGCCACTTAGTGCTCTATGGGAAAAGCACCATGGTGGAAAAAGCTCCAAGAGCACCATGTAACGGTGTTTCAAGAGCACTGAACAATCACTCCTAGCAAAGACATAGGAAGTATGCCAATAATTGGATCCATGTGTCAATAATAGCAATAGTTCTAGTTACTTGAACCCTAAGCCTGCAGGATGTGTCTTGAAAACTCCATGAATTTTAGAATAATTTCCATGTTTACTTATTTATTTTATAATAATTGGCCGGTAATTAGGGAAGGGGACTAATTGTGGACAAGTTCGGAGGTCGCCATAAATAATCGGGCCAATTAGTAAAAAATCCAAAATATTTGACATTTTTTAAAGGAAGGACAAAGAACTTTTGCAATCGAACATAAAAACAAACAATATTTGACATTTTTCAAAAGAAGGACAAGGAACTTTTGCAATCAAACATAAAGACAAAAAAAAAATTAGTGAACCGTTACTAATTTTTAAAAATTCTTAATTCGAACATAAAATTCAAAAAAAAACTCCGCCCCCCATCCGGCCGACCACCACCACACCTTTGGCGACCACTTTCGGCGACCAAAAAAATTAGTGAGATGTCACAATTTTTTTAAAAATTAAATTTCGAACATAAAATTCAAAAATTCCACCACTCCACCTCCGGCCAACCCCTTCTGGTGACAAAAAAAAATTGTGAGATGTCACTAGTTTTTAAAAATTCTAATTTTGAACATAAAAATAAAAAATATCATCACCCCACCTCCGGCCAACCACCACCCGACCTTTGGCCGACCACTTCCGGCGACCAAAAAAATTAGTGAGATGTCACTAATTTTAAAAAAATTTAATTTCGAACATAAAATTAAAAAAAAAATCACCACTCCACACCCGGCCGACAACCACCCCACCTTTGGCCGATCACTTCCGGCGACAAAAAAAAAATAGTGAGATGTCACTAATTTTTAAAAATTCTAATTTCGAACATAGAATTCAAAAAAATCACCACCCAACCTCCAGCCGACCACCACCCCACCTCTGGCTGACCACTTCCGGCGACCAAAAAAACTAGTGAAATGTTACTAATTTTAAAAAACTCAAATTTCATAAATAAAATTCAAAAAAATCATCACTCCAACTCCGGCTGACCACCACCCCATCTCGGGCCGACCACTTTGGGCGACCAAACAAATTAGTGAAATGTTACTAATTTTAAAATTTTTGAATTTCGAACATAAAATTAAAAAAAAAAATCACCTCCCCACCTCGCAATCAGGGACGTCGAATTGAGCTGATTCCTCCCTCGCGGGAACCCTCATAAAATGATTTTAAGATGATCTAATGGTTCAGATTGACCGTATAGGACGCGCTGACACCGGTCGGTACACCATCGGTGCACTCCAGAGGTTCCTCTTGCATTTCCGGTTCTTATGTTGGTTGTGGTCTTGACATAACCTTCTGGAACAAGTGCACTTGTAATTTTAAAAAATTGGGATGGCAGAATAAGTTCCGCCTTTTATGATTTTTACATCTCTTTGAATTCTTATTCTGAACGAAAGTAGGTTCAACTTCTCTTTTGTTTATTGGGCAAATTGATTTGAGAAGGTTTCTAGGTAATGGGAACAAAGACCTAATGAAAAAAGGGAAGCAGCTCAAGCAATGGAGAATTGGCCTTCCATATCAAATGTTTTGGGTGCATGTCTTGCCCACAAATGTCAAAAGCTCCGTGTCCTTTTGTCAAAAAGGAAAAAAAATATTGTAGTTTTGCCTAATTTTCCCTAAATAATCCATCTGTAGAGGCACTATTTAAATAGTTGTCCGGAATAAATAGTTTAGATAAGTACGCCTATCAAACACGGAACATACTAGGTACACACAAAAACTTACACACAATTTATCCAAACAAACACACAAGTGTGTGGGCACACACTTGTGTGTGTATTTGGGTAAATTGTGCCACACACTTGTGTGTGTGTTTGGGTAAATTGTGTGTAAGTTTTTGTGTGTATGTAGTGTTGTTGATCAAACACCGAATTTAACTAGTTCAAGCTAAAAGCCAATCCAGACAAATAATCTGGCTAACAAACGAGCTCTCTTAGTTTTGGAGTACATTATAGATACTTTTGGCATATTTCTTGTGTACTTCACGCATATACTTTGGCTCAATGGTACGCATTTTTCTGGTCAAGGATTTGGGTGTTGTAAAAAGTTACTACTGTTTTGTTTTATTTTTATTTAGCCATTTTTGTGATTAGTTACGCAACATTTTCATAATCAATTCCTTGCAGATATTCGGCAGTTAACTTTAGGGCTTCGAGGTTAACCAAGGAACACAATGCTAGGGATGCCCGACCAGAGAAACTTTTAGCCTTTTAGGTTGTGTTCGACTGATCGTAGAAGTACTTATGAAGGGATGGGAAAAACTGACAAGAAATTATATAAATACACAAAGTTCTTTTCTTTCCTTCTATAATCACCCACGCACAACTTAATTCAATCTTTCAAGTTTTATTATGCTCTGAATTCGAATTACTTAAGATGGGGGCAAGAAAACTTATTGTAGTTTCAATCTAGTGAAGTGCAACAATTCTACAAACATCACGTTTTTACTGCTCTTTTCATTGTTTGTCTAAACATGACGATAGGCTCACTCAAGCAAGACAATTGCCTGCCTTCATAAGAGAGGCAATTGTTTAACTAAGGAAAAAAAGCATCACTAATCTTTTTCTGGCAAAGTTAGGATTAGTGAAGTGTTCTTTTTTTTTTTTTTTTTTTTTTCAACAAGCACTTACATAAAATTAATTACAAATATCTTGGACAAATCCAACTATTTGTCTAATTACTGCAAAATGAGAAAAACACAAGACAGTCGATGTCTCTTACCCAAACTCAGACATCAAGCCTAACACACAATCTTTTGAAAATTCATAACTATCTCAAAAGAGATAAAGTGCTAGACAAGCAAACCTTCAAAAAAAAAAGTGCTATTTTCTACTCAAGGGTCGATGACAGGTTAATACAAACTCTCAACTGTATTTTACCTATCGCTCAAGCCTCCTTGCCAATAAAATACCTTGGAGTTCCCCTAATCTCCTCTAAACTTTCTTATTCTGATTGTTACCAACTCAAGGAAAAAATCATTCAAAGAATTCAAACTAGGACAAATAAACTCCTTTCCTTTGGTGGTAGATCTCAACTAATCCAATCTGTCCTCTAGAGTATGCAAACATATTGGTGTTCCATTTTTCTTTTACCTCAAAAGATGCTTAGGGAAATCGATGGGTTACTAAGAGGGGTTTCACTTAATCATTCTGGGGCTAAAATCCAATGGGATTGGGTTTGTGTTCCTAAAGATGAGGGTGGTCTAGATTTTAAACCTCTCAAGCTCTGGAATAAGGCCACTATGCTCAGACATCTATGGGTCTTAAGAAAAAAATCAGATTCTTTATGGGTCAAATGGGTCCATGTGTATGTAATAAAACATAAATGTACATGGTATATGAATATTTCCCCAAACTCTTCTTGGACAATGTGAAAGATTTTACACCTCAGATCTCTGAGCAGCACCCTAATCAAACACAAAATTGGGAATGGCTATCAAGCTTTCCTTTGAATGGATCGATAACTGGTACCCTATTTGTCCCATTTATAAGACTTTTGGTGAGAGGGCAGTTAGGGATAATGGCAATTCATTGCTTGTTAAAGTCTGCTCTATTATTGACAGTGGCGCTTGGAAATGGCCTCGACATAGAAATGATATTATTCGTCAGCTTATGGATCTCACTCCTTATTCTCTTTGTCCAATTCCTTCCCATCCAGATATTGTTTATTGGGTTCCAGATCCTAGTGGCATATACTCAGTTAAATCAGCTTGACAAGCTATAAGGCCTTCCAGAAGTAGAGTGGATTGGTCTCATGTGGTGTGGTTTCAAGGGCATATACCCAGGTGGGCATTGCTGAATGGTTGCATGTTGGAAGAGGCAGGCAACCACTAATAAACTGACTATTTGAGGTATGCAAGTGGACCCACAGTGTTCTCTCTGTTCCCAAGCTCCGGAGTCTCATTATCACTTATTTTTCAGCTGTCCTTGTGCTAGACAAATCTGTACTCAAGCTCTTGGCAGATTATTCAATGTGCACACTGGTGATAGTTGGTCTGCGGAGCTTGCCTGGGCTTCTCAGTATCTCAAAAGAAGTGTTTCTTGTCAACACTTTACAGACTAGTTTTTGTAGGGGCAGTTTATCATATTTGACAGGAGTGAGACAATAGAATTTTTCAGAACGATATAGGGATCGTATGACTGTTTTTAAAGCAATGTGCAGTGATGTGCAGGAGAGAGTGTGCTCCTGGAAGAAGGTGGTTTATTCTCAACAGAACCTTTAGCTTGATCAAAGACAAAAGACAATAAGTACTCAAACAATCAGATATTCTCTTAAGTTACTACAAACGCACCAATGATCACAAAAAACTACATCCTGAAAAGCCACCACGAGATCCCTAGCCTCCAGCAAAGACATCTTCAATGTGTAGGGTTAGAACAGTACCCAATGTGAAACCAACTTGAAATGCATACGCAATTAACTACAAACCGAATTGCTCCGCCAAAAACAGACATCATGTCTAGGCTACAAATCAATACAGGTTATATCATCAGATTTCACATGTATTAAAACAACTTGAAATGCACACCCAACTACTTTATTTTTAAATAATACGTAACGTCTTAAGTCAAACAACTTTTTATTCCAATACAACACAATCCACATTTAGAGGACTATTTTACTATGCTCACACAATCAACATAAAACAATTACTCAAACATTCATAAACTCTGAATACTTCTTAGCCACAAGGCACAATTCATTCTTCTTATGCATAGTAATACCGGGTCTCACCTCCATGTCAATGTCTTCTTTTTTCACCTCAGAAGGCAATTCCCAGTTAAAATGGTAAACAAGGTTGGCAAGTGCAAGCTCCACCATCCCAACTCCTAGATGAATCCCAGGGCACCCTCTTCTCCCGGCTCCAAACGGAATAAGCTCAAAATCTTGTCCGTAAAAATTAAGAGTACTTCCTAGAAATCGCTCTGGAAAAAATTCCTCTGGGTTTTTCCAAGAATCGGGGTCCCTTCCAATGGCCCATGCGTTTATGTAGACGACTGTTTTTGGCTGGATTTCATACCCCACAACATTGCATTTTTGAGTTGTTTCATGTGGAACCATAAGCGGAGCTGGAGGGTGTAGTCTCATTACCTCCTTCACCACAGCTTTCAGATAAGCAAGTTTTTGGATGTCATTTTCGTCTATTAAACTACTTGTTTCTCCAATTGTATTTCGAACATCTTCTTGGAGTTTGTTCATGACCGTAGGATTTCTCATTAACTCTGCCATCGCCCAGACCACAATTGCTGCACTTGTGTCTGTTCCGGCAACAAATATATCCTGAGAAAAATGGGGAAAATTGAAGAAATTATATCATCTATTCTATTTATAAAGGGAAAGCAGCTTTTGGTATATATGGACCCTATTTTGAGGCTGAAAATATATAACATTGGCCTAAGACTGAGGTGATTGTTCCCCTAAGGTTTCAAGTTCGAAATATTTTAGGTGCTATCAATTATTTTGGGGTCAATTGACACGGGACTTTCTGCCAGTGGACGCAGGGATTAATCGAGATGCTCGTAACTTAACCCGAACACCCTGAGAAACAAAAATAAATATCGTAGAAGGCAAAAAGGATGGTACTTAACCTGAACACCCTGAGAAACAAAAATAATATAGTAAAAGGTAAAAGGATTACCATGAGCACGGATTTAATGTGATCCAAATTCAGATCGATCGAAAACGAATGATCATTCTGAAGGTGGAGCAAGACATCAGTAAAATCCTCTAGATCACCCTCACCCCTGTTTCCATGATCAAGGTGCTCGTCAATGGCTTCTTGCAAGAACATATCCAATTCCTTGCAAATTTTGTCAACCCAATTTGACTGTCCAGTGATTCTTTTAACCCAACCCATATGAGGAAAATAGTCTGAGAAAAAGAATCCTCCTGCCACTGCCTGAACATCATGCAAAAGACTCTGAAGCTTTGTTCTACCACAACCTGCATCATCGTACCTCCTCCCAAAAGTAATCCTACAGATAATTGCACTAGTAACCGAAAGCATTATCTCACTCAAATTCGCGAGTTTACATTCTAAACCCAACTTGGAAATTTTTTTGATCATTTGCGAAACCTCATCTTCGCGAATGGAGCGAAAAGATTGCACTCTCTTGGAACTAAAGAGATGAAGATTACAGATTTTCCTCATTTCCCTATAGTAGTCGCCATATGGTGCAAACATAGGTCTACGCCATTTCGTGATAACTTTTGGCCGCCAAAAAAAAGAGGCCTACCGGAGAATACTCTGTCTTGGGTTTTGAGGACCTCTTCTGCCATTTTGGCAGAAGAAACGATGAGGACCGGCATAAACCCTAGTTGGAGGGACATAAGAGGGCCATATGTTTTGGACAGTTGATACAGATAGCGATGAAGAGCTGAGGTATCAAGCTGGTGTAGATTTCCAATTACGGGAAGCCTTGGAGGACCTGGTAATGTAGGGTTTAGAACTTCATTTTTTCTGTGTTTTTTTATTAGGAACAAGAGAATTGGAATTGCCAAAAGAAAGAGAAGCAATTCCATTGTGGTCATGAGGGCCAATCTGGGTTAATTTCGGGTGCTAACATTTTTTTTGGTACGAAAAAAATAGAAAGTATCAATTTTCTTTTGAGATATCGTGGTAGCGGTGGGAAATTTTGATAACGACATAATGCGTTTTTTTTTATAAAAAAATCGGATATCTGGGCCAACTTGCACGCAACTCGACTAATTCTGGGCTCTATAGGTAATGACCGGACATAATACGCTGTGGCCCTCAAGAATTTGTTAGAAAGAGGAATCGAACCTAAAATCTTAGATAAAAACAAACCCGCAATTCAATGGAAACAAACCCCCAGTTCACAAGGCAAGACTACTTTGGAGTAGCATAATGCGTTCGTTGAATTGTCAAGGATAAGAACATTGAAATGACGCGACTAAAGAGCCCACAAATGTTTGTATTATGTCAAATAACAAAATACTTCCAAATTATTACATATCAAGTCAAATTTTGCTTGGGTTTTTTTTCAACTTTTGTACATGTGACTTGTTAAAAAAACAAAAAAAAACTTGGACCACATGAGTAGGCCATTTTTTTTGTTAATAAAACAAAAAAAAACTTGGACCACATGAGTAGGCCATTTTTTTTCTATAATTAGGTGTACGTCTGGGTTATTTATGCATACCTCGACCAATCCTGAGAGACTAATTCCACCATTTATCAGCGTCTTAGCAAGGACTCCATTTAAAGTCAAAGTAAAACTCTGTATAGACTAACTCTAAAAAAGTTTATAGCAGCTAAGAAGTTTGGAACATGAGACCTAGAGGGGGGAAAAAAAAAAAAAAAAAAAACTCCCAAATCACCCTTGGATTCGTAAGCAGTCCATGTTGATATTAACTCCTAGGACAGTGACATGCAACAAGTGAATGTGGTTAAGTGTTCAATTGTCGTAATTAATAACTATAGTAATGGGAAACTAATACTCCCTCCGTCCCAATTTTATAGTCCCAGTTGACACTTATTGTCGTCCCAAAAATATTGTCCCACTTCAAAACTAAATGGGTAATTGTTAAGGAATTTCCTCTTTTACCATTATATTTTGAAGTTAAAAGTAATTAAAAAAAAGTAAGAAGTTGTAATGATTGAAGGGGAAAACAAGAAAATACATGTTTTCAAAAGTACAATGATTATGTCCCCTTATTAAGTTGGGATACCCAAAAGAGACTATAAAATTGGGACGGAGGGAGTAGTTTTTTTTTTGGTGCAAAATGGGAAACTATTAGTTGCTTCATAACAGTGTCACATTTAGCTTGTGCGCACCTCGAATAATTCCGGGACCTTAGAGGAAACGACCAGGCACAACTCTCAGAAATCAAATCTGACCTTAGCTAGGTTGGAGCAAACCCTAAGTCTCATTACTTTGCCAAACACTTGGAGTTGGAATAGTGCCACTTAGTGCTCTATCGAAAAAGCACCATGGTGGAAAAAACTCCGAGAGCACCATGTGACGGTGTTTCAAGAGCACTGGACAATCACTCCTAGCAAAGACATAGGAAGTATGCCAATAATTGGATCCATGTGTCAATAATCGCAATAGTTCTAGTTACTTGAACCCTAAGCCTGCAGGATGTGTCTTGAAAACTCCATGAATTTTAGAATAATTTCCATGTTTACTTATTTATTTTATAATAATTGGCCGGTAATTAGGGAAGGGGACTAATTGTGGACAAGTTTGGAGGTCACCATAAATAATCCATCTGTAGAGGCACTATTTAATTAGTTGTCCGGAATTAAATAGTTTAGATGAGTACGCCTATCAAACACCGAATTTAACTAGTTCAAGCAAAAAGCCAATCCAGACAAATAATCTGTCTAACAAACAAGCTCTCTTAGTTTTGGAGGACATTATAGATACTTTGTTGGTGCAAATCCAGGAGTTTTTGAGAAATCTGAACGCCTTGATGATGGAACCTGTAGAAACTTGCTTCGAGGCACATTACTGAGTCGCTTTCTGAAAACAGTATTTGCCCCCACCGTTTGGTGTGCACCGGGTTGATAGCGGATTTGTTCTAGGATACAACAAAGCCCGATCAATTCAATGATCTTCTGCCTGCGTCTGCACAAACGAAGGACAATCAGAATACCGAATCGAATTTGTGATCAAATGAACCAAGGATTTGTTAACACCGTTTCTGCAGAGTAACGGTGTAACAAAACAAGAAAGCAACTAGAAAGTATTTTGGCAGAGTAATGGCGTTTAGAATGTGTCCAAAATGATTTTGCTTAGGGCTCTATTTATAGACCCAACGCACCTTTTCACAGAGGGTTGCACCCTTTCACCAAGGGACGCACCCTTTGACCAAGGGATGCACCCTTTCACCAAAGGATGTATCTTTTCAAGTAGCCAACAACCCAAAACTCTTTTAGTAGCTTTCTCAAGGCACAAAGAATATTTTGATAAAACCCCAAACTAAAAAACCCATTTTATTTTGATAAATTCCAACAATCCCCCACCATTTTCAAAATAAAGAAGAAGAAGCCTTGGTTCCTTTGAAAAGATTTGTGCATCAATGAAGGCATCTCACGATTTTAACCATCACCTAGTGAAACACATCAAAGTTAGTCGGAATGCATGGTAGACTTGTCTTTTAACCAGCGATGCTATAATGACCAATCGGACCCGCTTCACGCACGCATCTTTACCTGGCTTAGGTATTCAAAATTGCTGACACGTGGGTTGGTCGTGTGTCTATATCCTATTTCATGAGTGCTCTAAAGTTCTAGCCTGTGAACCTATAGAAGGCGGCACCACCCTCACACTCATATAGGTAGACTTTTAAGAATGCCCATGTAACAACAGCATCCACCTAACTAAACCGTTAGAAGTCTATTCAGAGCTAAGTAGCTCACCTCCTCCTTTTAAATTACAGGTACCAAACACTTTACCATAGGATGGGTGTAACCGGAAAGTCCTTGCCATCACGACTTATGGTGTAGTTTGCTCATTGAACCCAAGGACTTGAAGCTAAACAAGCGTTGGGTCGAGTTTCCACCAGGAGTGATTATATTGTAGTACGCTTAAGTCCCATCCCATGTGATGTTTTCCACATCAACTCTCTTGCAAGACCTTTCGTTAAAGAATCTGCCAGGTTTTGACCTGACTTGACATAATCAATGGTTATCACCCTATCGGTTATCAAATTCCTCACATAGCTATGTCTAAGTCCAATATGCCTGGACTTACCATTATACACCTGACTGTAAGCCCGTGATAGTGTCGACTGACTATCACAATGCAAAGATATCGGTGGCATTGGTTTTGGCCACATGGGTATCTCCCACAACATACTTCTTAGCCACTCTGCATCTTTGCTACCTGATGCTAGTGCCGGTAAAAAGAATCTTAACATAGTTACGCTTTCGAAGAGGGAGCTAATAGAGAAGAAGCTCTCTATGACGCACTATCTGAGAAAAATCCTTCATTGGAATATGGAAGTGGAAGTCAGTCTAGCCAATAGAAGTCCTTTTCCCAACATTGATATGAATTGTGAATCCCACTGCTGGTAGCTTCTGTCTCTTATTGATGGATTTTCCAGTGTTAATCGGATCGGAACTGCCAATGAAAAAATCAACACGAAACAGCTTTCATCACTCCAGAGGGCTTTCACCCCAATATCCTATACTATTCAAGTACCATTTCAATAAGCATTCTGCCTAAAGAGAAATAGCCATAGAATTGGTTACCTCATAGAGTACTGTTACTGTACATCGAATCTGTAATTATGCTATGTTTCTTTGATCCCCAAGAAACTGCTCCACCACCAAGAGTGAAGACTCATCCACTTGTTGACAGGTGATCCTCATTCTCAGCTATCCAGCTAGCATCCGTGTATCCTTCAAGAACCGGAGGATATCCACTATAGACTATGTCGTAGTCAATAGTTCTCTTCAAATACCTCAATACCCGATTCACCTCATTCTAATGAATATCACCCGGGTTATGAGTATACCAACTTAGTTTACCTACCCCATATGCAATGTCCGGTCGAGTAGATGTCATAACATACATCAAGCTTCCTATCACCCTAGAATATTCTAACCGTGATACCAATCTACCTGTGTTAGAATATAACTTGACATGTGGATCATAAGGTGTAGAGATAGGAGTACTGTCAAAGTGATTAAGCTTCTTTAGTATCTTCTCAATATAATGAGATTTTTTTTTTGGGTCAATCGGTAGCCATTTTATTGATTACGAAATATGCGAAATATCAAAGAGAACACCCCTACTCACCCAGTCCGGACAACTCCCTTCCCAGGTTGTAGGTTGCTCAATAGATAGGGCGTGTTTGGCCACAGCATGGGCCACCCTATTACAATCACGAGGAATGAATGAAAAAGAAAAATCACAAAAGGAAGTAGAAAGTTTTAAAATATCTCGGATGATCACCGCTAAACTTGAGCTCATAACCTTTTCTCCATTAAGCATCTGTATGATGGATTGCGCATCTCCTTCAAAAGCAAAACGTTCGCCCCCTTTCTCCTTAGCCAAAGTCACTGCCCATCTAAATCCCAAAGCCTCCATAGTCTCTGCCGATTGAATGTTTGAGATTGGAATAGCCGTAACCCATTTCACTTGCCCTGAATAATCCCTTGCTACCAGCCCTACGCCACCTCTCTTACCTGACCTGTCAAAAGCACCATCAGAGTTAATTTTCATCACACCATGGCTCGGAGGAATCCACCTGCGATCTATTTCTTCCATTGGCTGCCGTGGCTCTCTAGCTTTTGACGTGGCTGCTACAAAATCATGAAACTCATTAATCCCATGACTCAAGATTTCATGCTCTCCAATCCACTTCCTATTGAACACCCAATCATTCCTGGCCTTCCAAATCTGCCAGCAAACAAACGCAAATAATCCCAGACTCTCCTTACGATTCCCTCCATGAGTAATAGCTCCCATACTTGTCCTCAATTCTCCAAATTGGGCAGTGGATAAAACCTCCGGTCGAAACCGAAAGGGTGATAGTAACCACAGTTTGCAAGCCCTCTCACAAGTCAGCAACACATGAGTTGTAGTCTCCTCCATCAACCCACAAACTGGACACTCCGTTGGCACCGGTACTCTTCGTTGGGCTAGCAACTTGTTAACAGGAAGAATATTGTGCAAATTGCGCCATATAAAAAGTTTGAGTTTATTCGGCGCTTGAATGTGCCAAATCCGTTTCCATTTATCCTCATCAACGTTACTTCCACTTGTTTGCCCACGATCAACATCATTGTTTGGAGTATGTTGTCCCAACTGTTTTGCAATCACGTAAGCCGTCTTAACTGAAAATTTCCCATTCGGTGAGCCCCTCCAAATGTGCTCATCAAGTTGGTCAGTAGTACTTAATGGTATACACAAAATTTGCTCAACATCTCTATGATTAAACACCTCCCTTATTGCTGCCTCCTTCCATCCTTTGCACTCATGGTCAATAAGTTCACTAACTTTCTCATAAGGCACATTCATTGGTCTCGGTGATAAAAGTGTTGGTAGTAAAGGATCCTCAAGCCACGGATCAGACCATATCGAAACTTTTGTGCCCGTAGCCACTCTCCACCTCCACCCTTTTTCCACCACAACTTTACTTGCTAAAATACTTTGCCAAGCCCACGATGCCGTAGGTTTAGCCCGTGCATCCAAAAAAATTGAGTTAGGAAAGTATTTGGCTTTGAAGACTTGTAGAACAAAGAATCCTCCCCCTTGAGTAATCTCCACCCTTGTTTAGCAAGCATTGCTAAATTAAATGCTTCTAAATCTCTAAACCCCAAACCCCCTTTACCTTTGACCTGAGTCATCTTCTCCCACCTCAACCAATGGATTTTCCTATTCTCATCATCACCATTCCAAAAGAACTTAGCAATCAACGAGTTAAGTGAATTGCATAAACCCGTTGGAAGCTTGATACAAGCCATTGTATACGTGGGCAACGTTAGCAAAACAGCTTTCGCCAATACCTCCTTTCCTGCTGGGTTGACATGCTTCCCTCTCCAGTTCTTAACTTTATTCATCACACGCTCCTTAATGTACCCCAATGCAGCATTTTTGGATCGCCCAATAATAAAAGGCAGCCCTAGATATTTCCCTTCCTCCGAGCTCCTGCTAAAACCCAAAATGTTACGGCATAACCCTTTACTCTCCACAGACGTATTAGGGCTGAAAAAAAATTGATGATTTATGTTCGTTCACCAGTTGCCCTGAAGCTTTCCGGTAGGTTTCCAGGACACACTTAACTGCCTCACTATCCCATCTTGTTGCTGGGCAAAAAATGAGAGAATCATCCGCAAACAAGAGGTGTGAAATAGACGGCCCATTCCTGCAAATCTTAACACCTTTGATATCCCCGCGTCGCTCCTTTTCCTGTAACAAACTAGATAGCCCTTCAGCACATAACAAGAATAAATATGGGGAGAGAGGATCCCCCTGTCGTAGGCCCCTTTGGGGTTTAATAAAACCATGATGCTGCCCATTGACAGTCACTGAGTATGATACCGTGGTAATACAATTCATAATCCAACCTCGCCACTTCTCATTAAAACCCATCGACTGCATGACCTTCTCCAAATATACCCATTCAACCCTATCATATGCCTTGGCGATATCAAGTTTAAGTGCCATCTGACCTTCCTTACCACTCCTTCTATTTTTAAGATGATGCACTAGTTCATGGGCTACTAAGATATTATCACAAATCTGCCTATTTTGAACAAAAGCACTTTGGTTGGGACTAATTAACTGAGGTAGAACAACACGCAGTCTATTGGCCAAAGCTTTAGAGATAATTTTGTACAAAACATTGCATAAAGAGATAGGGCGGTATTGTGAAACCTGCAAAGGAGTTTTGACTTTGGGAATCAAGACAATCTGAGTATGATTGAAGCTCCTCAATATCTGCCCAATTCGAAAGAAGCTCTGCACTGCATTAGTAACATCATCACCAATTATAGCCCAATAATGTTGATAGAAACCTGCCGTCATGCCATCCGCCCCTGGGGCCTTGGTAGGATCCATATCAAAAAGAGCCTTCTTAATCTCGCCACGGGAAAATTCTTTAGTCAACCGGTTGTTCATCGCCTCTAAAATCCTGCCGTGAATAGTACTAGTCACCTCCTCTATGTGCTCAGTACCCTCCGATGTAAAAATCTCCTGGAAATACTGGACAAATTCATTAGCAACTGCATCCGGGTCATCACACCATATCCCATTTGAATTTTGAACCCCAGATATGACATTCCTTTTTCTTCTCTGATTCACCTTAGCATGAAAAAAAGCAGCATTCCTATCCCTTGTACAATCCAATTCACTCTTGCCTTTTGTCTCCAGTACTTCTCCTCCTGATCCCAAGCTATACTCAGTTCCTTCTCGAGCGCTTGAACTTCCCCACGCCCTCCGCTACTTTGATCAGACCCAATGGATTCCAATTTTTGTTGCAGGTCATTTATCTTCTTCCTCGCATTAAATCCCTTATTCTTGCTCCAGTGCCTTAGCTCCCTACGGCAGTTCTTAACTTTATGAAAAACTTCAAACATCTTAGACCCTCTGATAGCACCATTCCAACTTCGTTTAACCACTTCATGGCTTTCGGCATCCTCACACCATCTGCTATCAAACCTGAATTGTCGGAACCCCTGCACCTTTGGAGGATTGGTGTCAAGAAGAAGTGCAGCGTGGTCCGACCCCACTGTAAATAGATGTTTCACCATAGCTCTATCGTAATTCAGCCTCCAATCTGAAGACACAAGAACCCTATCCAATCGCTCTTTAACTAATCCATCACCATATCTCCGATTAGCCCATGTGAATGGATAGCCGGAAAAGCCCATATCAATAGCTCCCAAATTATTGACGAATTGCCTAAATGCTCATAGAGACCAAGCCTCACGCCTTCGCCCCCCTTGTTTCTCATCTTCCCATAAAAGATCGTTAAAATCGCCCCAAAGAACCCAATCAACAGAGCTTTGTTGTCTATACCGCAGCAACTCCTCCCATTGTCCTTTGCGAATTCCATCATGAGTACTAGCATACATATTAATAAGGTGCCACTCTTGCCCCAATTCATCATCTGTTATTAACAATTCAATAAAAAAAAACTACTTTTACGAACAATTCAATATAATGAGATTGAGTAAGCACTATGTTCCCTTCCTCCCTCTTAATTCTAATCCCTAGAATTACATCAGCCACACCCATATCTTTCATACTGAAACTAGATGAAAGCATATCTTTGGTACTTTGTATGCTATCTAAATCTGTCTCAAAGATAAGCATATCATCCACATATAAACACACAATTACACCTCGGTTTCTGGTGAATTTGCTATACACACATTTATCCGATTGGCGTATCCTAAACCCATTTGATACAATTACCTTATCAAACTTCTCATGCCACTGTTTAGGTGTTTGGTTAAGTCCATAAAGTGACTTAACAAGTTTGCATACTTTGTGTTCTTGACCTTGCACAATAAAACCTTCTGGTTGCTTCATATAAATTTCTTCATCCAATTCACCATTTGGTGAATATGAAGTTTATAAATTGAAGCTATAGCAAGAAGAACTCTAATAGTATAGATTCTTGCTACCGGTGCATAGGTATCGAAGTAATCAATACCCTCCTTTTGCGTAAAGCCCTTGGCAACCAACCGTGCCTTAAACTTGTCTATTGTGCCATTAACTTTCATTTTCTTCCTGAAAATCCATTTACAACCAATGGCTTTGGAACCTGGTGGCAAATCAGCAAGAACCCATGTATCATTACCCATGATAGAATCCATTTCATCTTGGATTGCTTCTTTCCAGAAAGCGCTGTCTTGTGATTTCATAGCCTCCTCGTAGGTCAAGGGATCCGATACCACATGAAGTGAAAGCATGGCATGATTACATGTAGTATCTCTAGTTCCTTCAACTAGATATACTATAAAGTCAAGACCAAATGACTTAGCAACTCGAGCCCTTTTACTTCTCCTAAGTTCGACTTATTCCGTAGGTTCCGCCTCTATTTCAGGCCCATAAGAGATTGGTTCATTCTCTTCATTAACCTCTTTTGGAATAGGCACAAACCTATTTTCATAAAATACAACATCCCATGACTCAATTATGGTGTTTACCCCATAAAAACATTTGGCTCGGAAACAAGAAACCTATATGCCTTACTATGTAAAGCATAACAAGGAATATGCATTCAATTCCTTTCTCACCCAATTTCTTCCTTTTGTGTTCCGGCAATCTCACAGTTGCTCTACAACCCCATGTCTTAAAATAACTTAGGTTAGGTTTCTTCTTTTTCCATAACTCATATGGAGTTACTTGCGACTTCTTTAGAGGTACCATATTCAAGATATAGGCAGCGATAAGTATGGCTTCGCCCCACAAACCAGTGCCCAATCCTGAATTGCTAAGCACAACATTAACCATCTCTGTTAAAGTCCTATTTTTTCGTTCAGCCACTTCATTTTGTTGTGGAGTATACGGTGTCGTTTTCTCATGAATAATTCCTACTGACTCATAGTAATCAGGAAAATAATATTCACCACCCCTATCCGACCTTAAACGTTTTATTGTTGTTCCACATTTATTTTCAATCTCAGTTTTGAAAGTGATAAGATTTTGAAGAACTTCATCTTTGGAGTGCAATAAATATACATAACAATACTTAGAAAAATCATCTATCAAAGTTACAAAGTATTTCTTGCCTGATTAGAAAATGGTAGGCGTCAGTTCTTCTACTGAGTTTTTAATATAATGTGCTTAGATCCTAATTCATTCATTCTATTTTTGTGAATCATATGGACCAACTCATACGCCATGATCAGCTTAAGTTTGTAACTTTGTATCATATGGACCAGCTCTACCTATTTTTGTGAATCATATGGACCAGCTTGGAGCGTATTATCTCGGTGCTCTGCATTGCTTAGTGTTTCCTCTGGAACTAAGTGTGTTGTCTTTTTACCTTTTTCTTTAGCATTTCGCTGATTCTTTCTGTGAGAAATTTAGAAGATCCAAGTTTTCAATTGGTTTTTTTCCTTCAAGTACCATTGGTGTTTGTATATCTGATGCACATGGTTACATTGGAGGGAGGAAAAATATTGCATGGTAACACTGATCTTTTGTGTATTTGTATAAAACCCTTAGAATAATGTCATAAATGCAAAAGTGAGTCATGATTTGAAATGTGGGTTAGACGTTAGTGTATCATATCTGAGAACTTTAATGTTTATGGCCAGCTTCAATTCATTGAACAATTTATGCACATGAGTGGTAAATTCTTTACTGCACTGATGCATGAAAAAACAAACTATTAGAGGGTTGTGACTGGAGCGTCAGATCACTTCTGAACTTCTGATGATTTTGTTGGTGATTGTCTTTGCATTGGTTGGTCACTACTTGAACACTGGGGATAATTGTGCCTATCTGAAAGGAAGGCTATTTAGCTGCAAACTGCAGCCAGAAATTTTAACTGTTGATCAACCAATTATGGATTTGTAATATGTAATTCTTTGGATTAATAATTGCTATGATTGGAAGATTATATGTTTTTTCATTAAAAGATCAGATTCAGCATTTGGAAGGGCTTCATTCATTAAAGGTTACCAATCAACTGCAGCTCGCCTTTAAGAAACATAAGTTCGGTGTGGGCCACAATTATAGTGATTTACAATCAACGGTTTTGTTTCTTGACAGCGTGCTATATGTTCCTTAGAGGACTCGAACATTGTAAAGCCTGGAAAGGTGAGTGATCTGCACTCTAAGTATGCATATCGTGTTTGTATTTACACTGCATAAAGTCATATCTTCTATAGTTCCTCACGGATGAATTGAACCCCCCCCCCCCCCCCCCCCCCAAGCATTTTGTTTTTAAGGTGCACGCTAATTATTCGAGTGCACGCTAATTGTTCGAGAAGGCACGGGCATCTGCTAGTCTATATAATAAGGGAGCTCAGTGTTTGAAATCCCTATATTTTCGACCCTTGGATCTTAATTCAAGGACTCAGATTGCAAATGAACTATTTAAAGGCTGAGATTTGGCTCTTGGGTGTAGACTGAGAACACCCACCGTTGGATGCCTTCCCCTCTTTTCTGTCGAACAATACTCTTCTCTCCCCCCTTTCTCACACATCCACGTTCCAGAGGCCGTTTGGCCGCCTCTTTATCAACTTATTGATTTCTCCTTTTTGCATTCTGGGTGTTTGGCAGCAACACCCAGAAACTACTTCTCCAAAAATCGTTTTTCCATTTTTCCATTTAGAAGCCAGAAATCAAAAACACCCTCACCCCTACTTTTTGATTTCTACTTCTCATTTTTCCTTCCAAAACACATTCTGCACATTTCTTCCAAACACTCCTCCCACATCCAAAACTCATTCTGACCAAAAGCCAAAAAACCAAAAAGCCAAAAAGTCAAAAATCAAAAGCTAAAAAGTAGGCTCCCAAACACCCCCAGTCTACTATCTCTCCCCTTCTCTCAATCACCCACGTCCTCCACCAACTCCATTTCTCTCTATGTAAACATTTTTCTCCACACCCACGTATGCCCCTCCCACACTGGCACCCCCATTTTATTCGGAGAACGTGGAAAAGGCAGTGAGAAAACCTATAAACTGAGAAAATTTTG
Organism: Vaccinium vitis-idaea; assembly: GCA_963854785.1. Taxonomy (NCBI): domain Eukaryota; kingdom Viridiplantae; phylum Streptophyta; class Magnoliopsida; order Ericales; family Ericaceae; genus Vaccinium; species Vaccinium vitis-idaea. The sequence continues at coordinate 15,441,858 of OY978216.1, read as the reverse complement.
GGTGACCCATCCAACTTCCCACATACCATACCACGTCCTCTTCCAACTTCTCCCTTTCTCTGACAATCAAAACCCATGACCCTGTCCAAATCCCTCTCTCTTCCTCTCCCACAGGTTCTCGACCACCAGAGGGATTTCGTTACCGGCCGGCTGCAAAGACACGGCATAATTGAAGCTCTCTTCGTCTCCCACAGGTTCTCAATCGACCACCGGAGGCAGTTGTTACCGGCCGGCTGCAAAGGCACGACATAATTGAAGGTACTATAAATTTCTTCCTCCCTCCCCCTCTCTCTCGATCTTTGTCGACATAGTTGAAGCTCTCTTCGTCTTCCAGAGGTTCTCAATCGACCGCCGAGGCATTTCGAAGCAACTGTAAATTTCTTCCTTCTTCCCCACTCTCCTCCCCTCGGCCTCTCTCTTTGTTTTGTACTTTCTTTTTTCCTAAGCGTTCCAACTGTTTGATGAAATGTCTGAGACATTTATTTTGTACCTGCCTTTCTGATTATACAGGAACCTCAAATATCATACCTCGGCTTGGTGAAGAGTACGGAAAAGAGAGGAATTGATAAAAAAAAATTTGCAATCGGTGAGAACTTCCGAACTCAACATGAGCCCCTGCTCGACTTCATTTCTTTTTTGGCTTTATCTTTGGTTTCGTTTGAAACATTTATTTTGTACCTGGCCTTTCTGAATTATATAGGAACCAAGAATATCATACCTCGGCTTGGTGAAGAGTACGGAAAAGAGAGGAATTGATCAAAAAATTTACAATCGGTGAGAACTTCCGAACTCAACATGAGCCCCTACTCTACTTCATTTCTTTTCTGGCTTTATCTTTGGTTTCCGTTTGAATTTAGCAGTTTGGTGAAGAGTGCGGAAAGTGTGTTCGTTTGAATTTGGCTTTATCTTTATCTTTGGTTTTCATTGTTTTATCTTACAACATCTCCAATGGTTCTAGCCAAATTGTCAAAGTTGGACATTTTTCAGTATGTCGAGTGCCATTGGCCTTTTTTCCCTGCAACGTTGCTCCGTTGCGGTGCTATATTAGGTATCAATTTAAGTGTGAGATACTTAGATAACAGAAAATGACTGAAACAGATAGAATACCTATTGAGAGGTGATTTGGATTTTCACATTCGATAAGAGTAGTACTGAGGTGATTCCATGGGGTGTGGAGAGCAAAATAATAGATTATTTGCTGGTGGAAATGCATTAGTGCAGAGAGGTGTTAAAAAAGGAAAAGACATAGGAGTACTAATCCGACACTACATTCAATGAAGGGACCATTACTTATGTGTACTCAGCCGTTCATCAAATCCAAACTTAATCAGACGACAAAACTTTAAGTAGAGCGTTGGAGATATCAGTTTGGGAAGAAGAATAATATCTCACCGACAATGTGTATCCGGTCCACGATCGGTTACACAGTCCATGCTTAGCTTTTGGACAAAACCCCAAAAATTCACTGTTGACTTCAAAAATCATTTTAAGAATAACCGTCCTGATGGAATTTAGAGGAAAATTCTTTGAAATTGAATCTTGAATTCTGTAATAAAAATCGGGTTATCACATGGCAGGACCTTTTAGGCGTGAGATACTTAGATCACAAAAAATGTTCGGAACCATTGAAGCTATGTCACAAAATGTGCTATTTTTGGCTAATAGAATTGGCAAGGAATCGGAGATAACAAAGACAAAGATTGGCTTTGACAACATAAATTTTATGCTACTGGAGATGATCTTTTAAATATCATTTTTCTCTTTGGGGGCAGTGCTATTTAAGTTCTTGCATGCTCATGTGCTATTCAGCTATTATTTTGCTTTTTTTAAAGGTTGTGTTATTACTACTGCTGTTGTTTTTCTAAATGTTACTGTTGCTATTTTCCTATTGTTTTCCTCAATGTTGCTGGGTGGAGAATTTCTGCTCTATTCGATATTGGTGGATACTCTTATATTATGGTTTATGCTGCCATTCTTACTGATGGATGATGGTGGATACTGCTGCTGGATACTCTTATATTATGGTTTATTGATTTCCATTAGTTAGATGAAGTTCAATCAATTTATTATTGCTCTCTCAGTTCCGAAATTCAACAGGGGAATTTCAGAAATTCAAATTGTTAGAGAGACTTGGGGAAGGGAAGAAGCCAACAGCTATCATCAGTGAGATTGCTGATGACATGAGTTTGGATGCAGTCGTTATGAGCATGGAAGCGATCCATTCCAAGCATGTGGATGCTAACCTTTTTGGCGGAATTCATCCCTTGCCCTATCTTACTTTTGCCACTTTAGAGTATTGCCTACGGCCAGTTTAGTTGAAGTTTCTAAATCTTTTTCTGATTTCATTTTCTGGGAACTGTAAAGCTCTCTCTCTCTCTCTCTCTCTCTCTCTCTCTCTCTCTCTCTCTCTCTCTCTCTCTCTCTCTCTCTCTCTCTAGATCTATCTGATAAGTGGCACTGGTCTAGGGAAGTGTTGGAATTGTTTGAAGACCTGAAGTGCTGAAATTTTCGTTTAAGGAAAAACAAAAAAATCATGCCCATTATGTTCAAACTCCAGTTTGGGATGTGTTATCTTGATGTTGAATTATGTGATATATGTGAATCACCAATTTGTTCTGGTTGCAATGCTGAAGTGATCAGCTGGAGCAATTCCCACATATGAAAACTAATGACATTGTGCTACTGAACTGTTTTATGACAACATTTGGGCTTTGAATATGCATTTGAAGTTTTCTTATTGTTGTTGGGCTTCAAGGTGGTAATCCCTATTCAGTTGAGGTGTGTGTAAATTAGCCCAAACACTTGGTTTTTTTTTTTTTTTTTTTTTGAAATTAGAGTTTGAGGCCATTTTTTTATTGTTTGTTATTTCCTCCAAGGTTAATGCAACTCTAATGTTTTTAAGGTGGACACAAAATTGCATCTTTTTGACATCAAATTGTTTTTTCCTCCAAGGTTAATGCAGCTCTAATGTTTTTAGGGTGCACGCTAATTGTTCGAGACTGCACTTTCAAAATGGAAAATTTGTTCACAGTATCCTTCAAAAAATGACTGGAAATGACAGCTTTGATGCTGAAGTTGGTGTATAAGTACGAATTAATGTTCAAAACATGAAATGCTATTGTACTATCTTAGTGTTATAACTGCTCCAGGCTAGCACATGTTATTTGATTACGGAAGGTTATTTGCATCGTGGGTTATTTATGGAACTAAAGCGGTAGCTTCGAATGATTTCTAGCAAATGTTAAATGGGTTATTTATGCTTGCAAATACGATGCATCGTGCCTTTACGCATGAGCAATTCCTAAAGGCACGACGCAACGTAATAGAGAGATCGTGGAACCCCAATTTGGAATTTTCAGGTTGACTCTTCCTTTCTCAGTGTTGCTAGATAATCATGTTCTTCTCATCGCAACCCGGAATGAAATTGGGCAGCCATTATGATACATCTCTTTTCGTGTCTCCCATTTCGAAACTGTGGAAAATGGATTCCATAACGTCAATCTTTCCCTTTGCGCGTAGATTTGTTTGAAAGGAATCCTGGTTAAAATGTGTATTTGCGGTGGGTGTAATAGCAAACAAACAAATACAAAAATCAAGTTGATTTGATAAAACTAAATTTTATGCATCGTATACTTCATCTTCCATGCTTTGATTTGATATTTTACTGCCTTTCTTTTTCTTACCAGGTGAGATAAGCTATTCCATGGAGTTACTTCTTTTTCCTTACCAGGTGGGTGTGATCCTCTCTTCCTCTTTCGTCGTGAACTTCTTTTTTCTGGTTTCCTTCCAGAGGATTTGAGTAATTTTGGTGTCTTTGTTGTGGGTGTTTTTTTTTTTTTTTTTTTTCCATATGTTTGCTCCATCTAGCCATTTTAGCGAATGAATTCAAAAAAATAACACAGTTCATTTCACCAACTTGCTGGCCATTCTATTCTGTTTTTATTTTTTTTCTTGCTAAAATAGGGGGGTGAAATAGATTGTTATCACTTTGAGCAATACTTGGTTGATTTACTTTCTCCGGTTGTGGAAGTATAGTTTGGGCGAGTGAAATACCTTGAATCCACTATATTAGTTCATTAGTTATATTCAAAGTCATGAACTTTCACCATATTGGAGTGATATAATGATGTTGTGGAAGGATGGGAAAAGTTTAGTTTGGCCAACTCCACCACCGCTTATATTTGTTGGGGTTCAGTTGTCCTTTCCATCAGAAATTTACCACTACGCTTGACTAATTTTTTTTCCTGCACTTTGTGTCATTTCCAAGTATGATTTGGTGATTTGGTGATTCGATGGAGATATGATAATCATTTGTAGCATTTGACGACCTAGAAGTAGTGACTTTACTGTTCAGATGATTTGTCCGCATTTACTTTTTTAATTTTTGTCAAGGCACTCTTAGTTACACTTAGTTAAATTGTGTTTAAAATGCAACTTCCGCAACTTCTAGGACAGAACCACGACACTAGCATGAAGCCATTGAACAACAAAAACAAAAGCCATTGAGGCAAAACGGTAGTTCATCAAGTTGAGTTCAACCAACCTCGACCGTGCCTTTAGGCACTGGCATTCGTTATAATTCCATGAGTTTTGTCACTTAAATAGATATAGGCATTGCTAGATTTAGGTTTTGAAAAACTGCAGTTGGAGGATGCACTTAACCATCTAATGAGGTCACTCTTTTCTTATGATATTGGATTCTATTGTAGTGACTTTTTTTTTTTTTGAAATTAGAGTTTGAGGCCATTTTCTCATTGTTTGTTATTTCCTCCAAGGTTAATGTAGCTCTAATGTTTTTAAGGTGGACACAAAATTACGTCTTTTTTACATCGAATTGTTATTTCCTCCAAGGTTAATCCAGCTCTAATGTTTTTAGGGTGCACGCTAATTGTTCGAGTGCACGCTAATTGTTCGAGTCGTGCCTTCAGGCACGGGCATCCGCTGAACCGGGGGCCCTGTAGTGAGTGAGCTCACTACATGCGTGTAGTGAGCTCTCTCAGCCGTTCGATCAAAGGTCAACGGTCCGGATCGTCTTACACTTTAAAAAACACTTTTACATTAACTTTAACTCCAATTTATCCGAACCGTTGATTTCGGATCAAACGGCCGAGAGAGCTCACTACACGCATGTAGTGAACTCACTCACTACAGGCCCCCCAATTCCGGGCATCCGCTAGTCTATCTATATAATAAAACAGCTCACTATTTGAATTCTCCTATATTTTGAACCCTTGGATAATCATTCCCTAAATCTAACGGCTGGGATTAGTTTGCAACTTCACCCCTCAAAATAATTCCGGCTCATTAGGGCGTCCCCACTACTTGAGACCACGTTCTCTCAAGTCTCAACTGCAGCCTCTCTCTCTCTCTCTCTCTCTCTCAAATGCAAAATTCACCCCGGTCTCCCACAGGAATGATGCTCGAAGCTCTCCCTTCTCCTTCGCTCTCTCCTACGATCCCCATTCACAGCCCACATCGACCTGGCTCCAATCCATGCAAGCCGTAATGGTAAGGTTCGAACAACCCCTCCAATGCCTCTCTCCTCTCCTACCTAGCCCCTTCGTCGTCGTTGCTTTCTTCTATTTTGCTCTATTTTTCCAGTAATCTGTGTTGTGCCTTTTCTAATACCCACCACGTGTTTGATAAATGGTCCACATGAAGAATCTGTGTGCATTTTTTAAGAAATTGTTCAATTTGTTTGAGAATTGATATCTAGGTAGATGGGTAGCCCTATGCATTTTTGGGCAGAACCTTGGCCTAGAAAGATCAAATTTTTGGAAACTGGTATGCTTGATTTATCGGGGTACTTATAGGAGTCATATCACTTGGTGAAACTTATACGTGGGTTGCCTGTACTGTAGAATTGAAATTATAGAAACTGGTATGTTTGATTTCTCGGGATACTTATAGGACTCATATGGCTCTACTGAGACAATGGGGACATGACTTGGTGCAAGTATCCAGAGTTAGGAGTGCTTTTTCTAATACCCATGAGGACCATGACTATAAGTGTCGTTTGGGCAGCATGAGGATTCTTTCCGTTTTCCTGAATCTTATTACCATAAAGTTGTTGGGTTTGATCTGAAAGAGAATAAAAATACGAGAAATCTCTACCGGTATCAAACCATGGGGGAATCCCTTTTGTTCTATTTTTCTGTTTTGACACAAGCGCACGAAAACCTTAGGGGCACAAGACTTCTATGTGGACAAAGACATTTTTGGGGGAGAACATTCATGGGATCTTTTCCCATGAAGAATCTGTGTGCATTATTTCTTAGGGAAGTGTAGCTGGAACTGATAAATCATTCGTAAGAGTATCTGGAACTGTAATTTGTTGTAGGCTATGGATTTCAAATGTTAAGTTATACAACCTCTTAAGTTATACAAATTTAAAATGTACCCCTAAATGTTTCAAGAGCATTGTGAGACAAACATGGGGAGCATAGTTATCCTTTGTAACAACACCATGGAACGGCTAAATTTTTTAGATGTTCTTCAAGCTCAAACATGGAAGCATAGATAAGTGTAGGTTGGAGTTTACCGAATCCGAGGATGGTTATGCAAATTGCTATATCATCAGTCTTTTTTCTTTTTCATGCATCTGGACTAATTTTTTTTACTTCCTTATGTTCAAAGTTTGAATTATCTTGCTTTCGAGTGTTTGTGATGCTTATATTGAGTACATCAGGAATAGCCACTCACAGAATTACCCTATGAAGCACCGACACTCCTAGGAGGCGCCGTATTGCCGTATGGGACACGGAGACACGGCGGCGACACGCCTAAATACGTATGGGACACGCCACGTGGCGTGTCCCCCAAATTTTTTGATGGGGACACGGTGGGGACACGGCAGGGGGCAAATTGTAATTTTTGGGGTCAATCTGTAATTTTTTAATTTTCAGGGGTCAAATTGTAATTTTTTGAAATTTTTTGGGGTCAAACTGTAATTATCAATCTTTAAATTTTTAACCTTTCTTTTATTTTTTTATAATATATATATATATATATATATATATATATATATACACGAATTATCCTATCAAGGATCCCGGATTTCCCGGATTGAAGCGTTTTGATGCTTTTCCCGATATTTTTTTGACGATCCGAGCCGTCCAATGTGTTCAAAAGGTGTTTTCCAATGCCCACGCGGGAAATCTTCAAAAAAAAATACCGGGAAGGGCTTGATCCAAGCAGTTTTTCGCAAAAATTGCATATTTACAGTTTTGCGAAAACCGCTTGGATCAAGCCCTTCCCGGTGTTTTTTTTTGAAGATTTCCCGCGTGGGCCTTGGAAAACACCTTTTGAACACATTGGACGGTTCGGATCGTCAAAAAAATATCGGGAAGGTGGAGTCCCGGATCCGGGACTCCCGGACTAGATCGGGTCTCTCTCTCTCTCTCTCTCTCTCTCTCTCTATATATATATATATATATATATATATATATATATATATATATATATATATTGCCGTGTCCCCCGCCGTGTCCGTGTCCCATTTTTCAAAATTTCCGTATCCGTGTCCGTGTCCGTATTCGTGTCCGTGCTACATGGGAATTACCAAAAACGTATTGGGGGTTGGAAACGGGTCTTGAGATATGTTTGGTCTCTAATGTCTTTCTATTTCAAAGGTAATTGTGAAATGCTCTAGTTCTTTTTTTCTAAGTTTTACTGAAATTCATTGGATGGACCCTGTTTGAAGCTTATTGTAAAACACAAATTACAGCATCAGTGGTTCACTTCTTTAAAATTGGTCAACAGTAGGGAGGCAATTAATTTACATTAGGTTAAGATTAATTATGTAGTCTAAGGTGAGGGCGGGCACCTAAAATTCTATCCTGATAATTGTGTTTGTTGTAGAGAACTGAGGGTTAGTAGCTGCAAAAGCCTTCTAACTGCTGTGGAGTTGACTTGAAGAGGTTGGGATATTGGAGAAATGAGAAGGCAGGCACAACAAGTATGTGGAAGATTCAGTTGGTCTTGGAAACCCGTTAATACGCGATTGCTATGTGTGGGTTGTTCGATTTTGAACTCTAAATAGTCTTATTTTCCTGTATGGTGAATTCGTATATTTCTTTTTTGTTAATTTGACTTCTAACATGTTCACTGTATTGATGATTGTTTCTTTAGAGGTGCATGTTCCTTGGAACATGGTAACGGAAGGGAGAGTCATGTTGGCCGGACAAAAGTTGATCAGTTGTGGGACATGTAGTTCAAAGATTGTGGTTAAATTTTCAATCAATCAGTTCATTCGTATCGGAGCAAAGTTGAGGCCCTTCAATAGAGGACAGAACTTGATGAGTCTTAACCTCAACTTCACTTCCATCCAATGAACATGGTACGCTGATGCATCTCATCCTACAATATTATGGGGAGGATGAGTATCATGAAGAGACAAGGATGAGTAAGCAAACAAAATTCTTCTTGATCAGCCGTGAGGTTGGATTAATATTTGTTGTAGACATCTAAAATTTCATTATGAAGATTCACTCCATCAATTGAACTGAGACGGTTAAACTATCTTTGTGACTTTTTCTCCTGAGCCTACATCGATGAATGTTCAATTAAGTTAACTAGGTCAATAAATACGCTTGGGATGTTACTTTTCGCATAGTTGGGAGTGTTGACTGGGGTTAATAAATTGAACTTGACTCCACCATCAATTTGCGTGTGTCGATTGTTTGAGTAGTGCCCTTTAGGCACAAGCATGCGCTATGTTTTTTTTTTGTTTTTTGTACTTTCATTGCTTTTCACATAGGTAGATGAAGACAAAATCGGAGTAGCTATCGAGGTTGAGTTTCGTTCACAAATTCAAACATAGTAGCACGTGTTTGGTTGGTTGATGGCTAACACAAATATCCTCGTTCACCAAAACAAATTTTCTTTCTTCTTTTTTCCATATTTTTCTTTTTGTCAGCTGACAAAACGATTTATTTTTTGACATTGTAGCAACTAAAAAAAAAATTGGCAATACTATTTCAATAACAATGGGTGAACTTGCTCTAATCTCCTAATGAGGCATAACATTGCCCTTGTATGATTCAGGCAAACATGGGGAGCATAGTTATCTTCTGTAACAACACTATGGAACGGCTAAATTTTGAAAATGTTCTTCAAGCTCAAACATGGAAGCATAGATAAGTGTAGGCTGGAGTTTACCGGATCGAGGATGGTTATGCAAATTGCTATATCATCACTGTCTTTTTTCTTTTTCCAGCATCTGGACTATTTTTTTTTTACTTCCTTATGTTCAAAGTTTGAATTATCTTTCTTTTGAGTGTTTGTGATGCTTATATTGAGTACATCAGGAATAACCACTCACAGGATTACCAAAAACGTATTGGGGGTTGAATAATTAGGTGATGAAATATGATTATCACCTACGTGGTTCATCAGAAAACTTTACCATGCTTGCTAAAGTGATTGGAAACGGGTCTTGAGATATGTTTGGTCTCTAATTTCTTTCTATTTCAAAGGTAATTGTGAAATGCTCTATTTCTTTTTTTCTAAGTTTCACTGAAATTCATTGGATGGACCCTCTTTGAAGCTTATTGTAAAACATAAATTACAGCATCAGTGGTTCACTTCTCTAAAATTGGTCAACAATAGGGAGGCCATTAATTTACATTAGCTTAAGATTAATTATGTAGTCTAAGGTGCGGGCGGGCACCTAAAATTCTATCCTGATAATTGTGTTTGTTGTAGAGAACTGAGGGTTAGTAGCTGCAAAAGCCTTCTAACTGGTGTGGAGTTGACTTGAACAACTCAATTGTTGCAAACTAAATGTGAAGAGGTTGGGATATTGGAGAAATGAGAAGGCAGGCACAACAAGTAGGTGGAAGATTCAGTTGGTCTTGGAAACCCGTTAATATGCGATTGCTATGTGTGGGTTGTTTGATTTTGAACTCTAAATAGTCTTATTTTCCTGTATGGTGAATTCGTATATTTCTTTTTTGTTAATTTGACTTCTAACATGTTCACTGTATTGATGATTGTTTCTTTAGAGGTGCATGTTCCTTGGAACATGGTAACGGAAGGGAGAGTCATGTTGGCCGGACAAAAGTTGATCAGTTGTGGGACATGTAGTTCAAAGATTGTGGTTAAATTTTCAATCAATCAATTCATTCATATCGGAGCAGAGTCGAGGCCCTTCAATAGAGGACAGAACTTGATGAGTTTTAACCTCAACTTCACTTCCATCCAATGAACATGGTACGCTGATGCATCTCATCCTACAAGATTATGGGGAGGATGAGTATCATGTAGAGACAAGGATCCTTCTATATTAAAAGGAAATCCTCCTGTTTTTCTTTCACTTCACACCCCTGCTTTCTATTCACGCTTTTACCTTATTCTTCCATTCTGCCCTTTAATAGCTGTATTCCCATGCCAGCGCGACCCAGACTTCTTTTCCTTCACGTCTCTCCACGTACATGGCCATCTCCTTCACGACTCTGCAAATACAGACTTCTTACGGACTATTCCTTCATCAAATCGACGGGTCCGACGGCGAGGAGATGAGAATGAAGATGAAGAAGATGGAGGATCTATTTCTTGGTTTTCTACAGTTGGGACAAGGGATCGATTTAGGGTTTGTGCTGAAGTCCAATTGAAGAGTTTATTTTGGAGAACAGGAACGGGTCGATTTCGTATCTGAAGGTGTTTGGTCGATTTTGGTAATTTTCTCTGTGTTTCTGTAATTAATTAAGTTCCCATAAACCAAAATTTGTTTACCAATTACAAACTAACTCGTGGCTCTGCGTTCACTTGCCGTTAATTTGATGAAGCGAATGACAGAGCTTTAATGGTAATAACTTGAGATATTCGGGTTTTTCTTATTGTTTATTATTTCGTTTGTGTGGCATACCTGCGTGAAGCATGAACACGGTTGCACCCTGAAATTTGGGATACAAAAAGGGTTTTGTTTTTTAGGGTTTTCGTAGGAGGAGCCGTTACTCCAATCGACAAATGCAGACTAAAGTGAAAAGTCGATACATCATAGAGAGAAGAGAGCGCAGATACGGCGGAGGATTTAGGGTTTCAATTTAGTTCCCTGAATCTGTATTCTGACGCGACGAGGATGGTGACTAATACTTTTGAGTAGAGGATTGATTACAAACGCAATTGAGGATTGTTTTCATCTCAACATTGGGATCTGTTGAGATGAAAACATAGTCTTAACATTTGGTTGTATGCCATCCCACGTGACCTTGGCACCTTGCATTAGCCTTCATAATGCCATGAAAGCATAAAGCAGTAGGTGACTTTTGATGAAGGCATGTAATGGAATCAAATCCTTGAATTTGTGTCTTCTTCTCATGTAGTAGAATAACTTGTGTGTTTTACTGAAAGGAGGAAATGATACATTTTATTTTGGTTGTCTAGATATGTATTGCTGTTCTAGCTGCACGAATCATGAATGCTACCCTTGTGTTGCCGGAGTTAGATGCTAACTCCTTCTGGCACGATGACAGGTACTAAATGTTTGTGAAGAATTTCTATATGATCTCTTAGCATTACATAATTGAGGACTTCTACACGCCACAGATGATAATTCACTTAACTTCTTACTTAAAGATGTATTTATGCTGATTGTCTGCTTCCACTCTCTTCCACACACTTTAAAATGGCTGGAATGGTTCAAATTATGATTCAAACTCTTTATTATCAGTGTCTTCAATGTATGAGGCATTATTACAAATAAGAAGGGAAAGACAATGATGACATCTGATGAGGCTAGATTCCATTATTACATACAGTGGCTTCCAAGGTATCTATGACGTTGAACATTTTATCAAGTCTCTGAGGTTTGATGTACATATTGTGGAAAAGCTTCCTGAAGTTCACAAAAACGGGAACACCAAGAAAATGAAAGCCTATCAGGTTAGATATTGTGGTTTAATATTTGTTGTGATTCAAAGTAAAAAACAACCTAGACATCAGCTTTTTCAGGATGATTTTTGAACTTTTAAATGTGTGTAAACTGTTATTCAGCTTAGGCCACCAAGAGATGCTCCCATTAGTTGGTACACCACAGTTGCATTAGAGAAGATGAAGGAACATGGTGCCATTTATCTCACTCCATTTGCACACCGTTTAGCTGAAGAAGTAGACAATCATGAGTATCAACGGTTGAGATGCAGAGTGAATTATCATGCCCTGAGGTTTAATTCCCACATCATGCACTTGAGTAACTCAATTGTCAGTCAGCTCCGTTCCCAAGGTCACTTCATGGCAATACACCTTCGGTTTGAGATGGATATGCTTGCATTTGCTGGGTATGTTCACACGCTGTCTCTTTCCTCCTGCATAGAAGGGTTTAGTATTTGGTATTTGATAGCTCTTGGAAAGTTTTACCACTGAAATAGCAGCTCCTCTATACCTCCAAAAATCGAGGAACTCGAGGGGCGTTATGTTATGGTTGAAAACAGTATTTTTGTCATTTTTCATTTTGCTTGGATAAAACACGAACTGCATTTTAGTGCATCAAAGAAATTAGTACATAAGAGGGATTTGGAAAGCATAAACATCGAAGGAAGTGGAAAACATACCTGTTCACTAGGCCTGCCTGTGATTAAGCATAACCTAACAAGTGCACATAGAGGAAGAACATGGCCAAGAATATATTAGGCCCAAGAACACTGGACAGAGACTCTAGAACATTGCCAATACAGCAGTAAGACTCAGGATGACCCTTGAACGACCCATTCTGGCCTTGATTAGGATCTCTTCAATTACCAAAATACCCTCGTCTAAGCAATTTACTATTCTTGGCCTTGATTATTAGGATTGTGTCTGGACCTCTGTGGGGCAAATATTCATGCAGTTGTGCAGTTTTGCCCAGCTACCATGTTCTTGGCTTACAATTTTTTGAAGTAAGCGGGATAAATCTTTATTGTTAGTATTTTCTTTGCATCTTAAGACATGAACCCATTAATGAATAATTGAATAAGATATGCGAAAGAACCTAGATATAAATGCATACATTGAATAAGTGCATACATAGAATCTACATTGAATAATTGCATACATAGAATCTAATAATGACTACATGCAATGGATTAAAAGACCAATATGCAATTAGCTACATTAAACACATTTTAGAAGGTTCAACGTATGCATTAAACACATGATTTTAATCCATTGCATGTAGTCATATATGTTAAACACATGATTTTAATTCTACCGTTTTAACAAATGTTTCACTTTCGCTTCTCACACTTGTCTCATATTCACGTTTTTACTTTTAAGACATGAACCCATTAATGAATAATTGAATAAGATATGCGAAAGAACCTTCTATATTAAAAGGAAATCCTATGGTTTCAACTCTCGCTTCAGAACCGTGTTTGCTATTCACGGTTTTGCCTTGTCTTTTTGTGCATTTTAAACACATTTTAGAAGGTTCAACGTATGCATTAAACACATGATTTTAATCCATTGCATGTAGTCATTATTAGATTCTATGTATGCAATTATTCAATGTATATTAAAAGGAAATCCTACGGTTTCAACTTTCGCTTCAGAATACGTTGAACCTTCTAAAATGTGTTTAATGTAGCTAAATGCATATTCATGCCTATCAGATTTAGGATGACCCTTGAACGACCCATTCTGGCCTTGATTAGGATCTCTTCAATTACCAAAATACCCTCGTCTAAGCAATTTACTATTTTTGCTCGCCCTCATCACTATTAACTGCATCGCTCGGTAATTTTAAGCTTCTCATCTAAAGGAAATCCTTCGGTTTCACTTTCGCTAAATTGCTATTCACAGTTTTGCCTTGTCTTGTTGTGCATTTTAAACACATTTTAGAAGGTTCAACGTATGCATTAAACACATGATTTTAATCCATTGCATGTAGTCATTATTAGATTCTATGTATGCAATTATCAATGTAGATTCTATGTACTGATAAGATAGAGTTTGCATTACGACTAGATGATAAGATAGAGTTTCTTATTTTTCAATAGTGAACGAGGTTCTTAAATTCAGTCTTCAAAACTCATGTAGTTAGGTTTAGAGTTGTTCATGATCAATCCATGTAAGACTTCGGCATGAACCAGCTATATTTGTCAAATGTTAAAGCTGACACTAAAATCCTACCGCTCTTTGGGATTGGATTGACTTGTCATTTCATTTTCTTCGACTTAAATCTTTGGTGAATCAATGAGTCCGAAGCTGTCTTATGTCACAGGTTCGTGGAATTTTTAGTTTAATAGATGTCTTGTGTCTTTAACAACGTCTAATCTGTAGTTTCCAAACCATAATATGCATCTCATCTTTTTGCGTTTTTGGCATATACTTCATCAGTCACGGTTGTGCCTTGAACATATTATAAACTAGAGTATTGGTGTGTTCCTCTTGGTGATTCCTATTCAGGGATTTTATAGTTTCAGACCAAATTGAGGTTCCTACAAAATTTCACAGGTGCATCGACATATTTAACCCCAAAGAGCAACGCATATTGAAGAAGTATCGGAGAGGAAATTTTGCAGAGAAGGAACTTGTTTATAGTGAAAGAAGAGCCATTGGGAAATGCCCATTAACTCCAGAAGAGGTATGGCTCCTGTGTTCTTCTTTGTTTTGTTGGTCAATTTTTTAATTTTCCTGTATGCAACCGATGCGTGATGGAACTAATAAGCTAGATATTATTCTGTGCACACGAGCTGCAGAAAATTTGACTCAAATATTGTGTAGTTCAAGTTCTATTTAATGAATTTATCTTATACGTGATTTGATATTTCTTTTAGAATAAAAGTTCTATGAATTCAATCCAAGTAACACTGCTTAACCAAATTGTCTGACAAATTTTCGATCATCATACCCACAAATTTTCCTGCGACTCCCATGCTGGAAACTGACAACAAAGCAGGATAGTTGAAGCAAATTTGTGAAAGCATGTTGAAACTTGGAGTTCTACGGATCTATTCTTGTTTGTCATTGAAACTTAACTAAACGGTATCTCACAGGTTGGTCTCATCTTACGTGCCATGGGATTCGACAATTCCACGAGAATATACCTTGCAGCAGGTGAACTCTTTGGCGGAGAACGTTTCATGAAGCCATTCAGAGCACTATTCCCTCACCTCGAAAACCACAATACGATGCTCTCCTCGCAAGAGCTGACGGGGAGCAATCAGGGACTGGTGGGCTCTGCTGTCGATTACATGGTTTGTCTCCTCTCTGATATTTTCGTACCAACATACGACGGCCCAAGCAACTTTGCCAACAACCTTATGGGCCACCGTCTCTACTACGGATTCCGTACCACTATCCAACCCAACAGAAAAGCACTAGCTCCAGTGTTCATTGACAGGGAAAATGGTAAGACTTCTGGTTTTGAAGAAGCGATCAGGCGTGTTATGTTCGACTCAGTTTGGTGGGCCTCACAAGAGGGTTCCGCCTGAGTCGTTCTATACGAATTCTTGGCCTGAGTGTTTCTGTCAGGCCTCCCCTAAAATTCCTGCAGATCAATGCCCACCGGAGAATGTCCTCGAAATACTCAACAGACAGTTGTATGTGGAGGAAAATATGACGTCGGAATTCATTAGCTGATCGAAATGTGACTAATCCCGATTTGGAGAGCTAACTAAAACCACTTCAAAACTTGAGTAACCACTTCAAAACTAGATTGACTGGTAATTCTTATTGCTGAACAACAAGAAGCATCGAAATGGAGAGGTATCTATGACTGGATGGGAAAATGGAAAGCCAATAAGTTGGCTGCCAAACACCCCCTTAGAGATGCAAGTGCATTTATGAATAGGTTGATTGTGCTATGGTTTTTAGCAGAGCTTGATTTTACACAAACTGACGTTTGAAAGGGTTGATTGTAAGTGGAGAGGCACAACAATTACCTACAGAAGACCCCGAGAAGAAGAAGAAAAAAGAAGAGAAGGTATGGCCTTGATTATTTGTAATGGCCCTGTCCAGTTATACTTTACTCAGTTCACATTTTTTGTCTTCATTGCATATGGAATTTAAACTTACGAAATACCATATACGACACATAACTTCATAATCAGGAGAAGTTTTACATGAATGTGTAAAATTATCATGGTATATGTTTGCAACTAATTGGTCTTGTTGATGGGGTCATATGGATGTGTAACTCAAGTCCATCTCTTGCTTTGTATTTGATCTAATATGGTATATGTTTTGTATCTCTTGTTTATTGTTGTAGGCGAGGGAGAAAGAACTGAAAAAACTGAAGGCTGCACAAAAAGCAGAAGCTGCGAGACTTCAGGTAAAATTAATTTCAACGTTGTTTCTGCACTTTTAGATATTGATTTTGTTCGTTCATGAACAATGTCCACATATGCTAACCAGACTCTGTGTTCAGCCTGTGGAAAAATGGAATTTGTTTCTAGGAAATCTCTTCTATTGCATTAAGAATGATTGATTCACTTGACTTGTTTTTGTTAATGGATTTATTCAAGGCACTACAAGAGTCTAATAATTCAAAAGTGGCTAAGAGAAAAAACTTGAAGAAGGAAGGAGTGGAAGAAAATCCTGAGGATTATGTTGACCCGGAAACTCCTTTTGGTGAGAAGAAACGTCTTTCTCGCCAAATGGCTAAGCAATTCAATCCAAGTTCCGTGGAGAATTTGTGAGTTCCAAGTTTTTTGTCGCCATTTCATTCTTGACCAAATCCGTTTTAATTTCCTTTACCTTATTCATGCTCACATCAGTACTCATTCAGATGGTATGCGTGGTGGGAGAAATCAAGCTACTTTGTGGCAGATTCTAGCAGCTCCAAACCGCCATTTGTGATTGTGAGTTCTCTCTCTCTCTCTCTCTCTCTCTCTCTCTCTCTCTCTCTCTCTCTCTCTCTCTCTCTCTCTCATGGTTGTTGCTGGAATTCAAAAGCATTTTCTTGTTTTATTTGATTGTTACACTTGGGGGATAGGAGATTTTGGGTAGAGATGGTTATGGTACTCCAGTAGGTCAGGACTGTGGAATCTGGGTTTTAAGCTGTTCTTACATTCTAAAAAAAAAAAACTCTGTACTTACATAACTATTACTTAAGTAGCATATGCTAGATGTCCAGCTCGTCAAATACAAGTGCTACAACTAAAATTATTTAGGGAACACTAGGATTGTGGGCTTGATTTCCGCTGATAGGACTTTCTCTCTCATTGGCAAGATAAACAAGAAAAGTTCACAATAACTTGTATTTTCCTTTTGGGATAGTTTTTATACTGCATGCTCTGGCAATTTCCTTGTGGGATATATGTATTTCTGTAGTTGTTGCATTGTGTTGTTGAACATTGTGCATACTTCTTCCATATGCTTTATGCCGCCTTAAAAATTTTGCCGTAAGGATATATGTAAAGGACTGCCGAGTTTCCCGTTTTTAGCACCAATTGCTAAAAGCCAATTTTTCATAAAAGTTAAGTTGCTAAAAGTCAGTTTGTTTCCCATTAGCAAACTAAGTTGCTAAAAGCCAATTTCCTCTTACATACTCCGTTTGCTAAAATCACCTTGGTGCTTTTAGCAAATGGGAGTTGGGGGTGCTAAAAGCTTTTAGCAAACGGGAAACTCACCAGTATGCTACATATGCATGTGCCAATAGATCGAAGGAATATGGAATGATAGTGACGACTCTTCTTGTTTCCTTCCTACAGTAAGAGTTGTGTTACCTGGTTTAGGTTTGGTTCTTATGGCGATGTGTATTATCCTCTGAGAACTTTCTTAATTGGGTTGAATCAATCCACAATACAGCTTGACCATACCCATTTTTTTTGTTATACGCTTAAAAAGTGAATACAAACAAGGATTGTGGAGGCTACGTGAACTCACAAAACTAAATTTAACACAGATAATTTTTTCAAAAAGTAGGCGCAAGGGGAAAAAAAAGCCATTAAAAGGTGGATTTTTTTTTAATTTTAATTTTTTGCTATTTTGCTTTCAGTGGATTTTTGTTTTTAACTCCTCTCGTTCAGTCAAGCCACAACGAGCTATTCATGTTATTATTATGCTTTCCCTTTTGTTCTTGTCCCCTTCAGCTTGTGATCGTTGGCTAGATTTTCCAATTGTTTGTATAGCATCTCTTAATTGTACTGCATGGGCCAAGTGATGAATATACCCCCCAAATCTGTGGGGTTGAATGATTTTGTGAGAAGGAATAACAGTGCGTAAATTACTCTGTACATGATTAGTATCCAGAATACCTTTAAAGTAATGGTGTCTTTAATGGACACTCAGACAATTTTGTTCAGGAAAGTGATGCATCTTTTGTCACAGGTTTCTTCATATGGCAAGAATAATATATTTTCTTCTTATTTGTGCTGCAACTGGAATACCTATTTCCCTTTGGAATTGCAAGATTTTGGTTTTCCCCAAGACCCCTAGAGCGTAGTTGTAAAAAACCATACGATTCTGTACAATTTAGTGGGTTATCGATATGATTAGGTTGCATGAATTAGAAAAAGCAGTGAATCGCAAGAGAATCGGTGAATCGTTCGATTCATCTCCAATTTGCTGAATTCAATTTTCGAACTCTTTTTTTGCCTTTTTGTTGGAGAAGTGTTTAAACTATTTTTTGAAGGTCTTTAGTAATGTCATATGCCATCTTTTGTCTACTTATTTACTATAAAAAAAAAAATAGATCAAAAATAGATTTCTCTATTATTATGTATTGTATTGTAGTAATAAGAAATGGAAGATTTATTTTGAGAGTAAATCGGAAAAGACAAATACAAAATGGCGTTCAACCACCCTAAAGACCTTCAAAGGGTTTGTTTTGTACTCTTAACTCTTTCACAAAAAGGACCATAAGTAGGATTCACGAATTCTCATCTTTCGCATGTTGCAATAGAAGTAGCTTAGATATTACTCCACATGATTATCAATTTATCATTTAAAAGAGAGCAATGTTAGAGGCAGTGTTCTAAAAGAAGGTGTAGAAGGCCGAGTACTCGCCGCCTAGGCGCTAGAAGGACCCTCGCCGACTAGCCCGACTAGACTAACTATCCCGACTATCCCGACTAATTGTCTGACTAAGCGCCGAGTACTCGGCCCTGGAAGCTAGAAGGTGTCCGGCCGCCCTAGGAGAGCGCCTAGCGAGTTTTAGAACCTTGGTTAGAGGCACTAAATAACTAACAAACTATGATACTAAAAGTACACATGTCAGTACCACATCAATGCATGATGCAATACATGGATACACTCGTCCACTAAAAGAATGCCAAATGTACATTTAGTAGTTAGTGACTCTAGACTTTCCCTTTGATAAATAAACTTTCTATTGATTCAGGTCTAAAATTTTCATTTATACTAAGAATTTCTGGCACCCAAATCCATTAAGTTACTTTCCCACGTACTTTTGAAATAACGACCAAATCGGAGTGATTCACAATTCGATTCAATACGTGATTCGAAAAAGGACCATTTCAATTCTCCATTCGATTCACGATTTGATTTGAGAGTTTGACAACCTTGTGGCAGGAGTGCTTTGTGCAATAGTAAAGCTTTTTTCTAAGTATTATTATTTTTGTAATTCATTCAAATTTTTGTGCAGAGGGTGAAGGTGGTCTCTCTTTTTGTAGTAAAATATGTAATTGTTCTACACCGCCTTCCAGCTGTTAATATCACGCTGTTTTGTTGGACGTGAAGTTTTGTATTGATTTTTAGAGATTTTCCATCAGTATATTGGAATTCATAAGATAGGAAATACAAACCACGAATTTATTATATCTATATGATCTGCAGGTTCTGCCACCTCCAAATGTGACTAGAGCCCTACACATAGGCCATGCACTTACTTGTGCCATCCAGGTCTCAGCATTACTGTGTCTTACCTCTTCTGCTTCTCTTCCTTTTGTCTTTTAGATTTGTTTTAGTTGGTCTTTGGGTATTTTAATGTGCTTTAGATTTTCATTAGCTTGCAGGATACAATTATTCGCTAGCGTAGAATGTCTGGATACAATGCCTTGTGGATGCCTGGGGTGGGCCATGTTGGAATAGTTACCCAGGTTTGTGATTACCTGCATCTCTAACGTTTTGATAGTAGCATATTACCTTGAGGAGGATGGGAAGCTTTGTAGCATGTTTCACATGTATATGGTGCCAAAGATTAACCATCGGGATCATGATAAATGATAATAGGTGGACTTTTGTTTAGTACTTGGGGTACAGGGTTCTATGTGTTCACTGAACATCATACATGCCATTGTGCAATGAAGCATGCCATTCAATAAACACCTTATTCCCTAGACTCCAAAATTGCCATGCACACCATACATGTAAACACACAAGTCGCACATATTCATGTATATACCGGGATGCCATTGTGCAATGAAGCACAAGGCAAGTGCCCAAATTTGGGCTCCACACCCACGCAGTGTGTCAAAACTCTGACTATAGCATATTGTTGCTTCACTTTTGGATCGTAAGTTGGACACCCTTGTTTTTGTTTTTTTGTTTCCCAACTTGCTTGTGATCGGTGATCAAACAAATTATTTACATGGTTTTTGTTTGATTACTTGTATCAGGTAGGAGCGGCTGAATTCCGTTATCAAGTGGGTTCATAGAAATGCTGCTTAGAGTGATAGAAATATGGGAAAGCACTCAAGAAGGGAACCTGATGATGATTTATTTGACGACCACAACCCAGGCTGCACGTGGGGAATAATTCATGCTCTTCATTATCACCACTGGCAAAATACTGCAAACAGAAAATGGTGACAAAAACATTGTTTTTGGAATGGGACTCCTTTAGAGCATCTCCCAAGAATTGAACAAATATTATTCTCATTTCCATGGTTTAATCCACTTTTGGACAAATATTATTCTTCTGTTTCCAATTTTGCTCCTCTTTTGGACTTTGGTCCAATTTTGTCCTCCTTTTTGCTCTTTTAGTTATCCACATAAAGATATGGGCATGACTCATGTTTATTTACTCAAACAAGACAAAACATTTAATGAAGCAAAAGAGTTGTGGAACAAACTAACAATATCTGTACAATATTAGAGGGTCAAACTTGCAATATCATTATCTCTTTTTTTTAAAAATAATATGCAATTTCAAATAGAAAAATTCATGATTAATTGGTTCCTCCCATTTCCTTTTACCCTTTTGCATTTGGTTTCTCGTAATTCCCTTGGCATTCAATGGCTGTTTGTGATAGTGGCCCGTTGATTTGTACAGGCCGCTATTGGATAATTGGTCGATTGAGAGAGAGCAAATTGAACACTCAGTTTGGGAGTATTTGTTTATGTGGACCTCGGAGCATCCACAGGTTAAACAAGAAGACATCGCCAACTAACAAAAAAACATCAGACATGCAAAGAAATATATTTTGGACAATGGACTGGGCTGTGTAACTTCTGCAGTTTATGTGGCTTAGTTTTTGTTCTTATTTACTCAAACAAGACAACATTTAATGAATTAAGCAAAAGAATTGTGTGGAACAAGGTAACAATATCTTCAGACACACACACCACATGCAAAGAATCTACACGTATATTGGGGTGCACAACATTGTGATACTCCATGGGTTTTGATGCTATATCCGTTTGTTAGTTTCATTCAGTAGCAGTTTGATTTTCTTGGATTAAGCGATTATTGTTGTATCTCCTTTCGGGTATACTCTTATGAGCCCGACTGCTACTTTCTTTTTGGTTTTCAGTTGGTTACTTGCCAACTGTTCTCTGTGGGGTTGGAGAGGTATATGATTGTCGAGAGGATGGGTGCCAACCTAGTTGGGATGCATCTTTCTCGTTGTGATGCCTTTTTTCTCCTCTCCTTTTAATCTTGTAATAAATTCCGAGATTAATAAATTTTCTTTCGCTGTTCAAAAAAAAAAAGAATCTACACGTATACGCATAAAGAGAGAAATTTAGAGAGAGGGAAGAGAGAGAAAATTTGGAAGAACAAGGTACCTTGACACTGGAGGACTTCTATGGCACTTTCATCCCTTCCGGCGTGGTCGATCTGAGAGAGAGAGAGAGAGAGAGAGAGAGAGAGAGAGAGAGAGAGAGACTTCACATAGCTTTTGAGAGAGAGATACGCGGTCGATTTATGTTACCGGTGTGGTCGATTAGACTATTAGAACTTTTGTTGCTTCCAAAGGTCCAAAGAATGCTTAAACTTTTGTTGCGTCCATGCCAAAAGGAAACAATAAGACACCGGCAACTAACAAACAAAAACATTAGGCTTGCAAAGAAATATATTTTGGACATGGACTGGGCTGTGTAACTTTTACATTTTTAGTGGCTTAGTTTTCGTCTCACAAGAAATATATTTTGGACTAAGCTCCTGGATTTCCTTTTCCGCTTTATCATTTTTTTTAAAGGCAAAATAACTTTTCCGCTTTATCGTCCTTAGCTTTAGTTTTCAATATAGTTTTATTTGTGGTGCACGACTTGTAATTGCCATTATTAACAGTGTCATTGTTTTATTCAGCTCTATTCTATTAGCTTCAATAGCTCACAAAGTTATTCAATGCCCAAAAACATGAAGGAAAGAATAGACCCATAGTATCAAGAAACCAAGTATTAAGAAGAGCAAAAAAATAGGAAACAAATGTTAGGATTTTCGCAACCCCACAACACCCCTACGGATCTTGGAAACAATGAATCACAGAACAGAAAATCAAGTAATCGTGCGTAATGGAAAAAAAAATGAGACACAGATATACATGGAAAACCTCAACGCGAGGAAAAACCACGGGAGCCACACCAGTCCACTATGAAATCGAAATCAAGAGTACAAGTCTTCTCGCAATCTCTCTGAGATCTGCGTTTTCTCTCCTCACTCTATTTTTCTCTGAAAACTGATAACCCTAATTACATACTAACAACGCAATAATTAGGTCGAGCCTATGGCCGAAATTACACACCGAGGTCCCTCAAATATCGTTTTCGCTGCAGTCCGAAATACTCCTAAAGTCGCACTCCGGACTGCGTGTCCCTGGGGGCTCCCGCCCCCATACCCCTGGTACTGCTGAAGGTTGTCTGCACCCCAACAATAAACCCATGCAACAAATCCAAAGCACTGATTTATATTTTTATGAAACAAAACTAACACCCATAAAAAATCCAGAGCCTGAAACGAAATTTTGCCTATAGTTCCAAGTAAATTAAAACCAGAGTTTCATTTCTGGAGAATGATAATGTTGGTTTGTGAGATGAGAAAGTTGTTTTTGTTGGTTTAAAATAAAAAAGCAGTGGAAAGGCAAAGGGTAAGATCAATGGTAAATTTGATGATGATTTATGTTGCATCTGAGTTGTTCTTGGAACTGCAGCTACTATTTTTGGAGACTTATTTTTGCTTCATAAAATCTTTTCATTTGTGCTTTTTCCCACCTTCCTTGAACCCCAGCTAAGGGCCACATCGTATCCCAGGCTTGTTGATCATTCCAAGCTATTAGTTTTCTGAGGGTTACCTGTGTTGCAATAAGGACTGCATCATTTGTTCATTATAAAATCCTGTTTCTTTTAGTTGCAAATTTAATTTTGGTTTTATTTCTAATATTAAAATAGAAGAATAAGAAATAAACAATTAGAGATTCACAATATTTTAGTCTACCAAAAAATATTGGGTGGATTACTTTAATTTTTTATCAGAAGGAAATTGCAAATCAGAATAACATAATGTCTCTTATTCGTGTACTTCCTCTATCCGATAGATCTCTATTAACAGTTTAATTCGTACACCATAATAAAAGGGCCGCTAAAGCACCAACAAATCCAAAAAACCAACAAAATACGTGAAGTTGGTGAATCTCACGCACACCCAATGAGCATAACAGTCCGTGCGTGCACGGAGTTTTAAACTAGTGAGTAAACAAACAAATTCTTCTTGATCAGCCGTGAGGTTGGATTAATATTTGTTATAGGCATCTAAAATTTCATTATGAAGATTCACTCCATCAATTGAACTGAGACGGTTAAACTATCTTTGTGCCTTTTTCTCCTGAGCATATATCGATGAATGTTCAATTAAGTTAACTAGGTCAATAAATACGCTTGGGATGTTACTTTTCGCACGGTTGGGATTGTTGACTGCGGTTAATAAATTGAACTTGAGTCCACCATCAATTTGCGTGTGTCGATTGTTTGAGTGGTGCCTTCAGGCACCAGTATGCGCTATGTTTTTTTTTTTTTATACTTTCATTGCTTTTCACATAGGTAGATGAAGACAAAATTGGAGTAGCTATCGAGGTTGTGTTTCGTTCACAAATTCAAACATAGTAGCATGTGAATCCCTCATTATTTTTCATTATTTTGTGTTACTTACATACATCAGACGGTGTCACACATTTTGCAAGTGAACTAAGTATTGATTTATGTGTCCTAATTGTTCGAGCCATACCTTCAGGCATGGGCATTCGCTAGTGCTATTATATGATGCACTCTCTTAAATATACTATTAGTGATGCTTTTTGGAAAAAAAAATTCTTTTTCTATTTGTCAGCTGACAAAACTATTTATTTTTTGACATTGTAGCAACTAAAAAAGAAATTGGCAATACTATTTCAATAACAATGGGTGAACTTGCTCTAATCTCCTAATGAGGCGTAACATTGCCCTTGATTGATTCAGGCAAAACACAATCGAATTATGGTTCTTTCCTCTATTCAAACTAGCCCTCCACTAAGGTTGAATTTCTATCAAGTGTTTGAATATCGCCATAATTAGATCAAATGGCTTAGATTAATACGTTTGGAGTTCCGCTTCTTAAAATAAGGTCAGACTTTTTTCCTATAAGTAATCGTAGGATACACACCAAATCAGGATACGCGTATAAATCATAGGATACGTGATCATATCATAGGATTTCTATACAAAAAGGATACAGGGTGCGATACGTATCGTTTAATGAAAGAAACTATACGACTTGTAGGATACGTATCGTGTATCGTAGGTTTTCAACAACTATGGTGGTGAGGAGGAGGCTAATAGTAGTGGGAAGAATATCAGAGCTAGTGGTGGTGGTGGAGGGAGCTTGTCGGCGCAGAGTGTAACGGTGAGGCAGAGGAGGAGAAAGATAACAGAGAAGACACAAGAGCTGGGGAAGCTTATTCCTGGTGGACACAAGATGAACACTGCTGAGATGTTTCATGCTACTTCCAAGTACTTCAAGTACTTGCAAGCCCAAGTTGGGATTCTCGAATGCATGGGCTCTACTACCACTCAGGTGAGGTCACTTTCTTAATTTTCCCTTTCTCTTCCACTCTTTTTTAGTAATTCAGTCCTTGTGGGGTAATTCATACTTCATACATACGCGATGCGCGTGCAAGGACGAGGAAGAAAACATATCACTATTGATTTCAAGTTTTCCATTATGATATTCAGTTAATATTGATATGAAAATGAAATGGTGAGCCGTCTTTGTAACTACTATTCACCCAAAAAAAAAAAAACTAGATAACTAGAATTTTGATACAATTTCTATGACAAGTTATGTAGAAAAATCATTAATAATATATTTGTCAGAATTTGTTATTATCATAAATAATTAGTAAATAGTTATTGTGGATGTGCAGGAAAATGAAGAAGCACTGCACCTTCGAGAGCTCCAAGCACTTGCTTTATCTCCATGCATTCAAGAAAAGTTGTACTCATCAGAGAAGTGTTTGGTTCCTGAAAAATTCGTCGAACCCTAGCAAACGACCCTGAGCTCCAATCGAACTCCCCAATCTCAAACGAGCTTCATCAATTGATCCGCACGAACAGTGGCTGAAATTAAAAAAATAGAAAGCACAATTTTGTTTTTGTTGCATTTTTTGTTTTGTTTTTCTCTTGTTATAGCATTTTTTTGTTGTTGTATTCTTTGTTTTGGTTTCTAGGTAGCTGTCTATATATCCTAATTTATTTTCCTCGTAAATTTCTCTTTCAAGGAATGGGATTAGTTACCATTTTTGACATCTCAGATTATTCAAAGTTATGTCTGTGAGTACATTTTTTAATTGGATTTCCTGAATCTCAATTCAATTTTGTAGTGGTGAAATTCGAGAAAAAATACAATTTCTTACTAGTTTTTTTTTTATAAAAAAATTCAACCTTTTGTTGTCACTTACAAATAAAAATAAAAAAGAGCAATGTTACGGAGCAAATGGATACGCACAAATTCAGATTTATCTAAAACTGTCTGATACACTTGGGTTTCCCACGCTAAATTCAGAGCACGCATGCATCAAATATTCGAATGGTTCTAACCACAAATGAATCTACGCGCTTTCAAACTTGAATATTTCTTCTTCTTTTTTTCTTTTTTTCTATTAAAACGAATTTTGCACCCTCAACCGCCAAACTAGGGCCAAGACGATGAACATGGGCGGGCTCCACAATACAGTTAACTGAAAAAAAAACCAACCGTCATCCAACCTTTTTGTTTGAAACATCCAACTCCTAGTACTCTGAAACCAGGAACTTCTCTCTCTGCCTCTGTCTATGGCCTCCTCCATTTCTGCACTCACTCTCCTCATCTTCACCCTCCTCTCTCTCAATATGCAACGTGTCCTAATTTTTAGGAGTTTGTTACTCCCCTTTCCCTAGATTTATCTCTCCTCATTCCTCTCCCCACCCACCACGCCTCTCTCTCTCTCTCTCTCACACACACACACACACACACACATTTTCAGTGTTAGTTTGTATAGTTTGATAAGGTCTTAACTTATCGACTGACTTTCATACCTCTCTCTTTCTATCTCTCTCAAGAAGATTTTATTGTTCTAAATTTTGTAAGAATTTTATACTGTAATGGCTCTAAGTCTAACCGTTTCCAATTCCAACTGGGCCCCACTACAGCCACAAGCAGAGCTAGACATGGAGCTCCTTGCCTTCCAAAACAATTTTTTCTACCCAGAATACCCTTCCTGCACCACAAATATTGATCCACTACTCTTTCTTGATCAGCCCAACCATGACTTAGTCCTCCCATACTTAGCCCCACCACTACCACCGCTACCACTTGATCACAACTCCATCGACATTCCTCCACCTCCACAAGAATTCGAGTACTCGTACCCATACCAGTACCGGTACCAACACTCGTACCCGAAACGACAGAAATGTTGTTACGAAGATGAGAATAACTTGTACTACCCGGAGGAGGAGTTGTTAATGCCGAGTTTAACTTCGGATGTGTTTGTTCCGAATCCACCTCTGCTGCTACCAGAATTCTCCTTGTCGGAATTTTATGGCCCGGTGGTACTACCGGCTTTTGATTATTATGGGTGTGGTGAGGAGGAGGCTAATAGTGGTGGGAAGAATATCCGAGCTATTGGTGGTGGTGGGGGGAGCTTGTCGGCGCAGAGTGTAGCGGCGAGGCAGAGGAGGAGGAAGATAACAGAGAAGACACAAGAGCTGGGGAAGCTTATTCCTGGTGGACACAAGATGAACACTGCTGAGATGTTTCATGTTGCTTCCAAGTACATCAAGTACTTGCAAGCCCAAGTTGGGATTCTCGAATGCATGGGCTCTACTACCACTCAGGTGATGTCACTTTCTTAATTTTCCCTTCTCTTCCACTCTTTTTTAGTAATTCAGTCCTTCTGGGGTAATTCATACTTCATACATACGCGATGCGTGTGCAAGGACGAGGGAGAAAACATATCACTATTGATTTCAAGTTTTCCATTATGATATTCAGTTAATATTGATATGAAAATGAAAGGGTGAGCCGTCTTTGTAACTACTAGTCACCCAAAGAAAAAACTAGATAACTAGAATTTTGATACAATTTCTATGACAAGTTATGTAGAAAAATCATTAATAATATATTGGTTAGAATTTGTTATTATCATAAATAATTAGTGAATTGCTTATTGTGGATGTGCAGGAAAATGAAGAAGCACTGCATCTTCGAGAGCTCCAAGCACTTGCTATATCTCCATGCATTCAAGAAAAGTTGTACTCATCAGAGAAGTGTTTGGTTCCTGAAAGATTCGTCGAAACCCTAGCAAACGACCCTGAGCTCCAGTCGAACTCTCCGATCTCAAATGAGCTTCATCAGTTGATCCGCAAGAGCAGTGGCTAAAATTAAAAAAAAAATAGAAAGCACAATTTTGTTTTTGTTGCATTTTTTGTTTTGTTTTTCTGTTGTTATAGCATTTTTTTTTTGGTTGTATTCTTTGTTTTGGTTTCTAGGTAGCTGTCTATATATCCTAATTTCTTTTCCTAGTAATTTTATCATTCAAGGAATGGGATTAGTTACCATTTTTGACACCTCAGATTATTCAGAGTTATGTTTGTGAGTACATTTTTTAATTGGATTTCATGAATCTCAATTCAATTTTGTAGTGGTGAAATTGGAGAAAAGATTAAATTTCTTACTAGTTTTTTTTTAAAAAAAATTCAACCTTTTGTTGTCACTTACAAATCACTACTAATACACTAACAATAATAGGATATGACTACGAAAAAAATGAAAAAAAGAGCAATGTTACGGAAGCAAATGGATACGCACAAATCCAGATTTATCCAGAACTATCTAATACACTTGGGTTTCTCGCGCTAGATTCAGACCACGCATGCAGCGAATGGTTCTAACCACAAATGAACCTACGCGTTCAAACTTGAATATTTCTTCTTCTTCTTTTTTTTCAATTAAAACGAATTTTGCACCCTCCACCGCCAAACTAGGGCCAACACGAAGAACATGGGTGGGCTCCACAATACAGTTACCAAAAAAAACCAACCCTCATCCAACCGTTTGTTTTCGCGTTCAAACTTGAATACTTCTTCTTCTTTTTTTTCCTAATATAAAACGAATTTTGCACCCTCAACCGCCAAACTAGGGCCAACACGAAGAACATGGGTGGGCTCCACAATACAGTTACCAAAAAAACCAGCCCTCATCCAACCGTTTTGTTTGAAACATCCAACTCCTAGAACTCTGAAACCAGATACCTTAATTCATAAACTTCTCTCTCTGTCTCTGTCTATGGCCTCCTCCATTTCTGCAATCTCTCTCCTCATCTTCACCCTCCTCTCCCCTCCGAACCCTATCCGCCGCCTCGGTCATCGAAGATCTCAACAACTTACACCCACCACCAGACTTCAACACCACAATATCGAACAGCTGCAAAACCAACCCTTCTCTCAAATACTGCATCAACTTCAACCCCTTAAACCTCCCTGAAATCTTCAAGTTCACCATTGTCGCAAGCCACTTATGCAACGAGTCGAAAAACCCCAACTGCGTTGTCTCTTTCCCTGCAATCAACCTTAAAAGTCGACCCAAAATCGCCCCGCTTTACTTGTCTTTCGACTTCTTTTGGAAATACTGTCCCTTGACAGTTTCAACCATTGATCTTTCCAATAACTCTTTGAAGGGTAATTTCCCATCCGACGTTTTCTACTGCTTTCAAATCCAGTCTCTTGATTTGAGCCAGAATCACTTTTCGGGTGAAATTCCGATACAGAACTTCTCTGCTTTTACTAACCTCACGTTTCTTAATCTCTCCTACAATTCCTTTTCGGAGAGTGAAATATCCGATTTTGATGAGTTGTTCAAACGGTTTAACGCTTTGAGTTTTATTCATTCTGGCATAATCCCAGATAAGAAAAAGTTCAAAATCAAGGCTCTACTATTCCTTACAGGATTTCCAGTTTCTGTATTTTTACTTGTGATTTTCCTCTGGTGGATTTGCTTTTCCCGGCCGGATTTTCTGCCCAAATTCCTTAGAAGGAAGCACAAGTTCACCCCATCAATCCTAAAGGCCGCGACAAATGGGTTTTCGAAGAAGAATCTGGTGGCGGCGTAACTGAAAAGTCTTGATTTGGTTGAGATACGATTTGCATACAAGCTAGCTAGTGTCTATAATATCTTCAATCTAATATATGAAGGGGGAGCTCAAGTTTGGTGAGGACAAAAAATGAGGCTAGCTCACATTTTACTATTCCCAAATGGGTATTGGAAAGAAACTCTTTTTACACATAAATTATCCTCCAACACAAATAATTGTAAGGACAGAATGGTAAAAAAAACAAGCCAAAAACCACCCCACGTAATGCTCCTTGCAGTTACCAATCTAAACAAAACAGTTTCTGCTTTCCCTCCTCACCCACGGCATGCCAGCGATGCCAAATCCTCCTTGCATTACATCCCAATTACAATCTCTTCTTCTTAATTCATCACCAAGTTCCAATTTTAAGATCTCTCATTTGCTACAGAACCAAAAGAACACCGCAGCTCCGCTACATTGCTTTGCTACAGAACTCCGCAAAATCCACGTATGACTGCAATTCTAGGTTTATTTGCTAAATTAATTTTTTTACTTCATAGTTCTCTGTTCATGTAGTGCTCTTTAACTTTTTCACAAAGAACCAACAAAAAAAAAAATCTCTCTCGCCCTTGGCCTCATCCACATTTTCCATATTTTTGTTCTTCATATTTCTCGGTTTTTTGTTCTACATCTTTTATTTCTCTTAAAGCTATTGAAACCTTACGTAAATGAAGAACCAATTCCTATACGGTGCCAATTATCAATTGCCTTCTCTAAAACTAGAGGCCGGGGCACACGCAAATGCGTGTGCAAGTCGAACTTTGACAAAAAAGTATGCACAAAATTACCCAGCTTATCGTTTGATTGTGTGTGCATTGTAAATTTTTTATTATTTAGAAATAAGGTATCTTTTAGAATTTAAGCAATGTACTGTAACATATTGCACATAATCAAACAAAACATTATCATGCTAACACCGCCGTTGATAGGTACCAAAAGTTGGAATTTTTTCGGCCTTCACACACTTTAATGTTAGTTCAATTCTAGAAACAGCAATAAGAAATAGCTTTGTGCATCTAGATATATTCTGATATGCATTTGCATATCTCTATTTTGATATGCATAATTTTGTGAGAGATTCTTAGTATTTGAATTATATGTCGTCATATATAGGAATGCAAAAGAGAAAAATAATATTTTTGCTTTGTGATAATTGTGAAGATCAGAAAACTATGATTGATGAAACATAAATGGAAAGTCAAGTAATTATTTTTTGATCATATTGTGTCTTATTATTGCATTAGAAATAATTATTTTTATAGTTATATGATTACACATTTCTCCAACGTTGTATTCTTTGTCAAACTTACATTATCGACTTCAAAATCTATTCAGGTAATAAAGATAGGCCGTTCTCCATTATAGCCAACACTGTATTCGTGGAAAAAGCAGCTGCAAAGGCGGCGTTAGCATGGTAATGTCTTATTTGATTATGTACAATATGTTACAGTACATTGCTTAAATATCTAAAAGATAGCTTATTTCCAAATTATAAAAAAAAAAAAAATGCACACACGATCAAACAATAAGCCAGGCGCTTTTGTGCATACCTTTTTTTTTGTCAAAGTTCGACTTGCACACACATTGCTTGTGCCCCACCTCTAGCATTTTGAACCTCTCTTATCTCGTCAACTTTACCAACTCTACTATGAATTAGATATTTACCCTTTTTTTTAATCATATGGAGTATATTCAAAAAGAATAAAAGACAACAAAGAGACATTACAAGAAAATGAAACGGTTGTGTGAGCGTTTACTAATAAAATGAGGTAATTAAATATCCATCCGATTTTTGGGTGCAAATTAGATTTCCATCCCCCATTATTTATGGACTTATGTTTTCATCCTCTCAGAGTGTAAATTACCTATCTTACCCTTTTAATAAGATATCCATATGTATGTGTATATTGTCTTCCTAAATTAGTGGGATTGATTATATCTTCAAAAATTTCAAACATTCAAAACAACCAAATCCCATTGATTTGGTTTCCATTTTAAATGGTTGAAATTTGAAACTAAAAGAAAAAAAATACAAAAAGCCATCATAATTCAAAAAGCCACAGCAAACTCATCCCTCAATTTCGTATAGTCATGGTTAAAATAAAAATGGAAATGTTCAAACATGGTAAAATAAACGGAACATGATAAAAATAATAATTAAATTCGCACCGGTAAATATGGTAAAAATTGCATACATGAGCCAAACACCAAGTTTATGGTAAAAATAAATACCACCATAGTAAAGATGGAGAAATTTTAAATAATCATGGTAAAAAAATGGCAAACGTAAACTAATGACTGAGTAATTGTGGTGAAAACATCAATTCAAACTCAATAAATATGGTAAAATTAGGAATAATCATGGTAAAAAAAGGTAAAGAACCAGTAATGATGGTAACAAAAAACTCAAACTCAGAAAATATGGTAAAATCAGGTAAAAAATTATATACGGGAGCTATTTTCTCGAAACACACAATCTCTATGTTGTGCTCTATGAATGAAGCTAAATCAATGGCCATTAGAGACAAAACAAACTCACCCATATGGGTGGTGATGATTGGGGTAAAGAACCAGTAATCATGGTAACAAAAAACTCAAACTCAGAAAATATGGTAAAATCAGGTAAAAATTAAAATGATATACAAGAGCTATTTTCTCGAAACACACAATCTCTATGTTGTGCTCTATGAATGAAGCTAAATCAATGGCCATTAGAGACAAAACAAACTCACCCATATGGGTGGTGATGATTGGGGCTACTACAACGATTCCAATGATCGTTTACGATGAAGTGCGCCGGTTTCAAGAACACGAAACTTCCAGCGAAGGTGGACGGATTTGGACCCGATTTTGGGATGGACGATTGACGATGGCGGGACGTCGAGGCGTCAGGGATTGAGTTTGATCGGGATGGAGAGGATGGCGGAATGGAAGGAATGTCGATTTGGGAATATTGGTTAGTGAGATAGTGTCAATCAGCATGATATAAGGGATTGGGTTCATCCCAAATCCCTTTAATTACGGTGGAGGACCACAAAAGTTAGAAAATGGTCCACTTCCCACTCCCCATATATGCAACTTTAAATTTAGTCCTCAATCCCTTAATTTGTTACAATTATATAATTATATATAGATAAAGGGCATTTTAGGGTTTTTTTGAATCTCGGTATGATAACATAAGTTCTAAATAGGCTCAGGATGATTTTCTAATTTCAAGTGACTGAAAGGATCATTATTTAAGTGCCCCTAATAAAATCAGCCGCCATATCAAAGGACCATTGTAATGAACGTCCCAAGATACTAAAATTAAAAGCTAGAAACTCCATGAGAATGCCACGCGTCCTCCTAATTATTAGGAGTTTGTTACTCCCCTTTCCCTAAATTTATCTCTCCTCATTCCTCTCAGTAACTCCCCACCCACCACGCCTCTCTCTCTCTCTCTCTCTCTCTCTCTCTCTCTCTCTCTCTCTCTCATTTTCAGTGTTAGTTTGTATAGTTTGATAAGGTCTTACCTTGTCCACTGTCTTTCACACCTCTCTCTTTCTCTCTCTCTCTCAAGAAGATTTTATTGTTCTAAATTTTGTAGGAATTTTAAACTGTAATGGCTCTAAGCGTTTACAATTCCGACTGGCCCCCACTATAACCACAACCAGAGCTAGACATGGAGCTTCTTGCCTTCCAACACAATTTTTTCTACCCAGAATACCCTTCCACCACCACCAATATTGATCCACTACTTTTTCTTGATGAGCCCAACCATGACTTAATCCTCCCATACTTAGCCCCACCACAACCACCACTACCACCGCTACCACTTGATCCCAACTCCGTCGACATTCCTCCACCTCCACAAGAATTCGAGTACTCGTACCCGTACCAGTACCAGTACCAACACTCGTACCCGAAACGACAGAAGTGTTGTTACGAAGATGAGAACTACTTGTACTACCCGGAGGAGGAGTTGTTAATGCCGAGTTTAACTTCGGATGTGTTTGTTCCGAATCCACCTTTGCTGCTACCAGAATTCTCCTTGCCAGAATTTTATGGCAGCCCAGTGATACTGCCAGCTTATGATTATTATGGGTGTGTTGAGGAGGAGCCTAATAGTGGTGGGAAGAATATCAGAGCTAGTGGTGGTGGTGGAGGGAGCTTGTCCGTGCAGAGTGTAGCGGCGAGGCAGAGGAGGAGGAAGATAACAGAGAAGACACAAGAGCTGGGGAAGCTTATTCCTGGTGGACACAAGATGAACACTGCTGAGATGTTTCATGTTGCTTCCAAGTACATCAAGTACTTGCAAGCCCAAGTTGGGATTCTCGAATGCATGGGCTCTACTACCACTCAGGTGATGTCACTTTCTTAATTTTCCCTTTCTCTTCCACTCTTTTTTAGTAATTCAATCCTTCTGGGGTAATTCATACTTCATAAATACGCAATCCATGCGTGTGCAAGGACGAGGAAGAAAACATATCACTATTGATTTCAAGTTTTCCATTATGACATTCAGTTAATATTGATATAAAAATGAAAGGGTGAGCCGACTTTGTAACTACTGTTCACCCAAAAAAAACTAGATAACTAGAATTTTGATACAATTTCTATGACAAGTTATGTAGAAAAATCATTAATAATATATTGGTTAGAATTTGTTATTATCATAAATAATTAGTGAATTATTTATTGTGGATGTGCAGGAAAATGAAGAAGCACTGCATCTTCGAGAGCTCCAAGCACTTGTTGTATCTCCATGCATTCAAGAAAAGTTGTACTCATCAGAGAAGTGTTTGGTTCCCAAAAAATTCGTCGAAACCCTAGCAAACGACCCTGAGCTCCAGTCGAACTCTCCAATCTCAAACGAGCTTCATCAGTTGATCCACAAGAGCAGTGGCTAAAATTAAAAAAATAGAAAGCACAATTTTGTTTTTGTTGCATTTTTTGTTTTGTTTTTCTCTTGTTATAGCATTTTTTTTATAGCTTTTTTTTTTTTTGTTGTATTCTTTGTTTTGGTTTCTAGGTAGCTGTCTAATATCCTAATTTAATTTCTTTTCCTTGTAAATTTATCATTCAAGGAATGGGACTAGTTACCATTTTTGACATCTCAGATTATTCAGAGTTATGTCTGTGAGTACATTTTTTAATTGGATTTCCTGTATCTCAATTCAATTTTGTAGTGGTGAAATTCGAGAAAAGATTAAATTTCTTACTAGTTCTTTTTTTTTTAAAATTCAACCTTTTGTTGTCACTTACAAATCACTACTAATACACTAAGGATAATAGGATATGACTACGGAAAAAAAAAAAAAAAAAAAAAAGAGCAATGTTACGGAAGCAAATGGATACGCACAAATCCAGATTTATCCAGAACTGTCTTATACACTTGGACTTCTCGCGCTAGATTCAAAGCACGCATGCATCGAATGGCTCTAACCACAAATGAATCTACGCGCGTTCAAACTTGAATTTTTCTTCTTCTTCTTCTTCTTTTCTATTAAAACGAATTTTGCGCCCTCAACCGCCAAACTAGGGCCAACACGAAGAACATGGGTGGGCTCCACAATACAGTTACCAAAAAAAACCAACCCTCATCCAACCGTTTGTTTTCGCGTTCAAACTCCTAGTACTCTGAAACGAGAAACCTTAATTCACAAACTTCTCTCTCTGTCTCTGTCTATGGCCTCCTCCATTTCTGCACTCTCTCTCCTCATCTTCACCCTCCTCTCTCTCTCCACTCCGCTCCGAACCCTATCCGCCGCCTCGGTCATCGAAGATCTCAACAACTTACACCCACCACCAGACTTCAGCACCACAATCTCAAACAACTGCAAAACCAACCCTTCTCTCAAATACTGCATCAACTACTTTAGGGAAAATGACAAAAACATGGTGCTAGGAGCAAATAATGACCAAAAGGTGGTCATGGTTTGTGAAATTCCAAAGACATGGCAAGGAGAAAATAAATGACAGATTCATGGTAATTTTCAGCTGCAATGCCCAAAATACCCTGACAATTAATTTCCCCCTGTAAACCCTTCCCTTCCTTCTTCTTCTTTTCTTCGTTCTTTGAAATCCACCGAGTAACCTCCCTCCATCTCTCTCGCTCCCTCCCTGGTGCACTCTCTCTCGCTCTCTCAGATAATGCGGTGCACTCTCTCTCGCTCTCTCATCTCTCTCCATCGAGTGTCTTACCAGAACACCCAGATAACATCGTTTCCCGTTACAGAAGTATTGACGCCGGCACCAATCGACGACGATCAAAATCAAAGGCACTCGAAACCCTATCGGTTGTCTGTACGACCTCACCCACTTCAACGACACTGAAGGTTATTCCCTTTCCTTTTTCTTTTTCTTGTTATTCAAATTTTTGAGCAAGGGATAAATTATCTTGAGTTTTGAATTTTTGCTACGTTTAGGGCTTCTGCGGTTTTGGTATTTTGGTTGATGACATTGTATTTTTGCTACGTTTAGGGGGCGTTTGTTTTGTGAAGCTGCTCAGTTCACTCTCGTTGCCGGATTTCACCTGTCGGTTTAAAGCTTCAGTTCACCAGCATCGGTCAGTTTCTCTTTCAATCAAATTTCCCAACCTTATGAGTTATTTTTTGCGCGTATGATGGGTTTCTAGTCATGTTCTTCTCTTCCCTCTTCAATGCCCTCTAGATGTTCGATGAATTGCCTAATAGACGCTGGAATGTACACATAAGTTGTTCCAATTTCAATTCGTGATATTGAAAGATTCGTACGCATATTTTAGTCATTAGTTGAGTCCTACGCATATTTTAGTCATTAGATGACGACCACACTGCCACTGCTCGGCTATAGTAAGTTTTGGGAACTAGTATTATTCCTCAAATTTTTGGACTTAGTGCAACAAAATTAAACAAGTGATGGACTTCGCTGTGTATATTTTTTCAGGTACTTACATTGCCCTCACTGGCCTAAAAGAATAGCAAATCGGAAGGGCTGTCTCCCAGTGAACTCACCATACCCAAAACCTGTACAGATGAACAAGTAGAGTTTACTACGGGGGAAGGAAGAATTTCTCTGGTTGTATATTGAGCTCGAAAGCTATTATTAGAGGAGTTAAAATTAAAAGTAGTGTTGCTGATCATTTTCTCATAACAGCATGCATGTGCTATTTATTTACTACAAGCTTAGAAGTTATTTGAGTTGTAAAACTGTTGTTGCACATGTTTGTGTGTACTATATACCATGTTTATTGCTAAATAGGAACTGAAAAAGAAGTAACTTCAAAGTTGAGATCTCAAATTTAATAGTAGTCCCAAATTTTGTCTCCAAGGCTAAAGCATTAAAAACCTTCTTAGGCTTCTACCTCATAACTTACATGATTTTGTTTCAGAGTTATCATGTAGTGTTAAGGCGATATTTTTGTCATACAATTCTCCTCTTCTTTTTTGGAGGACATGAAAAACTGAAATTATGATCCTATAGGTTGTTGGCTGGAGACTATTGGATGAACAAGGGGGACTTAGATTACAGTGTCTGTGGAAGCTGAGAGATTTTAAATGTGGGGTTGAACTCATCAACAGAATACACGAGGTAGTACAAGTCACAGGTCACTTCCCAAAGTTGCACTTGGAACAACCCAATCAAGTGAGATCTGAACTATGGACTGCTTCCATCGGTGAGCAGGCTTTACCATAAAAAAATCAATTGTTTGTTGATTGTTTTACTTGGTCTCATGGACCAACCTCTATATTTAAGTTACTGTTGACAACAAATTACTCTGATTTAAGGATTTCGATAAACGAAGTAGAGACCTATGCTCTGGAATCCGGATTCATAAATGCTTAAGCTCCTCCGCCCCCACTAACCCAACCTACAAGAAACCTCGTCTCAGGAAAAAATAAAAAGGCGAAAAGGAAACCTGAAAACAGATTAATGCAGATTGGTTGTAGATTACTTGTGTCCTTGGGTCTTCTCAAGGCTTCCATCCATTTGCCAATCTGACAATGGGGAGTAAATGAATTACTTTTCCCAGTGCTAACTTGTTTCGTTTTTACAAATTGGAAAACATTGCTCAGATTAAGACATCCACTCTTATGTTAAGACAGGCACTCTTACGTTTTATGTATGCTAGATAATTTTCACCAGTTTTCATTTTGAAATAGGTAAGTTAATCGTTTTCTAACTGCTCTAAAAGCTACTCTGTAACTGGCAATGTTCATTGAAGTTTGTTACTCCTAATGATGTACACATGAGATAGTATAAGATTTCTTTTGATAATTCGTATACCATTCTCGTTGGCATGAGTTTGTTGCCTTCTTCATGACCTTGTATATGTGGACATCCCCTCCGACAACCTATCACCATGTTGCTTAAATGCTTGTTTGTAATAGATGGAATTAGTTGCCACATTGTATAACCCCAGACTCCATATTCCAACTTGTCACATTGTATAACCCCATACTCCATATTCCAAGTTTAGTTGCCCACTGTTGATTTGAACACACACAACAATTGCTAGTTGGACTAAAATCGGTGCAGAGCCATTGTCATTCAATGCAAGTACCTTTAAGATAAAGTGCCATTCACGATCAAAGACAGTGCACAATTCACAGCCCACAACCCTTTTCCAAAAAAAAAAAAATTAAATATAAGATTCTCTATGGTTTGGTATGTCCAAGGGGCATTTGTACACCTATGAGATTCTATGTCCAACTACTGTTAATTTGACCTCACACTTCATTTGCTTGTTGGACTAAAGCCAGTGCAGTGCCATTATTGTAGAGTGCAACTCTAAATTTATATACAGTGTTGTTCACATGCAGCCACAGTGCAAAATCCCTCCCCAATTCAGATTCATTGTCTAAGAAAAACAACTTCACGTCTTATATCTTAAGATGCCTTTGCCAACACAAGTTCATGCAAGTGTTCAACCAGGAGAGCCGTACGCATTTCATCATTTGTCTAGTGTGGATAGTTGCCATATCATACACGTGGACTACAAAGTAGAAACATTTACTGTGACTGTGGGAATGGCATCACAATTGAACTCAGGTTCACATGAAGGGCATGAAGTGCGAGTTGACCCGTTGGGTACAAGGGAAGAACGAGAATCTGAAATTCGAAGGATTTTGTATTGGGATGATGATCATATGTTGCCAGTTACAAATGTTGCTGGGTGTAAGATTGTTTTGTATTGCTGCGGTTTGTACGGAGATATTGACTACGACATTCGTACGTTGGTTGGCATGTTGAAGCAGATAAACTTCATCATGGTTGTCGAGGCCCCGGATACCATCGACCGTCATCAAGAGTACTTAAGTTCATTGGGCTTCACAAGGTTTAATGAAGTTCAAGGCCACCCAAGCGGCAACGTATGGTTGATCGACCATGGCATCTTGTACGATATAGATATGATCATGAATGAGAATCATGAGGTGATAGTGACAATAACCTATAGAGATTTCGACATGAAGATCAACACGTCCTTTGACATGTTCTTTCCAAGCGACTAATAGTTTCAGTTGGTCACATTTTGCGCAGCTAAGGTGTAGTACTTGTACTGTTTATGTTGTTTGACTTAGGAATGTCGTGGTCATTTCGTGAATCTTATTTATTTTAAATGAAATGTGGTGGTTATATTAAATAAAATTTCAGGGAAGAACAGTCTGGTGCTTGTTTATTTCATACACAGTGCATGTCAAGTTTATATAAAGAGCCCGTTTTTTTATTGCTCGGAGCAAGTTTTTCAGTGTCAGTGACAATACATTGTTTTGCATGTTATAAAAATAGTGCAAGGTCACTCCACTGACAATGGAACATGGAACGGATGGACTTGTATGCATGGTTCATGGCTTCATGCCATTTAAAAACCTAAGGAAATGAGAAATAAAATTTCTGGGAAGAACAGTCAGGTGCTTGTGGTTTCATACACAGTGCACATCAGTTTTATATAAAGAGCAAGTTTTGTTGTTGCTCGGAGCAAGTTTTTCAGTGTCAGTGACAGTACATTGTTTTTCATGTTATAAAAAGAGTGCAAAGGTCACTCCACTGAAAATGGAACGTCGAACGGATGGACTTGTATGCATGGTTCATGCCATCTAAAAACCTAAGGAAATAAGAAATAAAATTTTTGGGAAGAACAGTCTAGTGCTTGTGGTTTCATACACAGTGCACATAAAGGTTATACAAAGAGAAAGTTTTGTTGTTGCTCGGAGCAAGTTTTTCAGTGTCAGTGACAGTACATTGTTTTTCATGTTATAAAAAGAGTGCAAAGGTCACTCCACTGAAAATGGAACGTCGAACGGATGGACTTGTATGCATGGTTCATGCCATCTTAAAACCTAAGGAAATAAGAAATAAAATTTTTGGGAAGAACAGTCTGGTGCTTGTGGTTTCATACACAGTGCACATGAAGGTTATACAAAGAGCAAGTTTTGTTGTTGCTCGGAGCAAGTTTTTCAGTGTCAGTGACAGTACATTGTTTTTCATGTTATAAAAAGAGTGCAAAGGTCACTCCACTGAAAATGGAACGTCGAACGGATGGACTTGTATGCATGATGGTTCATGCCATCTAAAAACCTAAGGAAATAAGAAATACTATTTCTGGGAAGAACAGTCTGGTGCTTGTGGTTTCATACACAGTGCAATGAAGGTTATATAAAGAGCAAGTTTTGTTGTTGCTCGGAGCAAGTTTTTCGGTGTCAGTGACAGTACATTGTTTTTCATGTTATAAAAAGAGTGCAAAGGTCACTCCACTGAAAATGGAACGTCGAACGGATGGACTTGTATACATGATGGTTCATGCCATCTAAAAACCTAAGGAAATAAGAAATAAAATTTCTGGGAAGAACAGTCTGGTGCTTGTGGTTTCATACACAGTGCACATGAAGGTTATATAAAGAGCAAGTTTTGTTGTTGCTCGGAGCAAGTTTTTCAGTGTCAGTGACAGTACATTGTTTTTCATGTTATAAAAAGAGTGCAAAATTCACTCCACTGAAAATGGAACGTCGAACGGATGGACTTGTATGCATGGTTCATGCCATCTAAAACCTAAGGAAATAATAAATAAAATTTGTAGGAAGAACAGTCTGGTGCTTGTGGTTTCATACAGAATGCACGTCATGGTTATACAAAGAGCAAGTTTTGTTGTTGCTCGGAGCAAGTTTTTTAGTGTTAGTGACAGTACATTGTTTTTCATGTTATAAAAAGAGTGCAAATGTCACTCAACTGACAATGGAACATTAAACGGATGGACTTGTTTTTACTGGTTTTTCAAGCTCTACGAGACAGGTTTTTTCTCTCGCATATATCAAGCCACATAGATTTTCAAGCTTTACGAGATAGGTTTTTCTCTCGCATACATTTTTAGGGGTTCTAGAAAAATGTCTTTTACAATGTGAGATCGTTTGGTGTATCTTATGTGAGATAGAGTGCAAGTAAACCTCATACAATGAACAACCATGTTTGATGGAAAGAGCAAGGTTTTCTCTGTCAATCACAAATTTGTGTCCCATTTCCAAGTAGTGCCCCAAAAACATCCACCAAGTTCCCAAACACTCTATTGTTGTTTATCGAAATGATTCTCTGTCTAATTTTGTTCATTAGTGGGGCATAATTTTACCAGAATAGTTTGGTGCATCTTATGTAAGATAGAGTGCAAGTGAACCTCACACAAAGAACAACCATGTTTGATGGACGGAGCAAGGTTTTCACTGTCAATCACAAATATATGTCCCATTTTCAAGTAGTGCCCAAAAAACATCCAATAAGTAATGAAAATGGTACAATAACCGACTACAATAGAAAAACATTCTCAACCCATTTTGGGTTCTCAGATGAACATACTTTGTCTTGTCCGTCTTCGTATGGACTAACATGGATGCAAATATTTTGAGAGAGTGCAATTTTTTGGAGTAATGGTGCAATGATATCGAACATAGAGTGCAACATGCAAAATCTCGGGGAATAAAAAGCTTGACTTGACACACACTGCCAGGACAAGTTGGACTAACATGAATGCAAATATTTTGAGAAAGAGTGCAATTTTTTGGAGTGATGGTGCAATGATATAGAACATAGAGTGCAACAAGAAAAAATCTCTAGGAAAAAAAAAATTGATTTGACCATACCCTGCAAGGCATGTTGGCCTAACATGGGTGTAAACATTTTGAGATAGAATGCAATTGGCTCTATAGTGCAAATGTTCTTTCTTTTGTTTTAATTATAATGGATAATTGATATGATACGAGCATGACTCAGCGTGAGTCCAAATTATATGACTTGCGTTTCTTATTGTTGTTGATTGTTTTATGAGATGTTGAGACGTCGGGATAGGCAAGAAAATAGGGGAGATGCTATTAAAATTTTTCCAAAAGTTTGATTTGACCGTACCCTATCAGGGCAAGCTGGCCTAACATAGATGCAAACATTTTGAGAGAGAGTGCAATTTTTTGGAGTAATGGTGCAAGTATATCAAAGATAGAGTGCAATACCCAAAATTTCGGGGGAAAAAAAAAGTTTGATTTGGCCATACCCAGTCAGGGCAAGTTGGCCAACATGGATGCATACATTTTGAGAGAGTGCAATTTTTTGGAGTAATGGTACAAGTATATTGAAGATAGAGTGCAATACACAAAATCTTTGTCAAAAAATTTGATTTGACCATATCCT
Source organism: Vaccinium vitis-idaea (assembly GCA_963854785.1). Taxonomy (NCBI): domain Eukaryota; kingdom Viridiplantae; phylum Streptophyta; class Magnoliopsida; order Ericales; family Ericaceae; genus Vaccinium; species Vaccinium vitis-idaea. The sequence goes on along the minus strand of OY978216.1, from coordinate 15,399,487 downwards.
ATAAGGCAGGTTGGCATAACATGGATGTAAATATTTTGAGACAGAGTGCATGTTTTTGGAGTAATGATGCATGTATATCGAATATAGAGTGCAACCCACAAAATCTCTCTAAAAAAGTTTGATTTGACCATATCCTATAAAGCAGGTTGACCTAACATGGATGCAAATATTTTGAGACAGAATGCATGTTTTTGGAGTAATGGTGCAAGTATATCGAATAGAGAGTGCAACATGCAAAATCTCTCTAAAAAAGTTTGATTTGACAGGTTGGCCTAACATGGATGCAAATATTTTGAGACAGAGTGCATGTTTTGAAGTAATGGTGCAAGTACATCAAACATAGAGTGCAACATGCAAAAGTTACATGCTCCAAAGAATTATAGTACAGTACTCCAGTATTATAGATTTAGTATTAGTTATCCATAAAAGTTACGATAATGAAATTAATTGAAGAAAACTTGTGCTTGCTTTCCCTTTATCGTTTACTAATTTCATTTTTGCTTCTTTCCAGTTAGTTCAGTGATATATATGATGAGGAGCATTTCAGGACTGTGTGCAAGTGGTACATGAGCTACCTCTAGAGTTGATGGAATTATACGGTTTCAACATCAGCAATACACCAAATTTCCCAATACGAGCTTGGGCTATAGCAAACCCAGGCAACCTCGATCCCCACCACCACCGCTACAGCAAACCCAGGCGACATCGATCTCCACCGCCGTCGCCCTCATTTGGAGCAGTGGGAGCTGGATACCTTCTACTAATTTGGGAAAGAGTGCCATTTTTCTGACTTATGGTGCAAGTATATCGAATATAGAGTGCAATGTTCTGGAGTAATGGTGCAATTATATGGAATATAGAGTGCAATATGTAAAATCTCTAGAAAAAAAAAGTTTGATTTGACCATAACATGTCGAGGAAAGTTTGCCTAACATGGATGCAAACATTTTGAGAGAGAATGCCATTTTTTCGACTAATGGTGCAAGTATATCAAAGATAGAGTGCAATACGCAAAATCTCACTCAAAAAGTTTGATTTGACCATACCCTGCAAGGCAAGTTGACCTAACATGGATGCAAACATTTTGAGACAAAGTGCAATGTTCTGGAGTAATAGTCCAATTATATGGAAGATAGAGTGCAATATGTAAAATCTCTGGAAAAAAAAAAGTTTGATTTTGTGTTTTGGATGTTTCTATTGACCTTTGTGAGCAATATTGTCATTGTTTTTTTGTAATGGACATATTCATTAGTCATTTTCTGGAAAAAAAATTAGAGTTTCCTTTATGGCCTAGTCCGACGCCTCGCGTCAAAAAACTAACAACATAATCAAACCAAATTCACAAAACAATATGAGGCACGCCTGGCGTTGTCAGCCTAACTTTCACAAATACAAGTCTTTTACAAAGAAGTATAAATAATCAATTACATTCTAAGTTAACGTTCACAAATACATGAATTCATGATTTCCATTGTACAAATGTTACACAAAATAAGCCAATTTGGCCAAACCATTTACACACTTATCACTCAAAACAAATAAAAAAATACAGCCAACTACTTAATTTAGGTTACAAAATCTTCACATGTTTCGTCGTCAAAAGCTTTTATCAGCACCCCTCGTTGAATTCAGCTGAATCCCTGGCTCTGAAATCTAGTTGCTTGTAATGTTTTAAGAGATGACACTTATCACAATCTTCCCATCCTTCAAGCTATCAGAAATATGCTCTTATCTTTGTTTATTTGCATCAACCAAAAGATACCATATTTGAGTCCAATATTACTTAGATGCAAAACCTATACAATAGTTAGAAAAGAAAATGCGAGGACCAAGACTATGAAACTCTCAAAGGAAAATTTTGGAAGGGGTAGACTGAAATGAGTCCAAACATTAGGCATTACTTGAACAATTAACAGCTCTCTAAGGCTCAATAGGTGAATGGATAGGTTATTGACAAAGCTATAATCACACCAATGGGGATAGTAGACTGAATAAACTCCAAATAGTAAGCATTATTGGCACAATTTACTACTTCTAAGGCTTCAAAGGCCAATGCATAAGTTACTAATAAAGCAATAATAATGATAGTAGGGATACTCCAATGTTATTTGAATATAGACGACCAAATTAATAAAAAAAAATAACAAATGAAAAGCCCATTCCCAACCAAAGACAAGTACAATAACCAAAACCACCACAACCTCATGACACATACCTGGGATTTCCAACATGCACAAACTAGTAAAATGTCTGGTCATCTCCAACCAGCTGCTTTTTCCTGTAGGCAGGTTACAAAAGCAAGATTCGGTTCAGGTCAATTTGACAAATAAAGAACACGTATAGACACAAGAAATCAAAAATATTTGATTATGAAGTACCATTTGAGGGTACCAATCAATCTATTCACAAACAACCTAGTCTATGCCGCAGAGGCAAATACAGATATCATAATGACCAGTCTAGGGAATCAAATGAAAGCAATATCAACAAACAAAAATGATTTGAAAAACTCATATGAAACAGAACAGTGACTCTCCTATTTCACATTTATAGGGTGCTTTTCTGTTGCTGATTTCTTTGTTCTCTTCTGGGCTTGTAAGGATTGATGTAGTTGTTCTAGTTCCTTTACATAGTCCATCGCCCCTCCCATTATGGAGGATTAGCCACCCTAAATGATGTAAATCCCAAATTCAGAAAACAAAAATAGACGGAAACTGAAATCGATCACTCCATAAGAGAATCTCTAGCCTTAAGTTTTCTATTCAAACACAAATTCAACACAAAACTTAAGAACTTTTCACTCCTACATATATCAAATCGAGGTTAGCTTGAATTACTCTCTAATTTCACTTAACTTTCAAAATCTATTGTGTGAGTTTACATTTACAATTACAATTCTAATTGTATCAGTAACAAAAATAGAACAATTCTGAAAAGAAAATTTTAGAACATAACTCCGAACACAACCATGGTCACCATTGGATGCATGTGTACCCAGTGCCGGAGCCGTTTAGAGTACAAATGTGTCCAGAAATTATGTTAAAAAATTGTTCTCCTGGACTTTTCAATAAAATGTTAACTAAATCCATGCTTACATTTGAGTGATTCACATCAAATCGAACTGAAGGAATTGAAAATAAAATACAAATGCATATATACCCTTTGAATATAGGAGGAAATCATGAAAGAACCAAGTGAGGTGAGATGGTCGTTCATCTGTTGCCTCCGGTTGCTTTCGGCGGCAATGTGGGTCATCCGCTGGCTCTCGATTTCCTGTTTATTCTTCGGCAACAAAGGAGAAGGAGAAAGTATGAACTGGACTTACTCTTCATAGTCTGTCATTCCCTTTAGCAAGATCTAACCCGACTTCACGGAATTCTCTCAGTAATTTGAAAAGGCCTAGCAAACGCTATCCCCACAGTTGCTCTACGATATAGGCATAGCCAATATTATTGAACTCACGTCTTTTGGAAACAAAGATCTCACCAGTTCTTGATTCCAAAGCCTTAACCAACGAAACAGAGGAGTTTTGGGGTACACTCCCCAGTCTGGTGTTAGAGTTGAGGAGAGGGAGTCGGCTAGCGTGAGAGAGAAGAGAGGGAGGAAAAAGATTCGGGCTTCAAAGGCCTTGAGGGTATTTTCGACCTTTCAAATGACTCATACCACTTATGTGAAATTATTCTTTTACTTGTCATTATTTTGGTCATTTCCAATAACCTTACCATGGAATTGGAATATTTAGTTTTAAAAACCATTTATTAGTCATTTTCCCTCAACTTTTTAACCCCTTAAACCTCCCTGAAATTTTCAAATTCACCATTATCGCAAGCCACTTATGCAACGAGTCGAAAAACCCCAACTGCGTTGTCTCTTTCCCTGCAATCAACCTTAAAAACCGACCCAAAATCTCCCCGCTTTACTTGTCTTTCGACTTCTTTTGGAAATACTGTCCCTTGACAGTTTCAAGCATTGATCTTTCCAATAACTCCTTGAAGGGTAATTTCCCATCTGATGTTTTCTACTGCTCTCAAATCCAGTCTCTTGATTTGAGCCAGAATCACTTTTCGGGTGAAATTCCGATACAGAACTTCTCTGTTTTTACTAACCTCACGTTTCTTAATCTCTCCTACAATTCCTTTTCGGAGAGTGAAATATCCGATTCGGATGAGTTGTTCAAACGGTTTAACGCATTGAGTTTTATTCAATCCTGGGTAATCCCAGATAAGAAAAAGTTCAAAATCAAGGCTCTACTATTCCTTACTGGATTTTCAGTTTGTGTATTTTTACTTATGATTTTCCTCTGGTGGATTTGCTTTTCCCGGACGGATTTTCTGCCCAAATTCCCTAGAAAGAAGCACAAGTTCACCCCATCAATCCTAAAGGCCGCGACAAATGGGTTTTCGAAGAAGAATCTGGTGGCGAAAAGCGAGGTAGTTCGCATATACAGAGGGGTATTGAGAGATGGAACTGAAATCAGAATTGAAACTTATTTCGATAATAACAAAATTTCAAGAGAAAAAAGAAAGGATTTTGTTGAAGAATGTAAGGTTCTTGTTCAGTTATGTCACAAGAATTTGGTTCAAGTGTTGGGTTGGTGTGATAATAGAAGATTAAGGGCTGTAATTACTGAATGGATTGAAGGAGAGAGTGTGGAAATGTGGATATCAAGATTAGATCCCCCATGGAAGCACAGAGTGAAGGTTTTGATGAGAGTATTGGAAGGGATGAGGTATTTGCAGGAGGAATGGCCTGAAGTTGGATATGATTTGAAGAGTAGCAGTATTTTGTTAGCCGAAGATCGAGAACCGTTGATTTCAAGATTCAGAATTGAAGATCAGAGCAGCTGCAACAAGAGTATGTCAATCTCTGTCATCTATTCCTGTCCTTTTTAGTCTGCGAATGCTGAGGGTGAATCTTGGATTTGTGAAGAGAAAGGAAAATGAAAATAACATACGGTACTTGTGGTAATTATTTCTCATGATCGGAACAACAAACAGTATATACATTTGACGATTTATTGAGGAAATAGGAGAGCAAGATTGGAAATTATATAGGATTTTTTCTATGCCAAACTTTAGTTTTCGCATTGTCATGTTTGATATTTGATATTAACCGCAAGAGATGCTTTTTATTTACTTGAATTCTCATTTCCAATTTCCAAACAAAGCCTAAATTCGAAAGGTTCATGTCCTCTAAATGAGCAAGTCTATTGAATTCTCTGTTGCAGAGGTCTACAAGTTTGGAGTCTTACTCTTGGAGATGGTAACAAACAGAAGCCCTCGAGAAGAATTTGAAAGGGGAGAAGCCGGTTTTGTCGAGTGGGTGAGAATGCATTTTCCCGAGAACGTGTGCAGCTTGATCGATGAGAAAAAGAAAAGGACAGAACACACGCTTGATCAAGCTACTCGGTCGATAGAGCTAGGATTAATGTGCACTGACATGTCAAGAGGAATGCAGCCGAGTTTGCATCAGATATTTGAGAACTTGACTGCAATCTATACCTCAATTTTGGCTTCGGCATCTCCAAACCGGAAGAGGGTGCACGGAGATGGAGCTACTGGACACCGACACATCCAATCAAGATGAAGCTTACCCTTGCAAATATTTCGTATGCATTTGAATTTCTTATGCGTGTGAGTGATGAATCTGCATATTAATGATTAGTTCAGTATCTGGTACTTTATAATGGAACAAAACTCTGATGATTTCAAATAGGAGATTTGGCAATAACTTCAACAATGAAATCTTCAAGAATTTGAGGTGAATGAAATGTGATTTCAAGTGCTCTTGATCATTTGGTAGAACAGATTCACATGAAACTCATGGAACAAAACTTCTCAAATATGGAATTAGCATTCTTCCAAACACAGCCGAACAGTTGCATTGAAAAGAATGAGAGGCAGAAGAGAGCTTAATGGTGTACAAATCTGAACAACAAAGCAATAGAAAATATAACCTCACTGTTCGGCAGCGATAAAATTTTGTGGCGGGTCAGTTCTAGTTTTCATGCTTGTTTAAGTTACACAACTATCAAAATGGAGCACTGTTATGAGTCCATATGGACATTCCTCACTTGATGATGCCCGGTCTATTGGCTTTCCCTTTAGGTCTAGTCCGATTCACTCTCTTTGGCAGATCAGGTGTTAATGCATATATCTTCACTTGAAATAATTCCTCAGGAAATCCCTTCTGATCCTGAACAGAAAACAACAAGATACAATACAAAGTAAAGAAACAACAAACAAGGTACTTTAGACAAGTAACCGTGGAGCTGACAAAACATAGTCAATAGAAGTTTGGAAGCAGGTTTAGCAAAAAGTGGCATCCCTCCAATTGTTATACCTTTTAATCTAAGAAGCCTATACCGGCCTTCCATGTCTGTCCCATACATGGAAGGCCCAGAGAGGATTTGATAGTGAGTTGTGGTCATCGGTGGTGAAGGGTGCGTACTGAGAAATGTGCTTAAAGATGGAGATACGTTGGAATCAGTGAGAAATAGACAAGTTGTAATTGTTTTGCAAATGAACAATTACGTCCAATGGGAATCAAGTAACCATTACAAACCATTTTACCTTCCAGTAGCATCCAACCGAACTTCAATCTTTTAGTTTCTATTTCTACTTTTCCTAAGGAGTGTTTGTCAGATATTAGAAACCTAAATAGTTAATGGGCTAACCATTTTTAATGGTCCACTTTGGAAACCATCCAGAAATTACAGATTTGAGCTTACCTTGGATTTATAAATATGCAATCCACAACGATCAAAGAGCTCCTTGAAGTACAAGTCTGACCTGGTAATGCTCCGGTCTTCTTTGTCCAATATAAATCCTAAACATCATGTGGTATGTAGTTTAGAAAGTAGCCGAGTTTTAAAACTTTCAACTGCTACCACACAATACAAGCAAGTTTGGGCCTATTGAAAAATAAACAAACCATTTTCTATACTTAAAGGATTCTCAGTGCAGCAAAGAATTAATTGCCATAAATCGCCACAGATAAGTAAGATAACAAGGCATAAGACATTATTTAGGTTAATATTGGGAAACATAAATAAGTTACCAGTTCTTGCAATGTTCTCCTTCAGCACAAAGATTCCACCAGTTTTTAGGCCACCCTAGAAGTGGCATAACAGTAAACGCAAATTAGAATTGAAATGTGAAATGAAATAATTCTACAAGGAAAATCTGCCATATAGATATGTTGCATAACTATTTTCTGAGGACACTGGTTCTCTGAGATCTTAGGCACCCAGAAATGCACAAGAAAGCTCTTGAAATAGGAAGATTTTCTACGCCATATGACACATGGTATAAGACTTTGGAACAACATGATCCCAACATCAGTGCCAGTGCTTCGTCAGGGTTATAAAAGTATCATCGCAACCTCCCAGGAAAAGAAATACAGGTATTGAACTCTGCAACAGTAGAATATCATTCTCTTCCCTTTTTTGTTTCAACAAATGACACCACAATAAAAAAGATACACCACTAAATTGAAAAAAGTCCAGAGTGATAAATTCTTAGCTACAATTTCATATGACAGATAGGTAAGATACTCCACCTTTGCTCGCTTAAAAAATGACACAAAATCATCATCTGTGAGATGCCCGATACACCACTGAACCCATATAACATCATATCTTCCATCATCTGGAGTGAATTCCTAAAACAGTAAAAGAATACAGTTTATTTGTTAAATAAACTCATAGCAAATAAAAAATAACGTGACTTCAGGAACATAATTGTAAAAGTCGATCTACCGTCTTCCACGAAAGTTACTCCACAAGAAGAATCTCCTACTGAAGGTGATGCCTTTGCTCTATAACCTCAATTCTATGATTCAAAGAAGTAGGTACTGTAAATCTTGCCCCATCAGCAAAAAATCTTTTCTCCCAACAAGAACAAAACTTCACAAAAATTGGGATCACGTAGCTACAAAAGCAAGGCCTTTTTTGTGTGTGGATAAGTAGCAACAAAAGCAACTACCATCAAGAAGTAGGAGAAAATTAGTAATAGCCTTAAATTAACTCGATTTATTAGTATTTTGTATCACATAGAGCCATAATAATTCAATGCCGATGAACCATTAAGGAAGAGATGATGAATGAAATCTCAACACCAAAATGCTGGTATACAATTTGGGTAGGTCTTTGAATGCCAAGGTTTCCTCCATCATCCACTTACGGCAACGGAGATGGCCAGGGGCTAGGAATAGTGTTACCCGAGCAATTATGGCTGCTACTACCTCTATCTTTTTACCTGAGCCTAGCATGATGGATGATGTTTCTATCACCAAACCTTTGGTTGGTAACCATCAACAAAAGGGAAGGACAAGGGCAATCAGGGTTTCAAATCAGGATCAGTGACTTTGGGAATCTGGTTAAAAGATCAACTTTCCTAAGTTTCAGGGAGGTAGGACACCAAAAAAATCCTAGAGGTTGATACGGTGGACGCTACTACAGTTGAGTGACCTTTCACTTTCCAGTGGTGGATTGGAGCAAGCCACCAGTTTTTGACAAAGAACCGGTGGAAAATTTATAAAATGAGAAAATAAAAAAATATTGCAAAACAAAAAAGGTTACAATGTTGGCATAGCTGGAAACTAATGCAGAAGAATCAATTACATTTGATTTTTATGAAAAGCTTGAACATGGTAAAGTTGACAAGAGTAACGAATTTGTTGATCCGTTTTGGGAATTTGTTGAAGACACTACACACAAGAATCCATGTGTTTCTATCCGGGAGGTAGATGGGTTTGTTTTGTTGATGGAACTTATTCCTTCGCACTTTCAAGACTTTTCTTTACAGTTTGGGTTCGAAAAAATCAATTTGAAGTACAAGATTGATGTGGACAAAATTCGGCAAATTCAACTATGTAAACAAGAGGACGAGTTCGTCAAGCCGGGAAGAGTGATGCATAATGGAAATATTACATTATTCAAGAAATAGTATATATATAGTTTTCCTTATTTTGGTTTTTCGTTATTTTGTTAAGAAGTCTTGCAATATAAGGAATATTTTTGTTTTAGCATAAATTGCCTAGAATATTAGGTTTTCTTATCTAGGTTGATTCTATTTCCTTTTTCTTATTTTCTTGCTCTCCAAGACTTAGATTTAGCTTTCCATGATTTTATTTCCAGGCTATCATTGTAAATAAGAATGTAAGCCTTAGAGCTCCAGTGGTTGTTTAAGATTAAAGAAAACTAAATACTTACTCAATATCGTTTGTTCATAGAGGGAGTACCTCTTGTTCAGACTTGTTCGAGTTAATTTCTTGCAAATAATTTCGTAAAAGGAGGCTTCGCTGAATCAAGTTCATTGTAAAATGGTTTTGTTATTGATTGGCTGCTTAGGAATGCTATAATGGGAAGAGTTTCAGAGCTACTAGTTTGAAGTGTTCTCTTGCAGGCTTGCAGCTGCAGTGTATGCCATATGGAGGGAGAGGAATAAGAGGATATTTCAAGGGCAATGTGCAGATTAGGAGTAGGTTGCCTTAGACATGTAAACTAAGAGATTTTCTAAGTTCTCTTAGGATGTTAACTCCTGCTCTAGAGAACGTCTACCTGCTGGGGCATTGCCCAGCTTTTTAATATTCTGGTTTTGGTTATTGAATGGCTGCTTAGGAATGCTAATGGGAAGAATTTCAGAGTTACCAGTTTGAAGGGTTCTCTTGCAGCGGCAGTATATGCTATATGGAGGGAGAGGAATAAGAGGATTTTTAAGGGCAATATGCAGATTAGAAGCAGGTTGCCTTAGACAGTGTAAACTCAGAGATTTTCTAAGTTCTCTTAGGATGTTAACTCCTTCTCTAGAGAATATGTAACTGCAGTTTCAGAGCTACCAGTTTGGTGGTTTGATCTGTATATGTTTTTGTTTATCCTGTGAGTTGTCAGTCTTTTGTTTTGGACAGGGGCATGCCCCTTAGCCTTTGTATTCTTTTTTTTGAGCTTTATAAGTTTGAGTACTTATCAGTTATCAACAAAAAAAAAAAGGGCTGGTATACAGACTATTAATGGTGATCAATGACAACAAAATCTAAAGAATTTAGTGATGTTTCTGTTATAGATATGAAGTAATCCAAGCATAGTACCTGAAGAGGGACACAATAAAAATTAGAGGCTTTGTGGGAGTCTAATACAATGACGTTTTCAGGAGACAAATTTTCTCGGGCAGCTTCCAGGAAATGTGATACAGGCTCAAGAAGATCAACCTGAATCAAACAAGCCATCTTAGACGTTAATCACCCTGAGACGAAAATGCTTTCACTAAGCTATTTAAATTTTGCTCTACCCAAAAAGTTGGTAAGGTCACTGCTACAATTGTATAGCATGGTTCTTATCATTCTAGATAACTGTTGAAATATTCGATTCAAATTATATTCTTCTCACTAGGAGGCACAATATATATAGACTGTGTACACGACAACTAAAGAAAGAAACTAATAAGGAAATTATGCTACCTACCTAATTAGACTAATTATAATCTTCCTAATTGCCTAATCATCTAATTGATTACAATCACATATATTACAATATTCTTTCCTTTTTCAACACTCCCCCTCAAGCTGGAGCGTATACATCGTATACTCCAAGCTTGCGACAAATAGAGTCAATGGAAGCCTTGGGAAGAGCCTTCGTGAAAATATCAGCAAGTTGAGAGCCTGAAGGAACAAAAGGCGTGCTGATCTCTTTTGACTCCACTTTTGACCGAATGAAATGGCAATCAACTTCAATGTGTTTGGTCCTCTCATGGAATACTGGATTATTAGCAATATGGATAGCAGTCTAATTATCACAATATAAGGGAGTGGGACCATGTACTGGAATCCCAAACTCATGTAGAAGGGTACGCAACCAAGTCAACTCACAAGTGGTATGAGCCATTGCTCTATACTCTGCTTCAGCACTAGAACGTGCTACAACTGACTGTTTCTTACTTTTCCAAGTCACAAGATTGCCACCTATAAGGTGCAATAACCAGTGGTAGAACGACGATCAGCAGGAGATCCTGCCCAATCAGAATCCGTATACCCTTCGATACGAAGATGTCCAGACGCTTTGTAGAGAAGTCCACGTCCAGGAGCATTTTTAAGATACTTCAACATGCGAACAACAGCCTCCCAATGAGAAACTCGAGGACAAGTCATAAATTGACTGACAATACTGACTGCATAGGAGATATCGGGTCGAGTGATAGTGAGATAAATAAGTTTACCCACAAATCTCCGATACAACTCAGGATCGTCAACCAACTCACCATCGTCAGGCATAAGCTTATGATTAGTCTCCATAGGAGTAGCTACAGGTTTAGAACCAAGATAACCTGTATCTTTCAAGAGATCGAGAGTGTATTTCCGTTGTGATAAACTGATGCCTGCTTTAGAACGAGCCACTTCAATGCCAAGAAAATACCGAAGTTTGCCTAGATCCTTGGTGAGAAAACTAGAACAAAGGTGACGAATTAATATCTGAATCCCATCATTGTCACTCCATGTAATGACAATATCATCCACGTAGACTACAAGAATCACAATACCACTGGTGGTCCTTTTAAAGAAGACGGAGTGATCAGCTTGACTTCGTGTCATACCATGAGACACGACGGTACTGCTGAATTTATCGAACCAAGCCCGGGGAGATTGTTTGAGGCCATAGATAGATTTGCGAAGATGACACACAGACTCCCCCTTGGACTCAAAACCGGGTGGTTGAGCCATATAAACTGTCTCAGAGAGATCTCCATGAAGAAAAGCATTCTTGACATCAAGCTGATGGAGAGGCCAATCAAGGTTGGCTGCAAGAGAGATAATAATGCGAACAGAATTGAGTTTGGCAACTGGAGAAAAAGTCTCAGTGTAGTCAAGCCCATAGGTTTGAGTGAAACCTTTGGCCACAAGACGAGCTTTCAGACGATCAAGAGTACCATCAGGATTGTGTTTGACGACAAACACCCAACGATAACCAACAATATGTGCTCCAGATGGCGGGGGAACAAGATCCCAAGTATGATTCAGTGACAAAGCGCGCATCTCTTCTTCCATAGCAGAACGCCATCCAAGATGAGAAAGAGCCTCCTGATAAGACTTAGGAACAGTAACAGAGGACAAAGACACATAAAAAGCGCGAAAAGAAGGAGACAAATGATCATAGGACACAAATTGAGAGATAGGATGGGAAGTGCAGGAGCGAATACCTTTACGGTGAGCAATAGGAAGATCGAGTGTCGGATCTGAAGACGCTTGAGGAGATGGTGTGGGCACAGAAGCTGTATCTGGAGGTGCAACAGGAGTAGCGGCAGCAAAAAGAACGTCGAACATATACCTTTGTAATTGATGGTCGAGTAGCAGTCTCAGAAAGACCATGGTCAGCCGGTAACTGAGCAATCTCAGGAAGACAAGGTGGCGCCAACAATGGTGTCAACTGAGTACCCTCAAGAGAATAATATGGGATATTTTCAAAAAAGGTCACGTCAGCACGTACAAAGTGCTTCCGTAATGAGGGACTATAGCACTTGTATCCTTTCTGTGTCAGAGAGTAACCTAGAAAAATACATTTGTAAGAACGCGGATCAAGTTTATCACGACCTGGAGAGAGATTATGAACAAATGACACACAACCAAAAAGTTTTGGGGGAAGAATATAAAGATCCTTGTCAGGAAACATGACCTGATAAAGAATTTTGCCATGCAAAACCCGAGAAGGGGTGCGATTTATTAGATAATTTGCGGTAAGAACAACATATCCCCAAAAATGTTTTGGAACGTGCATGTGAAGCATAAGGGCACGAGTTACGGCTAAAACTGGCCCATTCTTCCGTTCTGCAACCCCATTTTGTTGAGGGGTAGTGACACACGCAGTCTGATGAATAATACCATGAGTTTCATTAAACTGTCTAAATGGACGAGAAAGATATTCTTGGGCATTGTCAGTTCGCAAAATACGTAATTTAGCATTAAATTGGTTGACAATCTCAGTATGAAAGATTGAAAAAACAGAAAATAATTGAGACCTATCTTTGAGGAGATACACCCATGTTAAACGAGAAAAATCATCAATAAATGTGACAAAATAGCGCGCACCACATAAACTCGTAGTGCGCGAAGGTCCCCAAATATCCGAATGAACTAATGCAAAAGGTTCTACACATGGTGACTCAGTTCGTAAAGGAAAAGAAACTCTACGATGTTTACTAAGTTCACATGTGTCACAATTAAAAGGAGAAAAACTAGGTAAACTAGAAACTAGCTTGAGAAGGTTGGTCGAGGATGGGTGCCCAAGACGACAGTGCCACTGATAAGGTGTAACAGTAGAATGTAAAGCAGAAGGACTGGATGACTGCTGATGCTGCTGCTCCTGAAGGTAATACAGACCATTCTTCTCATACCCCCCACCAATCATCCCCTTTGTCTTGAGATCCTGAAACTCACAATGAGAAGGAGAAAATAGGATAGAACACTGGTGAGTATGAGACAGTTTATGAATAGAAAGAAGATTAAACGGAAATTGTGGCAAATATAAGACAGGCTGAAAAACAAGACCAGATGAACGATATGTACCAATGCCTTGAACAAGAATCTTAGTGCCATCGGCAATAGTAACATAAGTCTTAACAGAAGGAGTAACAACATCAGTCAAAAGAGACAAATCACCTGTCATATGATCAGATGCGCCAGAATCGAGAATCCAAGGAGTGCTACGAGAAGATGAATGAAGACACGTATTACATGAGGTGACATGAGTTGCAGTGGAAGAAGAAGAAGATGCATTGGCCCTTTGAATCATAGAATCATACTCAGTCTTGGACATAGTAATCTGAGTAGGAGCAAGAGCAGATGGCTCCCCCTCAAGTATAGCCTGATTAGCCCAAGCTGGCTTGCCATGCAACTTCCAACAGAATTCAACATCGTGGTTGGTCGCACCACAATGAGTACACTTCTTGGTGCCACGACCACCACGCCCCCCACGTCCTCCACGACGACCACCCAGCTCAGAAGAACTACCACGACTCTGGGAGGAATTGTGATTACCAAAATGTCTAGAAGATGAACCAGGAGAGGTTGTGGGGGCAGCTAGGGCGGATGGAGCCGGATGCTCTAAATCAGAAGAACGAGGAGCAGCCCGTCGAACACGAGCAAAGGCCTCACCAACGGTGGGGACTTCCCTGCTAGAAAGAATCTGTGAACTAAGAGGAGCAAGGTCTGAATTTAATCCGGACAAAAATTTGCAAGTTCTGAATTCTTCTCTGTACTTTTGCTGAATCTTTAAATCTGTGGAGAGAGGCTGGTAAACATTTAACTCATCCCACATACCCTTTAAGACGGAAAAGTACTCATCAACGGATCTATCTCCTTGTTGAAGGGAGAAAATATTCTGATAAATCTGAAAAACTCGAGAGATATTCTGATCTGATGAATATAACTCGTGCAGAGTGTCCCAAACAACTTTGGACGTCTCTTGGCAAGCAACATTATTAAAAATATCAGGTTCAAGACTATTCCACAGTAAAGTCATTAGATGAGCATCATTTTGAGACCAAGCGGAACTGAGATCAGTTGGTGGATCATTGGTAATATAGGAACTCTCACCGCTTGCGCGTAGAGAGACAGTCACAGCCCGGGACCATGGCAAATAATTAGATCCATTTAACTTGATTGTGGTTAAAGACCGACGATAATCCCTAACAATATCCTTGGTTTCAGAGGTTTCAGCAATGTCTGTTGTCTTAGGTTTATCACCCATAATGAATTCAAGATTATAAAGACACAATTAAAAAGGAGAGAGTCGTTACCCAATAACTTTTGAGTAGAAACAGTGGGTACTCAGACGTTTTAGAGCAAAACACTCCAGATCTGAGAGTAAACAGGGAGAGCAGAGGTCTGACAAGGCTATCAGGAGGTCGCCGGAGGTCCAACGATGACTGGTGGTCATCGGCGAGGTTCGTCGGTAACGGAAGGAGCTCCGGCAAGTGCTTCCAGAGCAAAACGAGCCTTTGTGAGAGGCTGATGATGGGTAATAGAGGTCATCGGAGACTAAGGAAGCCCAGACGAGGGACGTCGGACGTCGGCGAGTGTCTGGCGACGGTCGTCAGGCTTTGATAAGATCGTCAAGGGTCGTGGGTCGACGTGGACAGCCTCTGTTCTTCAGATCTATGTCGAAACAACTGGGTAAGGTTCGAAATCCCCTGTTTAGGACTCGAACTGGAAGAAACAGGTTTGTAATCTCTTGATTACAACTCGAAATCGAAGAAACGATGTTGGAATCGAGTGGTTTAGAAGTCGTATCCAACAGATTGTTTTTTTTTGTTTGTGTAGAGATAGGGTTTCTGGGTAGAGAAGATCACTGTAGATGATCGAAATAGAGAAAAAAAAAGGGAAAAAAAATCAGGTTCGTGGAACCTGCTCTGATACCATGTTGAAATATTCGATTCAAATTATATTCTTCTCACTAGGAGGCACAATATATATAGACTGTGTACACGACAACTAAGGAAAGAAACTAATAAGGAAATTATGCTACCTACCTAATTAGACTAATTATAATCTTCCTAATTGCCTAATTATCTAATTGATTACAATCACATATATTACAATATTCTTTCCTTTTTCAACAATAACTTTGATAACAGCTCTTAGAGGATCCAATTATTATTCAGATAACGACAGATACATCAACAAGAACTAGATCAAAATCAACCTTCGGAGTTTGTTTCCAAGAATTTAAGAACATCTTCTCAATGTTTCCAAAAATGATTGTTTTCCATGAGAATTTTCTGAAAGTTTTGAAAATATCCACCAAATGAGTTTCTAATCTGATTATGAAAAAGCAAACCAAGTGGCCATGTACCGTGCATAAGTTGCAGCTAAAAATTCATCATGTCTCCAAGATAAGGTTGGTAGCCATTCTTCAACAAGAAGTTGGAGTTAATAGGCCAATGAAGTTTAAAAAGGGAAAAGATGTTGACAAACAAGCTTACGCAAAACATTTCCACTTTTCCTATTATCTTGTGCGTGACATGGAAAGGAATGAGGGCTTAAATTTAGTTTAAAATTGTATATGACAGGAGGAAGAGAAAATTCCAAAAAGAAGACTGAGGTAGAATGTTGAAACTAAATAACTTATAATCACATTGCATCACATATCTGTTATACATTTCTTGCTTCCTTGTCCGAGCAGGTATCTACCTCTCCCTTTCCTTTTCTTTAATATGTACTCTCCTTTTTTTCTTTTTCAATTTAACATCTTGTTGAGAAACACAAGGTAAAAGATGTTATCAATTGCATATTACATAACTTGCCGCAAATATAATACACAAACAACATAGCAATAGTCACATAAGTAATTAACGACTAAAGATTTCGACAAAAATTGTTGCAAGAAAATAAAGGGCTATCTTTCATGGGGTAGCATCTCAGTGGTAATGGAATGATCACTACAAGTACACTGCAAGTCAACAAGAAGAATATGAACCGAAGTGTTAGGAAAACAGTATTTCTGAAGGATGCGTTCGAACACTTTGATTAAAAGCAATAAGATAATTAGTAAGAAGGTAAACAACAACAAAAACTAGTTTCACCTCATTAAAGTATCTTATCAAAAGGTTCTTGGTGACCCTTCCAATGCCAGCACCACAATCTACATTAGTTGGACATAACTGTAAGTGCATAACCAAAACATCAGAAAAACTAAAGCTTAAGTATGTCATTTGAAACAAGAAGCCTAACTTAAACTAACTGCGGATTTTATAAACAGAAGAATTTAGAGACTCAAAAAAGCAACAGATACTCCAACATGGGTGATAGAGAGAATGCAAGCATTTTCCGTTGAAATTCAGAAATGGATTTCTTGTGAATCACAATTGATCTGGAGTGCTGCTACTGTGTATGTTGCCTAAGCAGTTTTGTGCGCAATCATTTCATGATATTGTTGCATAATAAACAAACGACCCAGGGATATAGCTTTCTTAGGAGGACATCATGACTAAAGAGTGAGGAGTTGTTTGAGCAAACAAGTTTTACATTCATCATTCACCGACAATCCGCCAAAAACTATAGAAGGAAATTAGAAGATAAAAGATATTTCATTTCGGTCTTTCTTTTGAACAAATGAACTAAGGAACCGTACAAATCATCTCTTTTCACAACAAATTCACAGGCAATGATAATGTTATTATAGACCAAATGAACACAAGCAGCGATATGGAGACACACATAGGTAGACAGTTGCCATTTCATTACCTAACGCAACAAGCTGTCGACTTCCTTCACCATTTGGGAATCGATCAACCAAAAGGGTATTGAGAAATGCTTCGCTAGACTTAATATCTTGCTCATTGACATGCCCATATCCACCCAATACTCCATCCACTGATGCCTCCACACCCTTTTCACCCAAAAGAACACAACACACAGAACAGACCCCAATAAACATATTGAGAAAGACACATGATTAAACAGAATAGAGTTTTCAAAATGGCCAAGCAGAACAAGGTCCTTATTTCCCAAATTAAAACCACCCATCAACATACATCTGCATACATGTCGATCTGCAGGCATATACACACATCTATATGCCTTTGTGTATCAGAATGGAATATGGGTTTACAAGGGTTAAATGAGATTCAGGGTTTCAAGGTTAATTAGCCCATATTATAGAGAATGAGTTTATAAGTAGCAAGAGTTTACTTTATCTGAGGAACACGAGACACATGAGCATCTGTTTTTTGAACGTGACTACTCTAAGGAGGTATGGTTTCAGCTGCAGTCCAAATAAGATGTTATTAGACCATGCTATGGGAATGGCTACGGAAGAGGAACAACAGACATTTTCAGGGCCAGTCTACAGCTGCTGCTGCATTGGGTAAGCTGATTGTTGATGAAGTCAGGGCTTTGTTAAGCTCTTGGAGTAAGGCTACTGGTTGTAATAGACTTTTGGCTAGAGAGTGGCGGATTTTCCCCATAATTTTTTGCCATTTCTAGTGTCTTTGCAGTCTTTGTTATGCTTCTTGTTGCTTTGCTTCACTAGGAGTTGGCTGCTAGGAATGTTGTCTGGTGATTGTAGGGATTCCACCCTGTGTTTTGGTTTGTTCGCTTATTAAACTATAGGACGGAAAGAAAAAAAAAAAAGGAGGAGATTTAGGGTTTAAAGGGTGCTTACTTCCCAATAACCAACGCCTTGATTGTACCATTCGGTCTTCTTTGGGTGGTCTCCGACTTCTTCCCTCCACATCTCCTCCGCGTTGTTGAATTGCCGGCCGTCGGAATCTAACCCACCGGTGTCCATATTCACCGTCACTCTAAGTGGGTTTGTCCCCCGCCGGCGACCCTTATAGTTATTACCTTTGGTAATGAGCAGTGTATGTGAAATGGAAACCCAATTGGGGGCGAAGCAAGTAGCAGCAGGACTTTGGGCTTTGGACCAGGCTCTGTTTGGAAGTTGGGCAAAGAAGTGAAAATGAAGAGAAAGTTTACAAATTTTCGTCTTCTTTGTTTGGTTTGAAAGAAAAAATGAGTAAATAGAGTATTAGAAATAGTAAAATTTTCTCCTTATTTTTCTCACACTTTTCAACTCAAAGAAGTGAAAAAGACGAGAGAGTTTTAAAATTTTCCTCTTCTTTGTTTGCTTTGAAAGAAAAAATAAGAGAAAATGAGTAAATAGAGTATTAGAAATAGTAAAATTTTCTCCTTATTTTCCTCACACTTTTCTTGTTCTTTATTTTCCATTTTTTTTTTCTCTCATTTTCTATAAGTTTCAAACAGAGCCTTATGGTAAATTGTGAATATTTAGAAATTGGAATTGAAAAGAAAAGAATTGAAAAGAAAAGTAAAGTAACGAATGAGGGTTGGAATGGCCAATTTGGCCAGTCAAAAAATCATCAATTCCCAACCCACTCCGACTTTCCTCCCGAACGGGTTGGAGATTCGAAGATGTTTTTGGAAATTGTGTAGGATTCTGGGATTACTTTTATAAAAACAAAATGTTAAAATGGGGCAAAAAAAGGTATGTGTCTTTCTTCACTCTGAATCCGTCTCACTTCGACCAAAATTCCTATCTATTATGTGTGTATGGCTTGTGCTATGCTAGTGTCGTGCCTATGGCAAATACCAAGTACACTGCCATTTAATCCCCCGTCCCATTTTGATAGTCCAGTTCGGTCTCCAATGTAATTTTTAAATTGTTAATAACTTTCAACCTACAATATTTTTAAAAATTTTGTATAATAAAACTAATTGAGCTCTATCATATGAAATATATATTGCACATAAAATTCAATATAGATTGAAAAATATTAACAATTTAAAAATTGCATTGGAGACCGAACTATACTATCAAAATGGGACAGAGGGAGTATTTTTTTTTTCAAAATTCATTTAGTATTCAAATCCTAAATTCTGAATGAAATTTTTGAAGATTTGATCAGTTGTTTACAATTAGTATGTAATTCAGATGATTTTTTTTCACAAGACTACGCAAATAATTATTTTAAAATTACTAGATGGCTCAAATTATTTGTGTGAGAACCCGAACTGAGCCCCACACTATCATCTATACCATACGAAAACATAAAAAAAAGAAAGGAGCAAAAAATACCAATGGAAAAATCAAGCCAAAAATGAAAGGGACAAATTGGAAAAATTGGACTAAATCTGACAAGCCATAATTTCTCCAATGCTCTCTTTTATTATACGGTGTAGATGTATTAGTATTAGCCTTTACGCTCCGATTGGCTGCAGCTAAAAAGATGGGCCAAAAATTATACCCGGTCAAAATAGTGGGGCCCATAACTTTAGCATGGTTTGGCAACCCTATTTCGTTCCCCTTCTTCGTTTTCACCCCTTCTTCCCTTTCACGCATGAGTCTTCCTCTCCCTGATAATTTTCACACAGGGTCTGGGGTACCCAAAACTTATCCAGCTTAAGAGGGTGGCGAATTTGACGAGAATAACCCTCGTTATACCGCTTTACCAACCCTCACACCCCCATCTGTGTAGTTGTTCTCGAGATCGAGCAGACGAGGGTTTTATCTGCAATTTGTGCGATTTTGGGTGAAAATCGTTCCGATCGAACAAAGAAGGGTTTTGTGGTGATATCGTTGCGATCTATTGTGACCACCAGGTATGGGGATTTCGTTTCAAACTTTCAATCAATTATGAACTGCTCTATTATCGATCTGGTTGACAGATCTTGTTGAATTCGATCTAGGGTTTCTGTCATTGTAAAATGGGTTGTGTACTTCATGTTTTACTCTTGCTGGTGTGTTTTGTATAGTTTTTTTTTTTTTTGTAATGAGTTTCTATATTTGATTTCGATCTAGGGTTTTGTCTGCGATTTGTGTGTGTTGGTGAGAAGGTTTGGTGTGTGTTTGTGGATTTTGTGGTTAAAAACAGAAACAAAACTAGGTTATTTTGTAAGATGTTTTTGTGTGTAAGATGTTTGTGGATTTATTGTGGATTGGGTTTTTGTAATAACATGTTTGTGGATTTATTTGTGGTTAAAAATAGAAACAAATAATTAGGGTCCAACTAGGGTCCATTTACACTTTACATGAATAAGATGAAAAAAAACCTCATTATTGACATGAATAAAACCCGAAACAAAACTAAATTGTTTGTGTGTTTGATGTTGTAATCATGAAACCATTTTTAGGTGTTATTAAGGATGACAAGACTAAACAGAAAACAATTAAGGAAAAGAGAAAATAAAGAGGCAGTTGCACCATTAACCACCTTCATTGATGCTGTAATGGGGATGTTTCGCCTCTACTTATTCATCCTATCCCCGTCACACTATCCCCGTCCCGAGTGTGTTCAAAATCCGGACTTCTACAAGACTCAAATTAACGTCGTCAATAGGCTCGAAAATGGTAATGAAGTTGAATGCCATGAGCAGTTGATGGTAAATAGGCGTACCTTTTTTAGATTGTGTTGTCTAGTTCAAAGTGTGGAGTTAGGGGACTCACGGTTCGTAACTGTTGAGAAGCCTGTTGGATGAAATCTTACTTGGACAAAATTGTTCCAAACTTGTTCATTTTCCACCACCAATTTCTTTCCAGAGTCATCCCATCCAAATCCTTCAATTTGACGAAACTTATTGATATAGACAAAGACAAAGTCTCGCTTCCAATCTGTAATCTTGCGTTCAATATGCATTTTTGTAATACCACAACCAGGGAAAGAAGCTTGCATCATACTTTTCAAAACTTCTGAATACGAAGGACGAAACCCAAAATCAGATTGTCAAACACCCTCGTCTACGAGGGACGTAAGGTATTGGAGCAAAGTTTCTTCCTCCACCTCGCTCCAAGCCCAGCGTGCCATTCAAACTTACAAAAATACTATAACTATAACACTTGTTTTTCTAATTTGAAAATTGCTTGTAATACCAAAATGAGTTTCTTTTCTATTTATAGAAAAAAAAATTATCAAACATTCAACCACAAACCACCATTCAATCACCTATCTACCACACCACCAACCATTCACCCTAATCACCATCTACTCTCCATTCAACCAAAAAATAAAAAATAAAATTATATATATAGAGAGAGAGAGGAACTCTCTAGTCCGGGACCCTTCGGTCCGGAACTCATAGTTCCGGATCAAATTTTCATGATCCGAGCTGTCCAATGTGTTCAAAAGGTGTTTTCCAAGGTCCACGCGGGAAATCTTCAAAAAAAAAATACCGGGAAGGGCTTGATCCACGCAATTTTGTAAATATGCAATTTTTGCGAAAAATTGCGTGGATCAAGCCCTTCCCGGTATTATTTTTTGAAGATTTCCCAAGTGGACCTTGGAAAACACCTTTTGAACACATTGGACGGCTCGGATCATGCAAAAACATCTTTTAAATCCTTCAAAATGCTTCAATCCGGGATTTCCAGGATCCTTGATAGGATCTTCGGCGTATATATATATATATATATATATATATATAGGATCCCGTTCTACTAAGGACTCCCTCAAACTCGTAATTTGCAGACCTCATGGATCGGGGTCGAATCTCGACGATCCGAACCGCTCAATGTGTTTAAAACGTGATTTCAAGGGTCACCGCGAGGATTCGTCTAAAAAAAAATACTCGGAAGGGCTTCATTCGAGCATTTTTGGATAAATTATATATGTACGGTTATTATGAAAAACCGCTCGGATGAAGCCCTTTCGGGTTTTTTTTTTTTTTTTTGTGATTCCTCGCGTTGGCCATGGAAAACATGTTTTAAACACATTGAGCGGTTTGGATCGTCGAAATTTGGTCCGAAAAATCAAAAAAGGGGTGGTCCTCACGGAGGAGATCTTTGAGGGAGTCATCAATAGAACATCTTCCTATATATATCACAAAAAAGTGCGGGAAAACAGTTGTGAGCCATTGGATCCTATGCCCTTCACGCGATCCAGCGGCTCACAACTGTTTTCCCGCACTTTTTTTGTGAGGGAGCCCTCATATAAAACTTCTTGTATATATATATACAGAGCGGATCCAGTCAGGACTCCCGCATTTTAATAAAATCCGGACCTCCCCTCTCTCGGCCATTTCTCGACCAAATGGTCGGGATCCAAACCGTTGGATGTGTTTAAAATGTGTTTTCACAGGCCTACGCGAAGATTCGGGAAAAAAAATGATCGGGAAGGGCTTCATCCGAGCAGTTTTCATGACAAGCCGTAGGATATATATTTCATGAAAACTGCTCGGATGAAGCCCTTCCCGGTCATTTTTTTTGCCGAATGTACACGTAGGCCCTTGAAAACACATTTTAAACACATCTAACGGTTCGGATCCCGACCATTTGGCCGGGAGAGGGAGGTCCGAATTTTATTAAAATGCGGGAGTCCTGACTGGATCCGCTCACATATACATATATAACCTACTCACCATTCAAATAACAAAAAAAATGTCTTTTGTTAATTGAACTAATTTTCAATTGTTAATTAATTTATTAATTTTAAAACCCGAAAAAAAAAATTCCCCAAAAAATATGGTTTAAATATTTGTTCGTATTTATTATGTATTTTCCGTATTTTTATGTATTTATTAAGTATTTACTGTAATTATTAAGAAATTAATCCATTTTCTTTATTCAAATAATAAAATAAGGGCAATTACGTCATTTGACCTCTTATCCTATCAAATCCACCTTCCTAATCCCCCTTCTCAAAATACCATCCAAACACCTCACTAACAAATCCACTCTTCTTATGAGGTGGGGTCACCCTCATTACCAAATCCACCCTCATTACAAATCCACCTTCAAATCCACCATCATTACAAATCCACCCAAATCATCTACGGCATCCAAACGGGGTGTAAGGATATAGAACCGTTTGCCCTCACACTTTGCATGCTTCCATTTTTTCCTGAACTGGCTTTATGTACATGCTTCTTGTTTACTACTCCTATGTTTTATTTTATATTCTATATTTTAGTTAACTTACTCTCCTGCATTTTCTGCCCTCAAAATATACGGTTTTCTTACAGCAACAACTTCCAAATCTAATTCATATAACTTCATCTCTAGATAACTTGTTTGAGATATTAAATTGGCATAAATATTGGGCATACTGAAATGAGAATTGATTTTTGCACCCTACGAATTACTATCTGTACTACAAGTTACTCCCTCCGTTTATCTTTAAGTCTGTAGCTTGGTAGTTTCAATCTATTAAAGAGACATCATCACTATACCTTTCACATAACCTTTATCTCTACTTTCTAAAAATATCATCCATTAACTCTTCACCCATTAATTTTTCAAAAGAACAAAATAATAATTGTACAAACTTTTACCCATTTAACTTTTTTTAAATGTACACTTATTAAGAGACAACTCAAAATGAAATACTAGACTATTACTCCATTTGGGGACGGAGAGAGTACACTCCACCTTTAGACTGCTGATAGTAAATTTGTGGAGTGCAGAAATCACTATCCTATTGAAAAATAACGAAAATGTCGGGGAACATAAAAAGTTTTCCTGAAATGGTCCAGGAAAAAGATATCAATGGTCCAAATTCACATGAAAAGTTCCCCCGAAATGATTATGAATCTGGAATCCGGGGAAGGCGCTGTGTGATAGGTGTTGTGTGCAGTATTGTGCAGCAAAACTACGTCGTTTTGCTCATTTTCTTGGTACATCCAAGGGCCCTATTTGGAGAGTTAATTTTGGGGTTTAATATTGGGGTTCAATTTTAGGAGATTTAGGCTTTTTGGGGTAGGGTATAGTGGGTTTAGGCACTTCGGGTTTAGGGTTTAAGCACTTTGGGTTTAGGTACTTTGTAGTGGTTTTTTCTTCCTCCAAACAATGCCCTTGGAAGCTTTGGAGGTGTGCACAAAAATTAAGCAAAACGACGTAGTTTTGCCGCATAGCACGGCGCACAACACCTACCGCATAGCACCCACCCCGGATCCGTGATTTTAAACCATTAATTTCTATTCCTAGAGAAGCATTTCATGTTCTGTGTTGCTCCTCTTGTGCAAATTCCAAACACCTGCAAAGCTTATCCCACAGGCCATACCTAATTACCCATCAATATTTCCCAATGAAATACAATCATATCACCTGCAAACTTATCCCGTCAAGATGTCATTGGGAAATTCAAAACCCACAGCCCAACACCTTATCCCTGCCACCTCTATAAATATCCAACAAAACCCTCGCCATTTTCCTCACCACAGCACCCTACAAACTCCAATTCTACCACCTCTATAAATACCCAACAAAACCCTCACCATTTTCCTCACCACAACACCCTACAAACTCCAATTCTAGTCAGTTAATTTCACAGTTTGTTAACCATGAAGAGCATCTTCTTCTCCGTGACCCTACTCCTCTCCCTCCTCTTCTTCGTCGCCCACATAGAAGCCGGCATTCAATGCAACAACGTCTCCCAAAAGGCTGCCTCGTGCGTGATGTACGCGACCGGAAAAGACAAGAGCCCTTCTAAAATGTGCTGCAGTGGGCTCACCGATCTCGTGAAGAGTGTTGGATCTCCGGAGGACAAGAAACAAATTTGCCGGTGCCTAAAGAGTAGTGCTAAGAATCTGGGGATCAAGGATCAGTTCCTTAGCCAAATCCCGAAGCTTTGCAAGATCAATGTTGGATTCGCTGTCTCCACTAACACCAACTGTGAAGCGTGAGTCCATTGCGTTCTACGCACTTTTCTGTTATAACTTTCCCCCCTGATCATCAGTTAAGAAACATGATATATACTAGTTGAGATATTTGCAGGACTGATCGATGTTTCACTTCGATTTTGCAGGATCCACTAAAGGGTTTCGGAGGGGATGCAGTTTGTGGAAGAGCCATGCTAGATGTAATGAGAATAGAATAAAACAGTGAAGGCAATGTTTGTGGGGTTCATATGAGACCCTACTCTAGACTTTCTGTAACCTTCAGTAGGCACTACTGTTAAATAAATTCAATTTGCTTCCATACCATATCCCCTGTTATATTTGAGCATCAAAGTGCTGCACGCATTTTCCGGCCGTGCATTGTCGAAATGAACGACCGGATGTAGTGCCTTACACCGTGTAGTGCACCAAATGCACTACAAGGTCCCCTGGTCCAACGTGCTATAAGTTATCTACATAAACATGCAATGAATCGGCAAAATATTTTCTTACCAAAGTAACAAAATATGTACAGGTTTAAAGGTCAGAGAGAGAGAGAGAGAGAGAGAGAGAGAGAGAGTTTTGCACCTCTGAAACAAATAGCAAGCATCCAGTTACAGAAGATAACACAGATCTTTGTTATTTATGGATAATTCAAACCCCATTACTCAACAAAGATATGAACAAGCATCCCAAACAGCATCAAGAAACCAACCTTTGCCGTTTATGCATAATTCAAACACAACTACTCAATGCTCACCCCACAAAAAAAATAAAATAAAATAAAAAAATACAAACTACTCAACAAAGTTTTTTGAACAAGACGCAATCGGTTCTACGGAAATTCTTCCGGGGAACTTTTGAGGTTACGAGAAACTTGATATATAGAGTTTGTTTGAAAGAATGACAGATCACCAAGGGATTTCTTGACCATCCCAGGCAAAAAACTTACCATTATCATGACTCTTTGCATTATTGATGATACTTAAGAGCTTCTGAACGGAAAACTCTTTGGTGAAAAGCTTGCCTTCAGCAACATTTCTCTGAAATGGCCTGGAGAGATCGGTATCAACTGTACCTGGGTGCAGTAGAATGCATATGATTGGATCCTTCTTTCTAGCGAATTCCACCGAAGCAGTTTTTGTTACTGGAAGCATCAGTAAAAAGAGTTACTACCATGAATACACAACTTAGATATAACAATCACTTGTAATTTAGGTTGTGTGATATTCCAAAACTAGTGGGAGTCTGGAGATTCACACAAACAAACTACTCCAATTCAAGGTCAAGGTGCCAATCTCATTTAACTAAAATACCGAATATTCTCACGATTTTTTTTTATTTTTTATTTCCTGTTAATATTTAGATCTCGTGTTCATCTATAATTTTTCTTTTACGACTAAAAACATGTTACATTGTTTCCGGCTTTCCGCCAAGGCGTCAATGAGAAAGATGACTGAGTAACTCTAGAATAATAATCTAAAAAGCTGAGAGGCCGAATTTAACGAGATCATTGAAGTATACATATCAGGTCATGTAAGAGGCCCATTAGACCTCACAATTTTACATGGAATACAATTAACGGAAGTTGAAACTTAAATAAGGAGAGCCACTATAATTCGGAGCTTCGAAAGTAGCACAGGAGTGGTATTATATTGCAACCATTTTTGTCTATCTTTTTCTTTTTTCCTTATAAGCATTACTGCATCCTTTGCCAAAAAACCGATTGCATGGTCTAGGAAACAAAATGAGGATAACATACATTCTCACACGTGGAGAGTCCTTAATTTATGGAACATTTTCTTGTATAGTTTAATGACAACAAGTCCAAGTTCATCTAATTATTGCAGGTGCTTTCCAAAAGTGAGAAGCAATGCATGCCCCAAACCCATCCTCAATCCCCAAGAAAACATATGAACATGCACAATGATATCTGTACACCGAAACGCAACAATTTGTTTCAATTTATAAAGGAAGAGGTTGAAATATTTAGGACTCTAACATGCATACAACTGCAGCTTTCCTACTCAGCTTCATGGTAAAGGCATTGCAAAGAGTGCTTCAGAATATGTAAAAGCGATTAAGTGAATGTCGTCGCATCCTTGGAAATAGAAAACATAACCCAACCTATCAATAGTTCGAAAAGGAACTTCGTAATAAATCATACACTGATTAAGTGCAGCCTTGGAAGATCGATATGAGTGCCACCCCCCTAAGTGATTGTCCCCAATGGATCCCACTCTGGCACTTAAGTTGGCCACAACTGCAACATCTCTTTCAGTCCCACGGCCTCCTCCAGCCTTTAGCAAAGGCCACATGTGCTGCTCATATAAATCACAGGGAATAGAGTTATAGTCTTGAATGAGACAGAAGTCCAGATAAATTCTAATCAAATCAATGGATTTTCCATCACAATATCTCACACGTTTGACTCCCATGTTACACAAACTTGTCATGTGTGTGTGTGTGTCAAATATGGGTACTTAAACATGTAAAAGCCTTGTCTAACCTCCATAATCTGAGACATAGGAACCTGAAAATAGTTCTCAACTCAAAACCCTTCTTTCCTAAGACAGCCTTGTCTAACCTCCATAATCTGAGACAT
This sequence comes from Vaccinium vitis-idaea, assembly GCA_963854785.1. NCBI lineage: Eukaryota > Viridiplantae > Streptophyta > Magnoliopsida > Ericales > Ericaceae > Vaccinium > Vaccinium vitis-idaea. The sequence continues at coordinate 15,371,787 of OY978216.1, read as the reverse complement.
ACGAACCTGAAAATAGTTCTTAGCTCAAACCCTTCTTTCCTAAGGCAGTGGTCAATTCATGTGTCCATGCAACATGGCAAGGCCCTAAACACAGGGCCACAGTATCTAATACGTACACTGATTGCAATGGCAACATACAGATAATGCACGTGCAATAAAACAATTTAAAGTTCGTTTCTTTAGTTTGTTGGCATCTATGACAGGCTCACTAAATGCATATGTCATACCCATAAGACGTCATTATCAGACGGCAGTCACGGCACCAAAAACCACATTTGGAATGAAACTTGCTGATATAAATTTCTTGAAAGAAAACTACGATGGTTCTTCGCCTTAGATATGTGCTTCTTTTTCATGGTGGAATAATTCAGGAGAAAAGGGCGACTTTCAGAAACATTTGCCACGAAAATCCATTCTTTTAGCTCTCAAAAGGGTAATTTTCTGCTGAAACAATAAAAAGTGCATATGTGAAATCATGCCATGTAAAATTGACTCAAGATTGAGAACCTCCGTGATCATACCTTAAGCACCAGAATTGGACCCACTGCATTAACCTCGTAAGCCAGCAACAAGGATGATTTCTGTAGTTTGCTCAAAGTTGTTTCTGTACTGGAAATTCAAACAGATAAGTCTATTCATTTCTGTAGTCCAGCAAAAAGAAAGGGCAAGCTATTCAAATCAAACACTAATTGCTTATTGTAGCTGCTCATGAATTCCGATTAAGAAAACAATTGACCTTAGAATGATGTAACATATATACCTGGCTGCAGAACATCAGGAATTGAGAGGATACCAGATGCATTAACCAGAAGATTTAGAGAGCCATATCTCTCTCTTATGGACTTAGCCGATTCCTAACAGACAAGTTTAATCATTCGAATTATAAAACTGAATTCATCGAAATATCGAAAAGGAGACAACAGCTCCAACTGAAACGAGAAAGAAAAGTTAGATGTCTGTTAACTGATTCTTCGATTAAAATAGAAGCCCTGACCTTAATGGCATCAGTCCACTCCCCTGTCTCAAAAGTTAGTATATACCAATCTAGGGGGCTACATCACTCTTTCTGCCATTAAGGTTCGAACAAAAGACCAAAAGATGAAGAGAGAAGTGACCTCTATAGTGCTTTCACTGGTCAGATCCAAATGTAGAATGTTAAGCCGTTCAGAAAATTTATTTTTCAATTCAAGAAGCCCCGTTGCCCCATTCGGATTGCGGCATGTCGCAACAACGTGACCTTTATCATCTTTCTCCAACAGTTGCTTAACCTACATAGGGAAGCTATCAAAACATAAAGTGTATGGGGAAAACTGATTTACTGCATTATCGTCTTAAAATATAAATCCTAGGAAAGCTAAAAGAGTAAAAAACATCCGAAGAAAATTTCAATAATCTCACCTTATGGTAAGCAATACTAGGGGTACATTGCTTACTAGGGTCAACCATAAATGTGATCAATCACAGAGCAGAAGATTGGTAAAGAATTACCAGAATCATTGGTAAGGTATCAGGGTAATACAATTAAAACAGTAAGTAGTTGAGAATTGTAGGACATGTTATTGGCAATGCCAACATCATTTTGACCTCATAAATAGGTTATTCGCAATGACAAATGTTATGCCCGAACGAACATCGGAAACAGAGGTGTTTGTATTTTGATTAGGTGACATTAGAGATACATAGGGAGTAGTAATGATGTAGGACAATATACACACCCCTGCCATTTATGGAAACATTATTTTGGTAACAATTTTTATTTAGGATTAGTATTAGAAGATCTTATTTGTGCTGCCTATTTAGCACAATTCTAGTTTCCTATTTTCTAGTTTTCTAGACTTTTATTTCCTTATTTTGTTTTGCCTGGTCTCTACTCCAAGTTATATTCTTGGTAGCCAAGCATTACCTTATTAGCTAGGCCTACTACTAGTATAAATAAAGATGTAAGCCTATGGCATGAATCATCTTCCAATTAATAAACAAACTTTGAGAATTATCTCTCTTTTTCTTGTGGATTCAAGAACTCTCGAGGATTCGATACCTATCTTCGTTTGAACTAGTACGCTAACTAGTTTCTCGTGAATTCTGCTGCGTCAAGTAATTTGTCAAATACAGCATAGCAACGAAAGATTAAACCTAAGTAGAATAGACACAAAGATGTGACACGACATGGCACTACCATGCTCACACAATCGTTTTTGAAATATTCAAAACATGGCAAGCTAGAGAATTGTCCTAAATTAATTGGTTTTTGAAACAGTTTTCAATTTTTTATACTTAGTTAATTTTTTGTCAGCTTTTTCTCAACAATTTTGGGATTAATCCTGTGTCTTGGCAAGAGAAATAAAAAAACTACAAAAACCTCATACAAAGTTCAAAAGGCCGGACTGAAAGACAGTGCCTTTTTTTTTCTTTAGTGAACCTTTTATTAACTTTTGATCATATTTTTTGCTTTTTAGATTCTTACTACGAATGATTAATTGACAAAATTTGATGAAAAACTAACAAAAATCAGAAAAAAAGACAAACAAAAACACTGATATCAAAATTTGTCTTTGGTACAGATGAGAATTTTACTCAAAAGGAATGAAAAAAGCCATGACTAGGAACAATTTCAAGATAAATGTCAAAGAAAATTAACAACTCTATTAAAGCATCCATAGCGCATGCTATAAATGGCATAATTCCTTGCCATTCCTCTAAAATGGCAAAAGAAATGGCAATTGGGTGCTACACTCACAAACAAAAAATTATTTCAAATTTGGCAAATGCCAATTACTTTGTCATATATGGCAAAATCCAAACTTACATCAATTCTTACATCCTCTCTCACAATTGATGGTGAGACTCACGAAAATCTTTGGAGAGTCCCACCAACACTTGAGACAGGATGTGGTAAACTTCGCTGTGTGACTAGCATTTTTTATGAAAGTTTGTTGAGAAAATGAAAAATCTAATTTTGTCAAAAAAGAAAAAGAAAAAGCAAAACATGGATGCAGCACCATGCCATTTCTTCAGAAAAATGTTAATATTCATTGCCCGAAAAATGAGAATGGGTGGCAAAAAGACAAAAATGAGTGAGGATGCTCTTAATCACAACAATAAACAGTAATAGCCGATAAAGAAAAATAGATCCACTTCTAGCATATAAAACATGGAAAAAAAATACACGGGTTTCGAATATGTATTCCAACATTCCATAAAAATTCAGCAAATTAACTAATCAAAACAAAATTTACCCATAATAAAAAACTAAAATCGCAAAGATTTCACAACAAAGAACATTACTAACAGTTATACAAGAGAATCTACTTCATTTAGGTCAAGAAACCAAGCTGTTCCCCAAGCATTGGGGATTTAATTGCGTTTAATTACGTGGGTATCGTATAACCCACTGCGAAGGATAAACAAAAACTCATCTTTGAAGTACGAAATCAAAAATCAAGAGACAATCGAGAGGCATAGAATGGTGGATAATAGTTCAAACAGAGGAAAAAAGGGAGATTGGGAGAATTGCTCACAAATTCAAGGCCAATGCCTCTAGAAGCTCCTTGCACCATTGAAACACCGCCACCGCCTTCCCATTTGGAGGCGAGAGTACAAAACGAAGAGACCCTTCTCGCTGATCGGAGGAGATATGGTGTTGTTGCCATTAACCAGTGATGTTTGAGAAGATGAAGCTTCATACCCTACTGCTGAATCTCTCTCTCTCCCCGCCCAAACCCAATTGAAGAGAGAGAGAGGTAATGGACATGGGCATGCCACGTGACCTTTCCATTGCATACCCACCCTACTCGCGCCACATTTATGATTCAGTTTCTTTCTTGAATTTTAGGCCCCTTTTGTAGGTGAATTTTAGTGAATCGTCCCGAGGTTTGTGAAATTTACTAACAAAACCCCATGAAATATGCACACACCCATCCATTCTGCCCTCATCATATCCCCGGGAAGATTAATTAATGGACTTGTAGACAATACTAACACAATAACAAACAAGGAATTAGAGGAAGGGGGGAGATTGGGGTGATTGTGTCTATTGAAATTATTGAAAAGCCATGGTATGAACACAACAATTTGCGCAATATTATGCCAATGATGTTAGGTACACAACACTCCACCACAACACTACCCATCGCCATCACTTTTACCAAAAACAAACACTAACTACCGTAGCTTGCATGGCACTGCATGATTAGTGGTTGCAAAGTGTTTGTTCTCCCATTATTGATCATACAGTGTCACGCAGATTGTTGTGGTGGGTGTTGTATCCCTAACATTATTGGCATAGTATTGCGCCCTTAGTAAACCAAGATTATTCACTTTTCAAGAATTTAGATTCTAGAAAAATAAAATCTAATTAAGACTAAGTTAAAATATAAATCCACAACTATCGCGCACGCCCCACTACTGCATGCTCTTGCAAACTATAGTTGATTACTCCACAGTAGTTGATATGTGATTTTAACATATTTGTTGTTGGAAAAAAAAAAAAAAAACAACCAATATCCAAAATGCTGATCAATGTTATATTACTGAAGGCTCAAAAACTATGTAAAAGCATCACAAACACATACAAAAAGTCACTAATTAAACAAACATTGTGAAGATTTCAAACCATAAATGTATACCAAAACACGCAATATATATATAGTAAATATACAACGAATGCATCTCTGGTCATGGACACTAATTCATTATGCATAAAGCTCGACGAGCTCTTGATATGAATCACTGGTGAGCTCGGGTTCGGCATTGTCCAACATCCACAAGAGGTGATCAAACATCACAACCTCACACTTCACTAACAATATCGATACATCTCCGGCAGCGTTTTGCTTGGACTTCTCCTTTTCCATGAGCGCACTCAACAGCGGGTGATTCAAGTGCTTTGAACTTATCGCGTATCTCCTCTTCGCACTTCCAACGAACACGATATGTTGTTGCTCTTCTTCTACGATCTTCTCTCCCCAGATCAGTTCTTGATCTCGCGATGAAGACGACTTGGATCTTGAACTGCAAGCACTAGTACCACTATTTGAGGATGACCTGGTGAGTTGCCTAGATAGGCTCTTGCATTTGTTAAGGATCAAGTTGAGCTTTTTCTTCATCTTTGGATAACAGAGAGAGCAAAAGGAAATGCTACAGGCACCTATTTACACTAATTTATATAGTTGGACAATTGGACTGACGCAGCGGAATTCACGAGAAACTAGTTAGCGTACTAGTCCAAGCGAGATAGGTTCTCAAATCCACGAGATATTCTTGAATCCACAAGAAAAGGAGAGACAATTCCCAAAGTTTCTTTATTAGTAATTGGCAGATGATTCATGCCATAGGCTTACATCTTTATTTATACTAGTAGTAAGCCTAGCTAATAAGGTAATGCTTGGCTATTAAGAATATAACTTGGAGTAAGGGCTAAGCAAAACAAAATAAGAAAATAAAAGTCTAGAAAAATAGAAAATAGGAAACTTGAATCGTGCTGAACAAGTAGCACTAAATAAGATTTGCTACTAATATTATTTCCTAATAAAAGCTGCCAAAATAATATTTCCATAAGTAATAGGGGTTTATATCTTGTCGTATGTCAGGGACATTGTTTAATTAGTTGCAATTCTCCAGGGGCTTTGAAATATACTCCCTATGTGAGTCTCTGTCCCTTTTTTAACTATCCAATTTCGTAAATCTAACTTTTTATTGGGACATCATTATTACACTATAGAAATTTTAATTTTACATAATTACCATGTGAGACAACGTTATTACAACTTACCCGCTAACTTTTTAAAATGATACTACCAAGGATGATATGAAAAATGTATCAACTCTTACCCAATATCTTTTTAGAATTGACATTCGTTAAAGGAAAACCCGAAATAGAATACTAGACCATAAAGAGACAAAGGAGTATAATTAACAAACAGTGATGCTATACAAACAATTTTTTTTTTATAGGATTTATTGCAATACCATGAGCGGGTTTAAATAGCTCATGGTTTGGAGTTACACACAATGTGGATTCTTCCCATTGGTTCTAAGGGTGTGTTTCTCGTAGCTTTTTTTGTCTTTGAAACTTTTTAGACGAAAAAGATGATACGAAAAATGGGGCCTAAGTCTTCTGGATCCGTATACGGGTATAGAAGCCAGCGGTATAGAAATCGTACCGACAATTTGTGAAGCCTACTTTTAGGTCTCACACAAATGATCTGAATCGTTAATTAATTCTAATTTATGTTTCGAGTGGCTCCATAAAAAAATCAGCTCAATCATATGTGTAAATTGTTGGTCTAATATTCTCATGTTTCATTCTAGAACTAAAACTAGTATATGAGTCTGAGCTGCGCGCCTCTCCACTCATTATCAATTAATTTTCAGTTGGATACTTTTAACAGTACACGTATGCCGTCCACGTGATTCAAACGCCCACGTAATTTTTGGGCGGATATAGCAGGTGCCAACTGGTGCAAAATGCCATCAACATTGGTAAAGAGTTGCTGTCAACTAGTGCACACATGGAATGTATCTTGGAATTCTATGAATAGAGGCACCAAAGGTCATTCATAAGTAATTGTTGTGAAAAATGACACCAGCAATTGTTGGATTTATACATTGTACATGTGACATGCCGTCCAGACGAGGAGTGGATTGATAACAGTTTCGCTAGCCTTTTTGTTTATTTTCCTCTATTTTTGGTAAAACATATGGTCGATCCCCACAATTTAGCTACACCCCACCCCTATGCTTTTTTTTGTTTTCAAACATGTCTGCAAAATGAAGGATATTATTGGCACTAACGTTTTGTTAGAGTTACGCGTTGATGAGATGAGATAATTGACTCAGGTGAAGATTCAACCACGTGTAAGTATCATAATTAGGTCTTGTAGTGGTGGAGTCAGAATTTAGCTTCGACGTTGTATATTTTAGCCACAAAAAAAAAAAACCTGAAATGCAAAGTCAGGCTTTATCATCGGCTATATTTTTTTTTGAATAAAAATAAATGCTTGATTCAATTCTCTAGTGGTCTATAAATGAAAGTCTTCGACATTTATTTTTCATGATCCGAACCTTTCATCCTTTAAATCGCTATTTTTTCAACTATTGCGTGAAAATCAAGTTGTTTGAATATAGATATGTGCCTAATCTATTAGCATAAAATGTAATTTTTCCCGGAAGCAGGGGTGGCACGTGCCACCCACCTATTAGTTCCGCTCGTGAGGTCTTGGGTAGTTTCACCTTGCGTGGTCATGTCTCTGCCCGAGCCAATCGCCTCACCTCATTAATTTGTACCTCTAAGTGCATCCGGGTTGAATGTGAGGGGGAGTGTTAGACTTTATCCCATGTCGCATAACTAAGTCACCCAAGTTTTTTTTTTTAGATTAAAAGGTCGCTGCCATTACCATTCAAAGGAACTGAAGATCAAATTACAGAGATAGATCACCAGTATAGCGTAGGGGTCAGACACCCGAATAAGACACTGATAATTCCATAATACAATCTTAAAAAATATAAGCACACAAGAATGTACACACATTGTAAAGGGGATGCAACATTTCTGAATATTCAATCCCCATACACTACAGATACGGACCCAAACATCGGAAAAGGCATCCGCTACCACCCCACCTCACCAATGGAGGTCTTCTGGTTCAATCCCCGGAGTTCGTTATCCAAAAACGCATACACCCACCGGATCTGAGGAAGCCAAACTGGGACAAGCCACCGTTTAAGCCTTCCTTGCAAATCTTCCTTGCACATATCATTTTTATTTATTTATTTTCAATTTTGAGCTGTGTTTCTAGAAAAATATTAAATGAACCTGAATGAGATAAAACAGAGGAGGTGCATGGGGGGAATTGGGTCCACAGGGATGGAGGTTTGAAATTGAATGATTGTTAGTGGTGGCGGCAAAAGGGTTGTGAACGTGCACTCTTTTGTCACGTAGCTATAGCCATTCACATGGATGAAGCTCACAAAATAATACCATGAAACCATGCAATGCAGTTTTTGTCATTTTGGCCCTATTTGTAGAAATTGCTAGAATGCATTTGTGCTAGAATCTCAACTCAAACGTAAACTCAACATGCTTGTTGAGAGAAATCAGATGATTCACCGGATTCAAGCCGGAAACGGGGTGTTGTAGGGCGCCTCTGTATTGTAGTGCGGCATCTGAGCCGTTGGATGTGTTTTCAACGGCTCAGATTTTATCTCAGCACTTTGCATATTCGAACCGTCCATTGCCAAGATAAAAGCTGTTGATTGCCGAGATCAATGGCTCGGATGCTGCACTACAGTGCCGCCCTATAGCTAGGGGCCAGGATTTTTAAAAGTGGGGTAAAAATATGAATTGCGAGCAATTCTTTTTCCATTTGCTACGATTTACTAAAAGAAACAACTAGTAGATTAAAATAAAAAAGTAAGTATATATCAATAACTAAATGCAGCTTCGATTTACAATTGACCCCTACGACTTTTCATCCTATACCCCCTTATTTTGGGGATTTGTGGGAGAAAACTAGGGAGTTTCTATTTTGCACCCTTATTTTTATAAGTTCGAAACCTTTTAAACAAAAATAATACATACACACCCACTCAGACACACTCTGCCACACCCCCTCTCACATGTGGGGTGGGTCCCCTCACATGCGGAGCCTATGGAATCCGGCAGATGGATTAAATTCCTAGTACAAATGAAATGATGATTTTTCTTCAATGAAAGAAGTGAGAAATGAGGTTTTTAAACTATCCATTGTGTTTGTTAAAAAATTGATATGTGAATTTGATTTTTTTTTATTATTGTGGTAAACTTGGGTTGTTGAGTGAAATGAAATGGATACTTGGGGTGATGTTTGGGTACTTTGTTGCTTCAAAATCCTTTTCTTAATGAATCGGCTACCGTTATTCACATTGGTACTACCATTGGACATATCATGATCTCATGTGCATATATCATATTCATACACCTAGCATTAGCAGAATAGTTCTACTACGAGCGCGTGTGCTCACCCTATCCCTTTTCAGGTACCTAACTTTGATCGTGCATGGTTTGAAGTGCATGACTTGGATGATGAGCATATATAATGTGCAGTTATTTTATTCATCTTCAATGCATTAACTTTTCTTTTGGGGAGATGATATTGTAATTCTAATATTTTCTCTATCTTTTGACTATGGATTTGTAATAACTTATGAGAAGTATTATTTTGATTTCACCTTTGGGGCAAGGGTGCCCAAACTTTATTATTTGATTACACCTTTGGGGCAAGGGTGCCCAAACATTTGATAGCCATTGGACTAAGGATGTACTCTAATTTATGGAAATCTTTATCTTTTAACTTACTTATTGTTTGAGATTCTTTTATTTATGTTTTGTAAAAATGAGGGCGTGACATTATGTCTTCCTTTAAGATAGGCAGTCTTGAAGAAAATTAGGGACAAGAATTGGTAACATTTTTCGAGTCTTAAGATATATATAAATATATCAAGGGTAACAGTGGTAAATCACATATAAAGAGGATGGAAATATAATCCCATAAAGTGAGCAGAATGAAAACATATGTGATGTCTAAAAATTGGATAATTATTTAATTAACTCTTAATTTTTTGATTTGAAAAATGACAAGACTTTTTGTAAGGGACTAACAATTGAGAACGGAGGGAGTAATTCTTTTTTAATGTTAGAACTTCTGGTGCCACAATTTTGACTAGATGCTCGATCATGTTTGTTCATCAAGATGGAAATTTCCTCAAAAATTCTTCGAGATCTAAAGGATCATCCCAATCCATTACGATTCATGGTTTAGGTAACGCATTGAGATAGTTTTATTTTTTTTACTTTAAAGTTGCTTTTAATTTAATTAAGGCACTTAGATATTGTGTTTTGTATTGCGTACTCTTAAGGCATTTAAATGTTTCAGATCCTTGAACCTCAAATTTTTAAAATCTTGTTGTCTATGTCGCGGCTCCCTCGGAGATAAAATCCTAGTTCCGTACCCAATTAAAAGTCAAACCTAACCTTCTAAAACACCTTTTAATGTTGTCATATGAAAGTTTTGTAACCTTGCGGTTATGTTGGAGGTGTAGGTCTGCCGCGGAAATCCGAAGGGAAAATTCCAAAAAAACCTCTGAACTATCACGGCAATGTCTCATCGACCTCCAAACTTCATCAAATGTTAATTAAACCTTTGAACTTTACAACATTTTATTAATTAGGCCCATGCCGTCTAATTCCATCAACTTGTAGACGGAAAATACTTATGTGCCTATCCCTTCCACTCTCAAAATGACACATGTTAAAATCCTCAACTCTTACTTCTCTCTCCTACTCATCTTCTCCATCTAGGGATGGGCATGGGGACGGATCGGGGCCGGAGAACACTATCTCCACCCCCAATCCCCAAACCCCTTCTTCATATCCATCCCCTATCCGATCCCCAATGGGGCTTTATTTTCATCCTCCATCCCCACTCCAAATGGGGAACGGAGATCCCCACGGGGATTCGGGGATCCAATTTTTTTTTTAAAAAAATTAAAAAATTAAAAATCTAGAATTCCAATTACAAATTAAATGCTAAAATCAAGTTACAAGTAGAGGTGTCGAATGGGCCGAGCCGGCACGGGCACGGTACGTTTATCGTTGGCACGGTACGGCACGGTATCCTTGTGTAAGAAGTTTGCCAACTTCAATTCAAGTTGTATCAAGTATCAACTAGATTTCTAATTTGAAAACTAAAGAAACCACAAACAAGATAGCATATTATGGTATCCATCAGTCGTATAAAAATTTAAGTGGATCGCGTATCAGTAGGCATTTAATTGGATGAAAAGTATCATTAAAAAAATACAAATTGGGTCCCGATCGACAAGCTTTCTAAACTCGATCGAGAAGAAAGTTTACACAATTGATTTCATCAATAGGAACAACAAAATCAACTGCTCGATTGGAAAAATATTATTTTTATTTTGCATTTTTTTGTGTTTATTTTAAGGAATGCATATAATTGATAGTTGAGTAGATGTCAACCTAGTTGGGATGTATTCAAATTATAGTGATGAATTTCTTATTTAATCACATTTATTGTATTACAAAGTTCAATTATAATAAAATGTTTGGAGAAAATTTAGTGTGACCCCATGCATTTGGAGAAAATTTAGTAGGACCCAAAAGTTTCATAACTCATGAATAAACCCCTATATTCGAGGATTCGGGGACGGGGCGGATCGGGGCGGGGATGGATAGGGGAACGGATTCGGAGCGGATTCGGGGCGGGGACATGCCTATCTCCATCCCTTACCCGATCCCCAAACATTTTCGAAAAAAATCCCCATATCCTATCCAATCTCCAAACAGATCTTCATATTGTTGATCCATTTGGATCGGGGATCGGATCGAATTCGAATGGGTCGGAGGAAATGACCAACCCTATCTCCATCCCAATTTCTACGAACCCTAACATCTACCGCCAATTAAAAAAAAAAAAAAAACCCCACTGCCACTTCAGTTACCCCATCTTCACCGATGCAGCGAAATCACAGAGCGCTCGTCATTACAGCGCCACTGCCTCTTCCGTTCGTCAACCCCTCTTCATGCCCGGACAAGATGTTTCTTCATTTAGAATGGGCGGCTTAAGCGAATTGAAAGAGGTGGTCGGGTGAGAGGGGTTCGGTGATGGGGATGAGGATGAGCGCTTTGGGTCTTATATATTAATTCCATGGTTTTTTCTTTCTTTTTTTTGGAAAACACATCAATCGCTCAAAATAGGTCAGAGGTTTGCATTCTACAGAGAATGTTGTTTCTGATTTTAAAGAATTGGATTCTTGTTTTCGGGCAATTCAAAGGGGTCAATCGAATTTCTTACTCCTCCCTTCAGATTGCTGTATATATATGTATTCATATTCATGAGAGATATACATACATAATTCCGAATTTGAGAAATGGTGAAAAAAAAAAATTTAGCGTAGGTAAAAATTGGGATGAAGAATATACGCTATATACATACATATATACATACACTATGTTACATTAACAAAGTTTTGTGTGATGGACATAGTAAGGGATTGAAACCCTGTTGCAATTGGGTGATAACTCAGTTAAAAAAAAATAAAAAATTGGGTGATAATTGGAGGAAGATGCCGAGTGAAAAAAGAGAAGTTAAATGGGTTATGGGTGTAGGATTTTAATGCCTTTCATCATCGTTCTGCGGTACCGGAAAAGGTTCTAGGATTGCAATGATGCCGGAAAAGGTTATGGAGTTGCAGCGGCGTTGGGTGTTAGGGTTTGTATGAATTGGGATGAAGAAGATGAGCAGGAGAGAGAAGTAAGACAGGGAGGGTTTTGGACATGTCATTTCGTGAGTGGAAGGAATAGACATGTAAGCATTTTCCGTCTACAAGTTAACGAAATTAGACGGCGTGGACCTAATTGATAAAATGTTGTAAAGTTTGGAGGCTTAATTAACATTTAATGAAGTTTAGAGGTCGATGAGACATTGCGGGAATAGTTCAGAGGCTTTTTTAGAATTTTCCCTAATCCAAATAGAAGACCGATATCGTCTCTCACCGAACCGTTCTCAATTGCTCATATTCGGCCAAATCAAATCTTCTGTTCCATTTACCCAAAAAAAATCTTCGGTTCCCATTTGTGAGTACGCAGCACCACTAGGTAATGTCTCCCGTTTCCATTGTCCCATTCCACAACTGCTACCCGCGTATTAGAGGAGCAATACACACTTGGACAAATACAAACATGAGTTTACGGGGTCCATGCAAACATATACTGCAGTCTGTATGATCTCCACGAATGTGAGTGCCTGCGTAATTGTGTAAATTTTGTGTGTGGTTCTGAACTTTTTGTCAGAGAAGAGTAGCTAAGCTCGTAGTATGAGCAAAGTCGTATTCATGTACAAATATCATTTTCCTGATTTGGTTACTTCAAATTCTTAGTTGTCAAAGCTTGAAAGAGATGGGGATCATTATGAAGCATGTTTTTGTTGAATGATGAGAAATTTTCTGCTCAATGACCATGACCTTTGACTCCTAAAATGAGATCTTGACTGCATGTATTCATATGGACATAGTAATACAATATCGATCATTCAGAAAAGGAATGGTTTATTCTTATTATATTTCTATAAAAGTCTTCATTTTTTTTCCAACCCTAGCTAATATGTTGTTACAGCTTAATCGACTTGCCTTGGCAGCATTTACCACCCAAAGTCGCATGATCCATCCCCTTGACAGTGATTTGTCTTTAGAGCTACCTCACCTGCCAATAACGCATGGAAAGGGTTGTGAGAGGGGCTGAAGAGATTAGTCTGATTTATCGGGACACTCTTCATTACCCAAAGAAAAAAAAAAGAAGTCTTCATTTTTTCCTTTTCTTTTCCTTCATCAACGCTATACATAGTTTTGCCACCTTTTTTGAGATTAGTTTATACTCTGCTTTTGAAGAGAACTTCAATCTAGAAGGTAGAAAAGTCACAATTTTGGTCACAAGCAACCTCAGACAAACACTATAAATGTAACAAACATTTTACCACCTTTCCAACCATGACACCAACAAAAATGAAGACTCCAATTTCCATTTTCTTTCCACTTCTGTCCCTTCTCTCCTTCATTTCATTTCCAGCTTCATCACAAAATCTTGACAATTTCCTTCAATGCCTTTCCCTCCAATTTCCCAACTCTAGCTCAATCACAAATGTAACCTACACACAACAAAACTCTTCATATGAACCTGTTTTAGAAGCCTCAATCCGAAACCGACGATTCAATACACCTTCCACCCCAAAACCTCTAGTCATTGTAACACCATTGCTAGAATCCCACATTCAGGCCACCATTAATTGCTCCAAGGAGAATGGCATGAATTTCAGGATCCGAAGCGGGGGCCACGACTACGAGGGCCTTTCCTATGTTTCCTCGAAAACCCCGTTTGTCGTACTCGATTTAGTTAATTTTCGATCGGTCCAAATCGATGTTGCAAATAACACTGCTTGGGTTCAATCAGGTGCAACTATCGGCGTACTTTACAACACGATAGCCAAGACAAGTACAACTCTCGGCTTTGCAGCCGGGGTTTGGGCAACCGTGGGCGTTGGTGGACACTTTAGTGGGGGAGGCTATGGCATGCTCACGCGTAAATATGGCCTGGCTTCTGACAACGTCATCGATGCTCGAATAATCGACGTTAACGGGAGGATCCTCAATCGGGAATCGATGGGGGAAGACCTATTCTGGGCCATTAGAGGCGGCGGAGGCGCTAGTTTTGGTGTCATTCTAGCTTGGAAAATAAATCTAGTCTCTGTTCCGGAAACCGTGACCGTTTTTCGTGTACCGAGAACCTTGGAACAAAATGCGACGAATCTCGTCCATCGTTGGCAGTACGTTGCTGACAAGATGGACAAGAATCTCACGGTGAGGATCTTCCTCAGACGTGTGAATTCGAGCCAAGGTGTAAATGGTACAACAGTGGAAGCTGCTTTCACTTCACTGTGCCTTGGTGGAATCGATACACTCCTTCCCTTAATGCAACAAAGCTTCCCTGAGTTGGGTTTGGTGAGAGAAAATTGCACCGAAATGAGTTGGATCCAATCCGTTCTCAATTTCGGAGGCTTTAGCATCAATCAATCAATCGATGTTTTATTGAACAGGAGCTCTGTTGTGGACAGCTTGTACTTCAAAGGGAAATCGGATTTCGTGACCGAACCCATTTCGCTAACGGGCATCGAAACGATATTGAAAAGGTTCAACGAGCAACCGCAGTTGGAGTCGTCCGAGATTAGTTTCAATCCTTACGGTGCAAGAATGAGTGAGATTTCAGTATCCGAAACGCCTTTCCCGTATCGAAACGGGACTATATACAACCTTCATTATTCGGTGTCGTGGCAAGAAGAAGGCGCGTCGGCTTTCGATAGGCACATGAATTGGATCCGAGATTTTTACGCGTTTATGGCCCCGTATGTTACGCAAAATCCGAGATCTGCATATCTCAACTACAGAGATCTTGATATAGGAGTGAATAATGCAGCAGGGAACACTAGCTATGAACAAGCTAGTGTTTGGGGTCTGAAGTACTTTGGAGTTAATTTTGAAAGATTGGCACAAGTGAAAACCGTGGCGGATCCAGGTAATTTCTTCAGGGACGAACAGAGCATTCCAGTTCTGTGATCCGGGTAAATTTTTGTGTTACACATTTATAGTAAAAATAAATCAAGGATATGGGGCCTTTGAGTAATTGTAAAAGGAAAATAATGTGGGAGTTGCTTTTTGTTTCATAACTTTCATCTATGTCCCAGTAGCTTTATGTGCCCTGAACATTGCATCTCATTCTTTTGGTATAATGTTGTGATGCTGATAATCTTTGGGTAGCTGCTTGTTGTTCCTCGGTTGGTTGCGGAGGTGGCGGTTTTGTTCTTTTGGTCAAACTGGCTGCTGTTGAAGTTTGTTTGCGTTTGGGGGTTTGCAGTTGAGGGGCTGTGATCCGTTACCGCGCCCCTCTTTCGCCGGTGTATTTTCTGGGAGGTTTCCGGTGTTGGCCGTTCATGGTTGACGGAGGATTGGTTGGTGCTCCTGCCGGATTGGCCTTGGAGGTGCAGCGCCTGTTGCTGACGTTTAGCTTCGGTGGCTGGCGGTGTCTTCCACGGTTGTTTAGGTTTTTTTTTTTTTTTTTTTAGTGTTTCAGGGTGTGTTTTTTGGTTTGGGCTTGGCTATGGGTGTTTTGGATTGGTTTCTTACCGACATTGGAGTGGGTTTAGGGGGCTTCGGCCGGTATGCCCTTGACCCTATCATCTTTATAACTTTGTTTCAAGGATAAAAAAAGGAAAGGAAAAAACTACCTAATGAGCCAATGGCAGGCCATATGTGCCAAACTCTCTTTTCATCAACCGAAGCATTCCTGAAAGCTTTAATGGGTGGGATACTTTGTTCATAGTTCATACCTAAAGAAATCCTCTGGATCTACCAAAGTCTTAACATTAACCAATCTATCAAAATTGGACTTGAAATATTTACTCCCCCAGATCTTAGCTTCAGAGTAGCTTGCACTATCAATTGGATTCACACCCAGATCTATATCTCTGTAGTTCAGATATGAAGCCCTTGGTGATTGAGATACATAAGGTGTCATGTATTCATAAAGTCTTCTAATGCTATTCAGATGGTCTCAACAGCTTCTTCCCCCTCTTCTTTCCAACTTACAGAATACTGAATCTTGAAAATGTTGCCACTTCTATGAGGAAACGGAGTTTCAGACTCCGAAATCTCACTCATTCTTCCTCCGTAAGGATTAAATGCCATCACGGGTTTCTTCAGTTTACTCATCATCTTCCATATCCCTTCAAGATCAGGTTTAGATATTGGCTTCTGCACGTAATCAGACTTCTTCTTTTTGAAGAACTTCTCTGACTGCGGCATCCTGTCGAGCAGTACACGTGCAGAAGTCCCATTGGGATAATCCCACCAAAAAAGAACCGACTCAATCCAACTCATTTCCAAACAATCTTTGCTCTGCAAACCCAACTCAGGAAACTTCTCATTCACCAGATTAAATAGTCTTTTCACATTTCGGAGAAACAACCCCACAAATTTCGCTTTAATCGTGTGATAATCTTTCTTGACTGATGGCATAACAACAACTCTGATGAGAAGCTCACTATCTACCTTACTAGCAAAATGTTGCCATTCATAAACAATATTGGTAGCACCTTGTTCCAAAGTCCTTTCAACTCTAAAAACTGAAACCCTTCTCGGAACAAGAACAAGGTTAATTTTCCAAGAAACAATCACACCGAAACTTGCCCCACCTCCTCCCCTAATTGCCCAAAACAGATCCTCACCCATTGTTTCTCTGTCCATAACTCTACCATTAACATCAATTATACAAGCATCGACGACATTATCAACAGATAACCCGTATTTCCTCATCATATTCCCATAATACCCACCTCCACTGAAGTGACACCCAACGCCCACCGTTGGACAAACACCAGCTGGGAAACCATGGGTTTCACTCTGTTTAGCAATTTCATAATAAAGTTCACCCAAAATAGCCCCTGACTCAACCCAAGCCGTCTGATTTTCGAAATTGATGGATATCGAGCGGAGATTGAACATGTCGAGGATTACAAACGGGAGATCAGATCTGTAGGAGAGGCCATCGAAATCGTGTCCCCCACTTCGTATTCTGATTTGGAAGTTATGGGTTTTGGAGCAGATTACTGATGCTTGGATGTGGGATTGGTGGGTTGGGGTTACGATGAATGAGGGTTTTGGGGTGGTGGAGGAGTTGAATCGGAGGTTTCTGATGTAGGATTGGAGATTTGTTGGGTAGGAGGAGTTGGTGGTTGTGTAGATTGGTGGGGAGGAGTACTGAGAGTTTTGAGAGAGGCATTGGAGGAATGGGTGTGAATACATTTTCATAAGACTTCAATTTCAACATTGGTGCGCGCATATCAAATTTTTTTTGCTAGATTCATCGCCTTGTACATAGGAAAAATGGACACACTCCTCCCAATGATGGCTCAGCGTTTTCTCGAATTGGGTTTGAAGCAAAAGGATTGCGTCAAAACGAGCTGGGTTGAAAGTTGAAATCGATCCAAAATAGAGTAACCTCACCGCAAGATTACTTGACCGAAAGACCACCTCAACTTTTGGTCCTAGTCGTTTTAAGGTGCAATCGGACTATGTGAAAACACTGGTTCCAAAACAAGCATTGGAAGAATTATGGAAGATGGCAAACCAAACAATGAGATTGACAATGCAATGAAATCCATATGGAGGGAAAATGAGTCAGATTCCAGACTGAGTGACGATATGAGTTTTAGCGGGGTCAAGTATTTCAAGGGGAATTTTGAGAGTTTAAGAAAGGTGAAGACGGAGTTTGATCCGGGTAATTTCTTATTTTCTTCAGAAATGAACAAAGCATTCCACCCCTTTTGGCTTAGAGGAATAATTTAATTTGTGCCCCGAATATGTATCATTTTCCTTGTTTACCCAAAAAAAAAAGTTTTTCTTCTCACAAAAGATGCAAACTGTGCATGTGTGCGTAATGTTCTTTTTTCCTTCTCACTAATAGGCTTCACAGATGCACCAATGCATTTTCAAGATTCCTAGCCATAAATATGGATGACTAAAGGGTTGCTCATTCTCCTAATTTAGGTGAAATTCGAAAGCCAATTTACAACAAATATGAACAATATTAGGGGGTGTTGGGCCGCGCTTGTTTTGAGTTTTGTTTTGAGATTTTATATTTGAGTGTTTGGGAGCTAATTCAAGATGCATCCAGTTAAAATGCATTAATTCTGAAAATTGAATTGTAGAATGCATATAGTTCAAAAATAACATCTATAGGACCTGTTTGAGATTCACTAATGATGAGAGATTTCAAAAAGTTGGCTATATCGATCCTTCACTCTCAAACAAGCATCCAACAACAATAGGAACAATATTTGGGACGAAACTTTGGTGAAACTCAAAAGAGAGGAAAACTTTAGTGGAACCCAAAGAGATATGCAAAACCCTAATATCAAACCCTAGGAACCCCGAAGGGCTCTATATAGTGGAAAGCACAAAAATTAATCCTAACTGACTTAAAAATGGGTCAACTCCGTATATATCCGGTTGTCCTAACAAATTAAGCCTCATGTGGACGAAAGTCACGGGTAGTTATCACTTTTCTGCTGGAACGGGCCCATCTGAATGGACATGATCCCGTTTGGAAGATTGCATCTGCACCCAATTCCTTATAATTTGACAGATTTAGGAAATTTGAAATAAATGTCATCATCTTCTTCCTTTCAATCATCTTCTTCCTTGAATCTAACCAACAAGTAAAATTTATCCTGGCCATTCACAACGCATTAACTAAAGAGTAGAGAATCTCTATAAAGAATCATGTTGATATGACATTGACAACTCAATGATCGGAGAACAATATTCATGTGAAAAGGAAAGGCAAAATTTATCATAATCGGAGAACATTATTTGATCATGAGGTTCGCATTGTCTGATCGGCCTAAATTTTGGAATAATACTCCTCAAGCTCTATAAAATATGAATGGTTTCGAATCCAATTTTTAGATGGGAATGAAACTCATATTAAGTGCATATAGCAAGGCTGCTGTCCTTAAGTCAAAACACTATTAATATGAATGGAAAAAATGACTCCGCGCATAAGTCCATAAAGCATAGGGTAGTTATGTTACAAATTGTACATCAAATATAGATAGATCATAGATACATCAATTATAGTACTTGACCTTGTACATAGTGTAGTGGGCCAAAATCTAGCAGTTCTAATGGGGCTCGGTGGTTGAACCAAGAAGGGTCAAGGCCCAAACAGGTCACCAAGCCCACTTGAGGAATAAAACACGATGGGCCTTCCGAGACGATCCCATCTGAGACAAACCGCTGTCTCGGTCGAAATGAACTATGAACCGGACGAGTCATCCTAGACGGATCATATCCGAGATGGCTCGGAAGGAAGATCCGAGATATCGGTGACGTCCTTCGTGACGTCACCCGAGGCGGTTAATGCTCATAACAAACTTGGGAAGGCACATGTGCATGCTACAACTGTCCCTACGTCAGCATGACGGTACCCAAAGCGGTTATGCTACGTGCCCAATTCTTATTGAAGGACGTGTGCATGCGATGAT
This sequence comes from Vaccinium vitis-idaea, assembly GCA_963854785.1. Taxonomy (NCBI): domain Eukaryota; kingdom Viridiplantae; phylum Streptophyta; class Magnoliopsida; order Ericales; family Ericaceae; genus Vaccinium; species Vaccinium vitis-idaea. Next base: position 15,352,138 of record OY978216.1, on the reverse strand, counting down.
TACAGATCTGGCTCATGACGTTCGGTGACGTCACCCGAGCCAGAATGATTGATCTGCCCATGTACTTGGGGAGCCTATATAAACGAAGTGAAGGAGCCCTAAAGAGGTACACAACACTTTCTCTCTCAACCTACACCTTTTCTCTAGTACTTCCTTCTCCGATCACTCACTAGACTGTTGGAGTGCCTCCCTGGCCACATTTCGGCCAGGTTAGGTGCTAACGGCGTGTGCTACTTGTGCAGGTGTACCAAGAGGCTCACTCGTACCTCACTCTTTGCTCATTCGGGTCAAGAGGTTCATCTGCAAATCAGGACACCACACATAGTCTTTCGAATTTCTATTCACTCATGATATTTTGCCACAATGGGGCTATGGGAGTTGAACCACTTCTTCCACGACCCCCCATAAAGCATAAGTAGTGTATTCTGGCATAGGCGAAACCACAACGGGTGTAAGTGAAGTTTGTTCTGCTTCTTTTTTTCCTTCTCAACGGAAGTCAGTATATCGTTCGTTGCAACTTAAATTTTTTTTTTTTCCTTCTTGCACCATAAGAAAAAAGTTTTTCTTTCCACCAATGATGCAAACACAGCATGTGTCCAAAATGTGAAGTCCCATTAGAATTTTTTCCATTTTCAAGCAAATTACTAATTGGATTCACATACATGCAATTAACCTCTCTACCCTTCATATGTGAACCAATGCATTATCAAGATTCATAATCATTAATATGGTTGACAAAAGGTCTTGCTCATTCTCCTTATTTAGGTGAAATTTGAAAAACAAATTTGAAGAAAAATAATTACTACAATCAGTAAAATAATCTAATACAGTGTTGCAATATTTCAAAAGATTTAGCAAATGTTGAAAAATAAGTCAATATTGTGTAGTACTATCTAGTATGAAAGTTTATCCCTAAATTGAATACGCGACAATTACTGGAGATAAGGCTTATTTCATTTTATACCCCAATTACTAATTTGCTTCATATCCACCAAGACGTGATCAAGATAAGTCTTGACTTATAGACGGATTCAAGTTCTTAAAGATGGAAAAATCTATGGTACGCCTCCTTGATTTTTGGTGATTGTTACATATTTTATTGATAGATTACTTTTTAAACGGTAAGGAGAATCCGTGAATAGTAACTTGAATATATAGTGAATTCTTTTAGAACCCATAGTGGGTTGTAACGAGTACCAAAACAGTACGTAACAAGGTTACCATAGAATAGTGAATCCGTAACGGTTTATAACTTGACCAAAATCATACACAACAAATACCAAAATCATAAGTCTAATAAAAATATACATAATGGGGCGTAACGAACGCCCCATTACGATAGGGCGTACTATAGCGTTCTCCTTCAAAAGAGCCAAATAAGGACAATCTAGTCATAATTTTATTGACAAAACTCTGCAAATGAAAAAAAAAAAAAAAGGGAGGAATTAGGGGTATTCACTAATGGTATTTTTAAAATAAATTGGTTTTTCACAGTCTTTTATGTAATGTATTGTGAAACAATCACCTCTCTTGATTTTTGAAAAAAACTATTTTTTTGTTAGTAGAACACCCCCTTAGGCATTTGAGTACCAACGACGAAGGCCTTGTTCTCTTTCCTTTTCTTCCCATTTTCAAAAATTCTTTTAAAAAAGATTCATTCTTTTCAAAAAAATCTCTCTCTACTCATTACCTTATTATTTCATTTCTCTCTCTATCTCTCTTTAATCATTATCTCATTATTCTCATTTTCAAAAATTCAACCAAACACTATCTCAAAAGTTCTTTTCAAAATTTTCTTTTCAAAACTCATCCAAACACAGCAAAAATGTCTGCATCAGTTGCTAGTTCTTCAAAAAAGGTAAATAGTAAAGAAAATTTTAAAATCAGCCCTCTGGACTGTAGTAATTAAGGTTTAAAAAGTACTCTCTCCGTTCCTATTTGTTTGTCCCACACTCTCTCTCTTACCTTTTTTCAAATCAAAAAATTAAGTGATTTCATATATCATTTTTCAAATTTTTTCGCACCGAATGAAAGTACACAATGAGTACTTTAATTCGGTGTAAAAAATTTGAAAAATGATACACGAAAACACTTTATTTTTTTATTTGAAAAGTGGCAAAACTTTTCGTAGTGGACAAACAAATAGGAACGGAGGGAGTATATAAGAATGTGCGAAAGTGTATAACAAAGTGAAAAAAGTACGCTGGGATATGTAGGATTATTTTTTTATCTTTTTCTTTCTTTATTGTTAATCCGGTGAAGTAACAATAGAACGACCCAATAGTAAATTCAAATAAATGATCAAGTTGCTCGGTCATTTTCAGGCAAGAATTGGAAAGCGACGTCCCTGACAATTTAGCAAATTGGTCAAATTGTTCAGCTGGAATTTATTGCAAAAATATCTGCACGTTCCAAACAGTTGGCACGGACGAAGGAAGAGAGAGAGAGAGAGAAATTATACTCCCTCCGTCCCAATTTAATAGTCCCTCGTTCTATTTTAACCGGATAAAAAATTACTTATAACTTGAAATCGGTAATGGATTTCATATTCAATATGGATCTTGTTTGATAGATCACAATTAATTCTATAAGACAATATTTTCAAAATCACGTAAAACAATGTAAATTACGAGATATAATCAATTGAAACGTGACACGAACTCCCAAAAGAGACTATTAAATTGAGACGGAGGGAGTAAAATGCATAAAGTGGAATCCACGTGGAAGTCGGGACAAAAGTCGGGCTCCAACTTGGTGCTGGTAGCAAAACTGCCAAAGCCAAACCAGCCCCTTTCTTCCCCCTACAAATAGCCATGGAATTTCTCACAACTTGTGAATTCTGATAAGAAACAAGAACCAAACATGAAGACCTCTGGCATTGCAATGCTTTCAACCCTTTTCTTGTTGATCCAATTGGCAACTTCCGATCCCTCCAAAGAATCCTTCGTCGAATGCCTAAAAAACCAGGCCAGTAAGTCTCCAAAACCAATCTCTAAAGCCATATTCACTGCCGAAAGCCCCGACTTTGTGCCTACTTTATTTGCCTATTTCCGAAACTCTAGATTTAACACTACCACAAAACGAAACCCCACTGCGATAATAACAGCCATGGATGAAACCCATGTCCAAGCAACCGTGATTTGTGCCATAAATCACAGCCTTCTCCTAAGAATCCGAAGCGGGGGCCACGACTCTGAAGGCCTTTCTTATGTGTCAAACGAACCGTTCATTATCCTCGACATGTTTAACCTCCGATCCATTGATATCAACATAGAAGCCGGAACTGCATGGGTAGAAGCAGGCGCAACAGTTGGCGAACTCTATTATAGCATTTCGCAGAAAAGCAAGGTCCACGCCTTTCCAGGCGGAGTTTGCACTTCTGTTGCCACAGGTGGGCATTTCATTGGAGCTGGATACGGAAACTTGTTGAGAAAGTACGGATTATCTGTTGACAACATAATCGATGCAAAAATAGTTGATGTTAATGGAAAAATCCTCGATAGAAAATCCATGGGAGAGGATGTTTTCTGGGCCATTAGAGGCGGTGGAGCGAGTTTTGGCGTCATTCTCTCATGGAACCTTAAATTGGTTTCAGTCCCTGAAGTCGTCACATTTTTTAGGGTCGATAAAGCCCTTGAGGAAGGAGCAATATATATTGCTTATAAATGGCAAGAAGTTGCCGATGAACTACCTGAAGACATTTTCGTAAGACTTCAATTTCATCACTGGGGTGAGCTTGTTAACAAATTTACGGTTAGATTCATCGCGCAGTACCTAGGCAAAATCGAAACCCTTATCCCGATGATGAATAAGCAATTTCCCGAATTGGGTTTGAAAGAAACGGACTGCGTTGAGACGAGTTGGGTTGAAACCACCCTCCTCTGGCAAGAAATGGACCCAAAAAGCACTAGCCTCACTGAATTACTTAACAGAAATACGTACCCAGCTTTTGGTATTTTTCCCTTTAAGGTGAAATCGGACTATGTGAAAACATCAATTCCAAAACTAGCATTGGAAGAGTTATGGAAGAAGGCGAACCAAACAGGGGATTTGGTAATGCAATGGAGTCCATATGGAGGGAAAATGAGTCAGATTCCTGAGTCAGACACACCATTCCCTCATAGAGCAGGGTACAAGTTCAAAATCCAATACTGGTATTATGTTCGTGGGACGTTAGTGGAATTGCAAAAGTTGTATGACTTTATGGCACCATATGTTTCGCAGTCGCCACGTGAGGCTTTCCTCAACTACAGAGACCTTGATGTTGGCACGAATGGAAATGGAAAGGATCCGAATGTTTTTGGGGCTAAGTATTTTAAAGGGAATTTCGAGAGATTGAGAAAGGTGAAGACGGAGTTTGATCCGGGTAATTTCTTTCGGAATGAACAAAGCATTCCTCCGCTTTAGGCGTAGTTGAATCATCTAACAAAGCTAGTTTATTGAAGAAAGCTAGTAATAATTGTTGTGATCTTGATAATGTTAAGCTCAAGGTAACCATGTGATTCTATTTTACTTTTTTTTTATTTTTTTTTATTTTCTATTTTACTTATTTCTGTTGTGTAAAACAAGTTTCCCTTTAAAATGATTATAAAACTCGACAAGAGTAAACTTCCGGTGAAGCTCTCAAATGAAACAACGTGCATGATTCATGACCAATCTTAATTCCAGATACTAGGTCCAAACCACAACAATTGTTGTCAGAACACTTAAACAAACAAATAAAAAGCAGTAGATGTTGTGCAACTAATCTTCTTATTTCTCCTTCCGCTTTTCTTCTTTACAATGGTTCACAAACTCAATGTACCAATCGATGATTGCATCTGCTGTTAGGATATTTGAGCAACCGTTCAATCCCACAACGCCCTTACGGATTTTGAGGACAACGAATCACAGAACGAAACAACTATGAAATCAAATCAAGAGTACAAGTCTTCTCACAATCTCTCTCAGATCTATGTTTTCTCTCGCCTCTCTCTGCTTTTTTTCTCTAAAACTCATAACCCAAATACATGCTAACTGCAAATAAATAGATCGGGTCCTATGGCCGAAATCACACACCCAAATACCTCTGCCACGGCATCTTCTTGCTTGAATCCAACCAATATATTGAAAATTTTATCCGAGCCATTCATAACGCATTAACCAAAGAGTAGAGCAGGTCGAATAATATTGACCGGACATATCAATAACTCAATAATAGGAGAACATTATTTTCATGAAAAGGAAAGGCAAATTTTAATCATTATGGGAGAGCATTATTCGATCACGTTAGTTTCCCGTTGTCTTATTGACTTGAATTTTGAAATGAATGTAGTACTCGCATAGCTTTACAACATAAACAATTTCGGATCCACAAATTAAGTACAGGGTAATTATGTGCAACAAATTGTACATTAGGGAGTGTATTCGCGCATAAGCCCCACAGCGGGTGTAAGGGAAGTTTGCGGTTTTTTTTTTTCTTCTTCTCAACAGAAGTCAGTGTTATTAGTTGCAGTTAGCTAGTGAGGTCTAAACCCCAGATAAATGATTTATTGACTTCAGTGCAACTAATTTTTTTTTCCTCTTGCAAAAAAAAAAAAAAAATTCTTTTGCAAAATGCAAATCGTGCATCTTTGTTGACAAAATGTGAAGTCCCATAGAATTTTTCCTATTTTGAAGCCAATTAATAATTCATGAATTTTTTTTTGGCTCAATCAGGTTTAGAAAGTCCTTTTTATCAAGATGCGATTGATAGTAAAGTAAGTCTTTTGCAGTACAGTAGCCACACGACTACTACACAATCATTGACGATCAGAATTGGTCATGTTATTGTGCTTGTTGATTGAATCCTTCATGTGAATTTTTGACTTCATCTGGTTTAGAAAGCCCTTTCATCAGGACACAAACTCCTAGCTGATACTTTTCTGTGACTAAACAAGTGCTCACTAGAAATATTGAAACCATGTCTTTGGTGAGCAAATACTACTCACCAAAACTATTATGACTTTTTGGTGCATAATTTTGGCAGTGGCGCCAATGTTTTTGTGACTAAAAAAAACTGAGTCACTATAGAATTAGGTGTTGGTGATTAAACAAAAGTTTCGTCACTAATTGTCTCATATTTGATGAGTAAATAATATTTGATCACTAATTGTATCATTTTCGGTGACCAAAATGTTGTTGGTCACCGATGGTGCCTTTTTCAGTGACCAAAATGCGATTGAAATTCTTACATTGGAAGAATGAATGAGATCTCGGAGTCTGAAACTCCATTTCCTTATAGGAATGGCAACAGATACAAGATCCTATGCTTTTTTATATACGAGGCTTCTCTTATTCTTCCATACGTTCTTTTGGTGTAATAATATATGTATCGGCTCTGTTAAAAATAACTTCCAATCAATGTGAGCTTGACTTTGATAGAAAAATCTTCCAATCAATGGCCATGTCACTAGGACCGCATAGAACGAAAAAGACTTCGAAAAATCACTGGTCATTATTAGAGAATAGATGAGAAGAATCTTTGCCTCATTTTTTTGTGCTGGTCCCGTTGCGATAACATTGTGAGCTTGGCTGGTTCAAAAAATCTTGCGATCACCAATGGCATATTCGTTGTACTCCATAAAGCAAGCCAAGACTTGGAAAAGCCATTTGTCAATATGAAAGAATAGACAAGAAGAGTATTTTCCTCATCTTTCCGTCTCCGTTTTGTGTTTAATAGTAATGTGGGCCTGAGTCATTCAAAAAATCTTACAATCATGGATGGCCATATTCCAAAGATCCTCTGACTTGGGAAAGTCACGTGTTATTATGAGAGAATATTGAGAGAATATAGAACCGTTAGAAATATCTTGCAATGGAACTCCATAAAGTAGCGTAGACTTGGCAAAGTCACTTGCAATTAATTATTGGCGAATTTCATCTCGCCTCCATAGATTTTAGTGTGTAAACTTGGAACTTGCCTCACTGAAAATCTTGCAGCTTAGTATAATTTATTTACTATTATTGACATGGCACTCAACACCTTTATCATGTAAGACCGATACGGTCCTCCATAACATAAAAGAAACAAAGAAAAAAAAAAAAGGGCATTTATGCCCCCGAGGGGAGCTCGAGCTATTTTATATTTTTGGATTAGTGGTTTGAGAGCTTTCCCCCGCATTTTCGGATTAGTGGTCTGAAAATGATATTATAGCTCTTGACGAAGTGGAGGAAAGTACCTCCATTTCTGTGGAGTTCTGATATTTCCTTTGTTGGTGGTGGAGTCTCGAGGCTGCGGCTTTTTGGGTTTTTGTTTGGCTTTGGCGTGGTGGGGTTTTTTGTCTCCTAGTTTGTGTTATGGTTCTTTTGGTTTTGCATGTTCTTGGCTTGGTTTGGGTTTGGTTTTGGGGCCTTTCAGAAGTTTTGTTCTTGATTTTTTATTCTCTTGCGGTGTTGTGGCTGGTATCTTGTCATCCTTGGTGTTTCCTTGTTATTTCCCCTTTTGGGTCCTTAGCGTTTCTAGTCTCAGATCCTTTTAATCTTTGTAATTTGTTTCCAAAGATTAATAAATTCTTTGCTTAGCAAAAAAAAAAAGAAAAAAAGAATGAAGCAAAAACTTAGAAAAGCCATTTGTCATTTTCAGAGAATATACAAGAAGAATCTTAACTGCATCTTTCACTCTGTCTAATTTTGTTTGTCAATTTTCGAAGATCGTATCATCGGTTGAATGCTTATAACTTTTAATCTACTAGCAATTTCGTCACATGCTTTGCACAGGATACAAATTTTTCGGCATTATGTTGTTTGGAGCAAGCTGAACAGGATCAGAGTTATGTAGTTGTAGCATTTTTATCAACATCCACAATTGTCATCATGGAACCAAATCAATTACAAACTACAATGTCATCCTCCGTCCAACTTGGTGTTAGGGATTTTAAGTTTCTATTTTGTGAAGGTGTTTAGAAGATCGATCATTTTCTTCGGTGCCAGAGAAATAGGTGGTATCTTGGTAACACTCCTATAATATATACACGAGGAATTTACATCAGTATAGGCAATTGTTAAATTTATGAAACTATTCCTACAAAACTATTTCTTTGTAAAGAACACACTACGAAACCATTCCTATTCGTAAAACTAATGCAGAATAGGCAATTGTTATTTATGAAGTGTACTGCTAAATTTTTGGCAATATAAGTTACTAGAATCTAGACATGTTAGATCTTCAATATGCCCTTATGGAGTCAAGACTTCTTTATAGTTATATCTTACCGTAACTCTTTCCTTCTTGTTATGATTCCAATTTCTTGAGGACTTTAGTTGTTGAAATGGCACAAGATAAAGTGATGTATAATTTGTGGAAACTTTATATCCATCTCAAAACTAATTGGCAATGAGTGGAGAGGTCCCAACATATATTAAGTGATCACCCATTCCACTCCTTGGCAATGTGGGACAATATTTCTTAACATCCCCCCTCACGTGCAGCCGCATTTGAGGTCTGTCACGTGTGGCCACTTTTTGGGTCCTATCATCGTGCAACCTTTTTGCTGGTCTGTCTTCGTGGGTGTGGGATTGCGATTTATTTTTTATTTTTTTTTAAATGTGGAGTGGAATAGGCCCCGCTCTGATACCATGTGGAAACTTTATATCCATCTCAAAACCAATTGCCAATGAATGGAGAGGTCCCAACATATATTAAGTGATCACCCATTCCACTCCTAGGCAATGTGGGACAATATTTCTTAACATAATTGGCCATCAGAGAAAACAGGTTAGGAATCATTCACTTGCGATATTCACAATATGTATAACTGATCAAGAGTACAATGTGAATACAAACGAGTTTTTACTAACAAACTTGATATAGGACAGGCATAGATTTAAGTATTTGTTCATCCATTAATATAAGTTTTCAAATGATTTCCAATCCTTTTGGAGTATGATATGGTTCGACAATCCCTCTTATAAGAGCAAAAGCTTTCATTTGCCTCTATCAAAGGTCGTAGTTCATTGGGAAATCTACGGGACCACGACATGTAAAATGTATCCGATAAGAACAATAAATGGGTGGAGAACACCAACACGACTTGCCTAATTAACGGGTGAAGGGGGAGGGGGTTTGAACCCACAACCTACTAAACTTGAAGCAAGCACTCCAGCAGGGCTACCTTGCTAGTTCTAGAAATTCCATTTCCTTACAGCACCTTGTAGCTCCTTTGGCGAAAACAATTACACATGACACAACTTGTAATGCACCTAATACTTTGCCATATAAGTCATTACTTGGTCTTTTTGTTGTCTTTTCTAATCGTTTGTAGTTGTTCTTTAGTTCTGGCTTGATTATTTTTTTACCCTAAAAAAATTATATCTACAAACATAAATAGAGAAAAAATAAGGGGAAAAAACATCTTAATTAAGTTTTCAACATGTCCTTGCACATTTACATTACTAAACAAAGACAGTGACAATTACCAAAGGAACAGGTCATGAGACTAATGCATTAAGAAACAAAGAAAAAAGAAGGGAAAAAATCATCTTAATAAATAGAGACGATTTGATGAATGCAACGACTTAAAAGAAAGAACTTTTGACATGCTTTATGGATCAAATAATCAGTATCGAGGAATCTCGATTGGTTCAGGGATCCTCTTCCACCACAAGGTGGCCCTGTTGGCGAAGTCTGAAGTTTACTGAAACTTTGATACATGAAATCTTATCCAGAAGGTGAAAAAAATGCAAGCGCATAACTGTTAAATTTTCGCTTAGGCAATATTACAAACACCTTTCTTGCAGGCATACATGAAAAAACAAACCCGTCATTGCAGATGTGTATCTCTAACAAAACAAACGTTTAAATCCAAATAGAGGGGATGTGATACAAAGCACTTCCAGCAATTAGAAACGAACGTGCATTTTATATTTTATTCATCACCTGCAGCAATGACATTTGTTGTTGAGGATTTTGTTGGAATCGTAAGCAACCAATCAGTTGGCTTCCATGTCTTTTGGTGATGAAAAGATTGATTTGATAGAAGCGTTGTCCATGTTTGTGTGTTGGAAAGGGACGGTACGTACGTTTAGTTTCAGAGAAAGAATGCAACGATTCGGGGGATGTGTCGGCTGAAGGGGTTTTGGCGTTTGGAGGGGAGGGGTCAATGACTCAATGGGAGAGGCGGAATTAGAGAAACTGCAAAATTTCTACAAGTTTATGGGACCTTATGTTTCACAGTCGCCACGTGAGGCGTACCTCAACTACAGAGACCTTGATGTTGGAATAAAGAAGGAGATCCAAGTGCTTTCGGAGCCAAGTATTTCAATGGGGATTTTCAGTGTTGAGGAAGGAGAAGATGGCAGTCAATCCTGGTAATTTCTTTAGGAATGAACAGGGTATTCCACGTTTTCCAGCTTATTAGGAATGAATCACAGAGGAAGCAGAAGAAGGAACACCACATTCAACGTCATATAGAGTATTTTGGATGGTCCAGATTTCTCCCTCCCTCTCTCCTCTCTCCTCTTTCCTCTCATTTTTATCATTTTTTGCAAATAAGATAAAAATAACATGATGCTAAATATTCTGATTAAAATACAACAAATAAACATTACAAGAGTCAAAACATACGTTCGGTTTTAGTGCCTTGCTAGTTATAACTTTAAAACAAATAAAATCCATCGATCGTCTAATATGTTAGCTCGATTATACAGTAACATTAACGTGATGTGTCTCATTTTACGTCACATGAGGAAATTATGACATCAGATTACCTTGATGTGTCTCCGTTATAATTCTGGAACCGTGAACCATAGGGACATTTTCTCAGAGCTTCTTGTCTTCTACTTGATACATCAAATGGTCTAGTGAATGAACCCCAAATAAACAAACAAACATCCTTTTATTCAACAAATACTTTCTTTTACATCGTTTACGAACGTTTATTTACTGCAGCTATATATGTTGAGACAGAAGCTAATCTTTTATGCCCAATGATACATTAATTACCACCACTATTATTAAAGTCACAAGGGCAGAATCAAAGAGGTGGAATGCTTTGCTCATTCCTGAAGAAATTACCAGGATCAACCCTGGTCTTCACATGAACCAATCTTTCAAAGTTAATCCCATAGTATTTCAAACCCCAAATGCTCGCCTGTTCATAGCTTGTGTTGCCTTTGTTATTTACCCCTATATCAAGATCTCTGTAGTTGAGATACGCAGATCTTGGATTCTTGGTAACATAAGGAGTCATGAAACGATAAAACCTTCGGATTGCTCTCCTATTCCTGTTTAATGCATTTTCCCCTGCTTCGTTCCACACGACTCCATAATGAATGCTGTATAAGGTCCCCGCTCTATGGGGGAAAGGCGTTGCGGTTGCTGAAACCTCACTCAACCTTCCACCATAAGGACTAAATTGCATCTCGGTTACCTCCTCTGGATATTCAAGGACCCTTTTCCATATGGATTCGAGCCCGGTTTCAGAAATGGGCTCAGTCACGTAGTCCGATTTTCCTTTGAAATATGTAGTATACAACGATGAAGTCCTATTCAACAAAATTTCAAGTGGCTCTCCACTATAACCTGAGAAGTAGAGTATCGACTCGATCCAGCTCATTTCGATACAGTCTGACCTCACCAAACCCAGCTCGGGAAAGCTTTGTTGCATCAATGGGAGGAGTGCGTCAACTCCGCCAAGGTACAAGGTAACGAATGAGGCTTGTACTGTTTCCTTTCCATATTGGCTGGAATTGGCTCTCGTCAGAAAGATTCTGAGAAGTAGCTTTTCATCGATTTTTTCTGCAATGGATTGCCAGTGGTGTACAATCTTAGTTGCATTTTGTTCCAACGTTCTGTTTACGGTGAAAACCGTGACAGTTTCGGGAACGTGTAATAGTTTTATGTGCCATGCAATAACAACACCAAAACTAGCCGCTCCACCACCTCTAATGGCCCAAAATAGGTCTTCTCCCATCGATTTCCGATCAAGAATTCTTCCATTCACATCGATTAATCGAGCATCGATGATGTTATCAGCAGCGATCCCATAATTACGGGACATCATCCCATATCCTCCACCACTGAAGTGTCCACCAACACCTACAGTAGGGCAAACACCAGCTGAAAAGCCAAGAGTTGGACTTTTCTTAGCTATGGTATAGTAAAGTTGACCGATCGTAGCCCCGGCCTGAACCCATGCTGTGCTATTTTCGACATCAATAGTAATTGATTGAAAATTTACTAGGTCAAGCATGACAAACGGGACCTGCTGGTAAGAGACGTAAGATAGACCCTCGTAGTCATGCCCACCACTTCGAACCCGGAGTTGCATGCCATGCTGTTTAGAACAGTTAATGGCTGCTTGGATATGGGATTCTAGCAATGGTGTAACGATAACTAGAGGTCTGGGGACTTTGGCGGGTGGAAAGAATTGCTCCAATCGTATAGCAGACTCCAAAACTGATTCGTACGAAGAGTTGTAACGAGTGTAAATAACTTTGGAGATTGAGTTAGAATTTGGAAATTGAAGGGAAAGGCACTGAAGGAAATTCTCATGGGCATGAGCTGAAGTTGCCCATGAAATCAAGAAGAGAAGACAAATTGTAAGGGAAAGCAATGAAGCATTTGGAGTCTTCATTTTGTATTGGATGATGATATAATTTGTACAAATTTAGGCCTGTTATTTATAGTGCAAATGTGAGGTTCCTTGTGAGGTATGAAATGTGACTTTTCCATGCTTCTATGTTCATGTCTATCAACAAGAACTTCATGTAGAGAATGTTCAAACGAAGAAATGAAAATGAAAATCGGATTCGTTAACCTTACTTGAGCAACAATTAAACATTTGGCCATAAGAGCTAGGGAAATTGGCCAGGTATTCCTTGTAAATCTTTTATTACTCCATGTCCCGATTTGTTTGTAAACTTTTAGACTTTTGCATGTCCCAAAATGTTTGTGGATTTGATTCTTTTAATGAACAAAATGTCCTTTTAACCCTTGATTTTTTGAAACAAAGTAACTTGTCAAAAAAGTTAAAGGGTAAATTAATGTTGGAAAGTTGAATGCTTTTTCGTGTAACCATTACGTCCCCAAAAAAGATGGATTCTAAAAACTAGACAAACAAATTAGGACAGAGGGAATAATATTTGGGTAAATTTCACTGACACCCTTTGGATTTTACTCAAATCATAATGTCATCTCATTTACACTTTAAAATCATGCTGCACTCCACTACTTTAATTACTCCCTCCGTCCCAATTTGTTTGCTCACTACGGTTATGGGTGTCTTTTTAAAACTCTTATAGTTCTCAATCTATAATGTATTTTATATACAATATCGATCTTATTTGATTGATCTCAATTAGTTCTATACGATAACATTTTCAAAAGCTTTAGAAACACTACAAATAAAAAGTTATAAATATTTAAAAATGGCACGGATATTCGTAGTGAGCAAACAAATTGGGACCAAGAGAGTAGTATTTTGTGTAATACTTCAGTCAATTTTCTCTATTAATATTAATTTTGCCATTACCAAACAAAATAACTCATATAACTTGTTAATTACTCGCTCCGTCCCTTAATGTTAGACACTTTTGGGATTGCATGTCTTTTTTAAATTTTGTATATCTTTTAATTAGTAAATTTTTATGTGATTTTCAAAACTTTGTTTAATAGAACTAATTGAAATCTATCAGACGAGATCCACATTGTTTATAAAAAAATATTTTGGATTAAAAATATTAACAATTTTTTCATAGGGCTGGAACAGTGAAAGTGGTTAACTTTTTTGGACGAGGAAGTAAAACTAAATAAACAAAGTAATACTACCAAATGTTCTAAACCACTACCCAATAAACCAATCTACTAGATAGTTTAGCCTAAATTCACTATTTGGTTTTTTCTAATTTTGATTAGTTTTTTTCTAAAATTTTTTACTTTCCTATTAGCATTGATGAAAGAAATATAAAAGTAAAAGAATTATGATCAAATGACGAAAAAAAAATTTATTCGCTTTAATTGTTTTCATTCCATCGATACTTTTTTATTTGTCTGGCTCTTCTCGTTGAGATGGATATGAAAAGTCACATATGCTAACCATAAGTTAAAACCTATAAACCCACAATGAAATTGAGTTATACTGACAAGAGTTGAAAAAGTTAGAAAGTATGGACCGAACTTACAAAAGAATATATCAACCAAAAGGGGGAAAAAAATAAAAGCTTGGTTGCGTTGAATTATGTTGTCTTCAATGAACGTTTTTTAGCTTTTTATCATACTCCCTCTCCGTCCCAAAAAGGATGTCCAAAAACAATATTCACACCTTCTGAAGAAATTCCAATGTTTGGTAATTTATAATATTTTTTTATGATTTTAAAAATTTTGTTTCATAAAAATAAATAAGATTTATCAAAAAAGATCCATATTGCATATACAAATCATTATAAATTAAAAAAACATAGATATTTACTTTTTATATTTCTCTCATGAACAAACTAATTGTGGACAAACTATTCCTTTGATTGATCGATTTTGTAGAGGCTTAGGAGATTTAGTACTAATTTATTTTTTTAAGTTAATTTAGTTGCAATTACCTAGTTTTATTTGGAAGAGCAAAATTGGTATTAATAGAGCAATGGACTAAAGTGTTGCACAAATGCTAAAGTATGAGCAGTTCAAAAAAAAAAAATGCTAAAGTAAGAGAGTGCAGCTTGATTTTCAAAGCTTGATTTTTGTTGTCCCTATTTGTCAGAATTTCAGTACTTTTCCATTTCCAGTTTTTGGTGCAGCGGAAATTCTTACTTTCCCATTTCCAATACAGTGGTGCTGCTCCGAATCATTCCTCATTCCTCACGCACGCTGTGTAAGAATATTCCCTTATGTTATCTGTACAAAATATTTTCTGACTTGAAGTTGTTGTCTACGAGTAGTATTCATTTTTACTTTCGCAAGTAAACATGGTTCGTTGTTTAAAAGTCGCATGATTTGTATGGGTAGATTAATCAAACATTTCGGGTAGGTCAATTATTAGAACATACGTCTCAATATATTTGTCCATTCTCAAAATACAATTTTTTGAAAAAATAATTCAATTTTTGTTTTAAAAAATATACTCTATATATATCAAGAAACTAGCGAATGCGCATACATGAAGACACAAGTTTAATCATGAGTGAATCTAATATAATCTCACTCGACATCAACCCTGAAATCTACTTGATGAATCTAATTTAGCTCCATCAGAATTCCCCTTTACGGTAGGGAAACACAATTGAAAATAAATTGTATGAAAAAATGTCTTGATTTCTATAAAAATGTTCCACAAAGAGTAAATAAAAAACAGAGAGAGAAGATTGGCTTGGCAATAATTTATAAAATACGTGCAATAATTTAAAAGAAATAAAAAAAGTCATACCTGACCGTGTCGTGCCGAGTCAAAAATAAATATTTAATAACTAGGAATCAACTTTTATTCCGGAGAATAGCGGTTAAGTCCGAGTGTCGATCCACGGGGACAAACTGGCTGAGTTGCGTTAACTCCAATTAACTTCTAATTTAATTCGGTAGAAAGTTGTTTGATTGAGTGTGAAATTGTTAAACTAAAGGGCGCAATAATTAAAAGTGATTTAAATTGATGGAGAGGGGATCTAGGGTTTAGAATCCACTCCCACCGCATAACCAACCACTGCATAGACATGAGTAATATTCAAATCGCAAAGGATTATCGCTAGGGCTTCCAAACCCTAACGATAATCGTCAAGAAGATATAACGATTGTTAAAAGGCATGGGCTATCCCATAGCACAGACCGTCTAACTATCGCAGCATGATCCGTCTCACGAGCATAATCTATCTCAGAACTCCAATCGCACCATTGAAAATAATTACATGATTACGGTATTTGAACACGTGATTACAAATACGCAATAGATTGGAAGAATAAAACCATAATTCCATTGATCATATGAAATTGAGTTCTTAACATGTAATCCGATCCGAATAATAACCATAATCTATCCAGAAAAAACAAGGTTACTTGGTGTAGAGCTTCATCCTCCCCCTAGAAAAGGGGTTTAGCCGGACATGGTGATGATCAACATGCTTTGATTTGAAGAACGCTTGAAGAACATGAAGAACTATGAGTTTCTCTCTCCAAGTAGCCTCTCTCAATAGTTGGGAACCTTAAAACAATGTTAGGTTGTGCTATTTATACTTAGGGCTCTCAAAATTATATTAAAACCAGTTAAAACGCTAATTCCCAACACCATAGTCCGGACGGAGAAAAGGGTGGTCCGGACTACCAATGCAAAAAGTTCACTGAAGTTTGTAGAGCCCATAGTCCGGACGGGGAATGCATAGTCCGGACTACCGAGTCAGAAAGTGACTCATTGGTCCTCTTTTGCTCCTCTTCGCATCCGTGACGCTTCTAAACCACTCCCAAGTATGTTTTCCAAGTCTTTGAGCACTCGGCACCTGTAACACCATTCACCAACAAACGCTAATAAAAAAATTAACCAAATTAGCTTAACAAAGTGCGAGTTAACGAGGTTCAACAGGTGCTTTTCAGCACCTATCAATACCCCACATATTTCCGTTCTCTTAGCATAGAGGGTTACTTTATTTTCCCTTTACATGTTAATTTGTGTTCTGCTGCATCAATCATGGTGAGATTTGATTTTGAAACTGGAATATGAGAGAGAGAGAGAGAGAGAGAGAGAGAGTTTTGAAATTGGAAACAAACATAAGAATTAGAAATAAATGTGAATAAAAATTCAGTGGCTGTGTTTGGTTAGATAGTTTTGTTTTGTTTTGTTTTGATGATGTCATCAGATATAATAAGTGGAGAGAGATAGAGAGAGAAATGAGGAAAATGATGATGTCGTCAAAACTAAAACTAAACTGGGAAACGAATAGGGCCAGTATATTTTTGCTATTTTCTACTGTAAAACATAATCTTCTAAAAGTATCCTTATCTGGAACACCGAATTTAACCTCAAAAATGCCTTTTATATATACTTTAGCAACTCAATTTTTTAAAAACTTACAAAATCAAACTCCATATTCTAACTTACTATATTAAACTATTTTTTCTCTTTAATCCCATTTTTCTATCAAATACTACCCACATTTTATTTCTACAGAAATTTTGAAGGTTTTTTTCCTTTGTTAAGTGAATAATGCCTCCTCTTCTTTAATAAGTCACCGTAGCAAAAACAAATTGCTAAATTGGAGTAGCAAGGCTGGTGTGGGAGTGTTTTTTAATATTTGCTCCATACTTTAACCAAAAATGGAATTTCTTAAGCCACATGAGGATGCTCTTAGTCATAGGATTTATCGATTTATGAACGGTTGGATTTATAATTTTGAAAACCATCAATCTCAGCCGTATGATTTATTGGGACATTTGTAGAGTATTGGAATTGTATACAAGTTTGAAAGCTGAGCTGTATATATATATATATGTATATATACATATATACATATATACATATATGTATATATGTATATATACATATATGTACAGTGAGCTTCCCATCAGGACTCCCTGATGGGCTTCCCATCAGGGAGACCCCCAATTCTCCTATTTCCCGATCAAATTTTCACGATCCGAACCGTCCAATGTGTTTAAAAGGTGTTTTTAAGGTTCCCCGTGAAAAATCAGTGAAAAAAAATACCGGGAAGGGCTTGATCCGATCATTTTTCGATAAAAACTGTATATATGCGTTTTTATCGAAAAATGATCGGATCAAGCCCTTCCCGGTATTTTTTTTCACTGATTTTTCACGGGGACCCTTAAAAACACCTTTTAAACACATTGGACGGTTCGGATCGGGAAAATTTGATCGGGAAATAGGAGTCCCTGATGGGAAGCCCATCAGGTATACCTGATTGGAAAGATCTCGCATATATACATATATGTATATACACATATATGTATATATACACATATGTATATATACATATATACATATATATATATATACATATAGGTTCCGCTTTTTATCCGGACTTTTGATCCAAATTTTTTTTTGACGATCCGATCCGTCCAATGTGTTCAGAAGGTGTTTTCAAGGGTCCTCGCGGAAAATCTTAAAAAAACAATACCGGGAAGGGCTTGATCCAAGCAGTTTTCGCAAAAATATATAAATATAGTTTTTGCGAAAACTGCTTGGATCAAGCCCTTCCCGGTATTGTTTTTTGAAGATTTTTCGCGTGGACCCTTGAAAACACCTTCTGAACACATTGGACGGATCGGATTTTCCAAAAAAAATTTGCAACTACAAAAAAAACCATTTTTTTCTTATTTCCGGGAGGTGTGGATAAGAAGATTTCCTTAATCCGGGATTCCTAGGTCTGGGACTCATAGTTCCGGATCAAATTTTCACGATCCGAACCGTTCAATGTGTTTAAAACATGTTTTCAAAGGTCCCCGCAAGAAATCATTCAAAACAAATACCGGGAAGGGCTTGATCTAAGCAGTTTTTCATAAAACTGTATATGTGCAGTTTTTGTGAAAAACTACTCGGATCAAGCCCTTCCAGGTAATTGTTTTGGACGATTTTGTCGCGGGGACCCTTTGAAAACACTTTTTAAACACATTGGACAGTTTGGATCATGCAAAAACATGTTTTAAGACCTTCGAAACATTAAAAAACCTCTAATCCGGAATCCCGGATTGGATAGTTGGCGTATATATATATATAGGCGGTTCTAGTCTGGGATCCGGACTTCCGGACCTCCATGATCCAAACATTTTTTTGACGATCCGAGCCGTCCAATGTGTTCAGAAGGTGTTTTCAAGGGTCCATGCGGGAAATCTTCAAAAAAAATATACCGGGAAGGGTTTGATCCAAGCAGTTTTTCACAATATATTTACAGTTTTTGCGAAAAACTGCTTGGATCAAGCCCTTCCCGGTATTTATTTTTGAAGATTTCTCGCGTAGACCTTGCAAAACACCTTTTAAACACATTGGACGGCTCGGATTTTCCCAAAATAATTTGCAACGCAAAAAAAAAAAATCCATTTTGTTCTAATCAGGGATCCCTGACTGGAACCGTGGGGTATATATATCAAATCCAGAGACACAACTTTAGACACAAAATTAGACACTCCATCTCAGCCATTGAAATCAAGAGTTGAAATTAAAATTAAAATACTACATGTTTAACTACCAGAGACAACACGCTTAAAATAGCTAATGACTTTAAACAACCAACTAAAGTGTAAAGTCTTCCTATAGATGGTCAATGTACACTCTAAAGTTTTTATATTTTATATTACATGTGATAAATTTATATCAAATTTTGTTTGAATATTTATACTATGAACGCTCACCAATCCTGGTGATTCACAATAGAATCCTTAATACACCCGTCCAAAACAAAGTGCACACTCTTTAAGACAAAATTTAGGAAAATCAAGAAAAAAAAGTATTTATTGTGTTGATATCGTCCTATGACTTCTCTCTGAGCAATAATCAACTCTCTATATAAAAAAAATAAATATCAATGCGAATCTATTTGGCACACAAATTTCTTTTTTTTTTTTGTCTAAACCATCGGTATCCTGAAGCCCACTGGACCCCGACTAAATCCGGTTCGAGCCGGGTCGGCCCACGAAGGGGTAAAGCTCTCCCAGCGCAAGTTTCCTCCATTCACAAGACTCGAACTCGAGACCTTGCTTAAGAGGAACAAGTGCCGAACCACTGGAACCAACCTGCTTTGGTTGGCACACAAATTTCTACAATATATATTAGTGTGTCTATCCCCCGATTTAATTTTACTTGACCCAATAACATAGGATTCGTCCAAAAAAAAATGTAACATCTTATGTATTCTCATATCATTTGGCCTCATTATTCACACTAATATATTAGTAAAAATTTGTATGTATATACTAGTTAGTAGAGCTAATAGAGGTAAGGTAAATGTTGAACATCCTATCCAAAATTTCTAGAGCTACCACTGTTTGCACATGCACAAAATTCTAACCATTCAAATTCAGACCATCTCTGCCTCAATATTCTCCCAATCATATCCTGTCTTTGGAATTTAATTTGGAGCACTTAAACACGTCAAGAAATTGGTTGTATCCATAGTCTTAAGGCTGTAGTTATTGTTATGTAATTTTTTTTCCCCCACTTACCGAACATCCATCATGGTGGTTAAAAAAAAGAGAGAAAGAGAAATGTATATTCGTATATTAATTTATACGTATAGCATATTATGATGGCAATGCAATATTTTCCTCGTATTTGGCTTCAATCGGCCTCGTATATATTGGAAATTCATGATGTCAAGTCTGTAGCTAAGTCAATCATCGTGAAATGTATTTTAAACTTATATCGGTATGTACTCTTCTATAAGTAGCGTATCTAGATAATGGATATGATTATTTCGCTCAATCGGCTTTGCTGATAACTTGAAGAAAGGAAATTTTTGTCATCTGATTTCCTAGATGGAAGCTTCATTTCGTTATGGAAGTTATCGCAGTTCAAACCTCAGAAACTTTTCTTTTGCTTGTACCAAACAAAATTATGCCAGTTGAAATTGCATACCTTGATTATCTTGAAGTTCCTTCAATAAATGCCAGTTGAAATTGCATAGCTTACTTATCTCGAAGTTTCTTCAATAAATCGAGTTGCTAAGTAACAAGTACAAGTACAACACGTCAAGTCTTCCCCCAAAGTCTTGAGATATGACAGCAAACCAAAGCCAAATTCAAATACACTTGCGGAAATTTATGTATGGTAGCATGCCAATTGATCAGTATATGCCTTGTGAATGTTAAGTTCCCATTTAGGACATTTAAGTACTACACAAGACTTAGTTTGTTATTAATTACAATTAACATATAGATTATTAAGGTCATTACCAAGTCAATTCTTTACAAAGGTCGATCTAAACTGTTACGATTTTACGTCTCACGGATTCCATCGGCTATTGATGACCACGTGATCGAATGATATTTAATTCACCCCGAGGCAATATTACAATGGACCATCTTACCTCCACGTTAGTTTTATTTTAGCAATCTTGAACCACCTATTTTTAGATGTTATGGAGTACATTATTCGGGCCAAAAATAAAGTTGATCGGGTATCGGTATACATTTAATCGGGCAAAAGGTATCATTCAAAAAAGAAAATTGTAACCCAATCATGGAGCTTTCTAAACTCGACTGAACCAAATTTTTATGACAATGATTTAATAAGCACAACAAAATGAGCGCTAAAATAGTTTGGTTTATTGAGATCCGCTTCATATTTGCACTGAAGATTATTGCCAAATATGTAACATATGATTAGAAAATATTTTTTTGTCACAATAAATGTTAACCATGGTTGACTTGGGTTAGGAAAAAAAAAGTTTTTGTTGTGTCGTGTCGTGCCGTACAAACCCCTTTTTATGTCGTGTCAGTCTAAGACCGCGCCGTCTCCATTTCTGTGCCATGTCGGTCTAAAATCATGCTCGTGCTCGTGCCATGCCGGGTCAGTGCCAACCCGGCCCATTTGACACCTCTAGGAATCTGTCGTGCCACATTTAAACATGCCATGCCGGGTCCGTGCCAGCTCGGCCCGTTTGACATATACTTGTTGGGATTGCTGCCGAGGCATGTCTGGAATATCTAAACCTTGCCTAGCTGAAGGCATATCATCTGTTAAGTTAACAACATTCTATGTTGGTGGTTGTTGTGATGTCATTACCCTTCTTAATAGGCAATCAGTTCTTGTGTAGACTCATTCTGAGGATTGGCCAATGCTTGGGCCAATTGCCTTGTCAA
The DNA here is from genome assembly GCA_963854785.1 of Vaccinium vitis-idaea. NCBI lineage: Eukaryota > Viridiplantae > Streptophyta > Magnoliopsida > Ericales > Ericaceae > Vaccinium > Vaccinium vitis-idaea. The sequence continues at coordinate 15,330,399 of OY978216.1, read as the reverse complement.
ATTTTATAAATCCATCTCTTGTGGCTCCTGTCCATTGATTTGGCCAATTGTTGGAATCCTTTGATCAGGATTTACTTTAGAGCTTTTCTCCTGATCAGGATTTCCATCATTTTCGTGTGATGGTTCATTTTGTTGTCCTTATGATCTCTTTGTTGGTGCCATTACTTTCAAATTAGTAATGATGGCCTCCTTCTAGCACCAAAAATTGTTTACCAAATAATTCTACTCTGTCGATATCGACTGAGTTTGTGAAATATGCTGAAAAAGTGGTGTATAAAAGTGGAGTTTGGTTCATTGCCGTATTTCAGGACTTCTCTAGAAGCAAACAAGGGATGAAGAATAACAAAGCAAACTTTATTAAACTTGAAAATGGTACAATCTATACAATTGGAGGTTACAATCAATAAGGATCTTATGTTACTCCAACTCCCTAGAAAATGCTGCAAAGTATAAGGAAAGTAAAAAGGAAAAAGAAAAGCCTTTAGGTGATTGATCAGATCTTCAAATTGTTGTAGTTGATTGGTATTTATAAGCTTCTTCTTCACATTCGAACTTTAAACATTTTTCCATGTTGAATTTGAATATGGCAGTTATTTTGGATAAGGTAGTTATGTTGTCTTGACGCCTTCTTATGGAAAACTGCCTTAGTCTTCATCTAAATTTGCTTGATACTTGTCCTTGACAAGTCATTGCCAAGTGTCCATCTTATCGACTAAAAAATTTAGTCAAAATATGGTGCAAACAACGGGGTAATTTCTTCAGGAATGAACAGAGTATTCCACGTTTTCCAGGTTATTAAGAATGAATCACAGAGGAAGCAAAAGAAGGCTGGAGCACCACATTCAACTTCACAGGTAGCCTGATTATCAATGTTTGGTTAACAAGTGTCGTACTTGCAACAATTTCCTTTGCTAAGAAATGGTACAGAGCTGCTAGCTTATGTCATGCTTCTGAACTATTGCTCCAAAAACTCTCATTTTTTCCATATGCATCCATGCTTGCTTTTTTACTCTCTCTTGTGGGATGAACAATAAATTTCATACAGTAGTGGTATCAGACTATTAGAACTATCAAACACTTAAGCAATACGGGTCAACAATATTTCAAAACCACGAAATAAATGAAATGCTCACAGATACATCCAAGGATTGAGCCAGGGGGTGGCTAGTAAGAGTTGTCGTCCCTGCTACAATTTGAAAAAACCTTACTATTACATTGATATATATATATATATATATATATAGGAGCCCCTTCCAATAAGGGTCCCTTATTGAAAAATAAAATGCGGACCTAGCCTTTTTTGTGTTTCCGGACCAAATTTTGACGATCCGAACCGTTCAATGTTTTTAAAATGCATTTTTAAGGGCCCCTGCGAAGATTCGTCCAAAAAAATTACCCGTAAGGGCTTCATCCGATCGGTTTTTGTTAAAAACGCTATATATAACGTTTTTAACAAAAACCGATCGGATGAAGCCCTTACGGGTATTTTTTTTGGACGAATCTTCGCGGGGGCCCTTAAAAATGCATTTTAAAAACATTGAACAGTTCGGATCGTCAAAATTTGGCTCGGAAAGGTGAGGTCCGCATTTTAACTTCAATAAGGGACCCTTATTGGAAGTTAATCCTATATATATATATATATATATATATGAGGCATTTCTAGTAAGGGCTCTCTTATATAAGTTACAGTGAGGGATTTTTTGTTTGGCATCAAATTTCAATGATCTGAACCGTTATTGGATATTTGTTGTTGTTGTTGTTGTGTGTGTGTGTGTGTGTGTATATCATCAAATTATTTACCCCGCCCCTCCTTCACATATAGCCTGTCCCTGGATACATCTCAAAGGTAAACACAACAGATCAAAGTAGGCCTTGGTTGGTTTAGAAATTCCGAGTTATCAAATGGATCTATTGCCCTCTGAACTAATCCCCACGAAATGATGATAAAACCTCCCACCCATTTCCATTGCTTCTCCTCCTAACCAAATGGGTGGGAGGTTTTATCATCATTTCGTGGGGATATAAGTATCGGAGTATGTTTTCCGCTCACGAGGAATATATTCCAAAATCTTATCAATAGCTTTCTCTAAATCCTCATTCAGCTTGACATATAAGTATCCCTCTCACGGGAAGAACTCAATGGGCACCAACATTAATAAGGATGAACGTAAATGTACCACTCCTTAGGAACAGCTCCACAAGGACCACAACTAAACCTGCAATATGGCTAGAACAAATTATCATACGGTCAAGAAGCAAAGACACATAATAGATGGACACAGTGAAAAATTCTACAAACTCAAGAACATAACATATTCTAATCTTAGTTTGTGGCACAATTGAACCACCAGAATAAAGAACTGGACATTTCAAGCATAACAAATCCAAAGAATTTCAAGCCCTAGTAACTTAACTCAAGGAAAACTTCAAGCTTAGGGTACAAAACTCCAACCAATTTCAGAACTTACCTAAGTGGCCGACTTCGATTAAAGCGTCCATGAAATCCACCACTTCAAATTTCAAAGGGCTAAAAATAGCCCATCATAGAAGTTAGAGATGAAACCCTTGAATGTTTTCAATACAATAAACGAAAAATTTGGGACCCTGTTTGCGTATCGTTTCAGATTTGTTAGTTGGGAGATACCTGGACTGAGAAGGCAACAATAGAGATGTAGAACCAGAGAGCTAGGGCTTTTTTCTAGCCCAAACGATATATACATCAGTGTTTGCAGATCCAGACCAAAACAAGAGATTGAGAGAGAGAGAGGGAGAGCGAGAGAGATACCGGGAGAGAGAAGCCGACCACAGAGATGTAGAACTAGGGTTTTCTCTGCCCAAATCGAGATACACACATCAACGTTTACATATCCAAGCCAAAACAAGAGAGAGAGAGAGAGAGAGAGAGAGAGAGAGAGACGCATACCAACAGTCGAAGAAGAGAAGACCAAAGGGAGGGGCTGTCGTCTACAGAGGAGCTAGGTCTTTTCTGATGTAGGGGTTTTCTGGAAACAGGGGGGAGGGAAACGCTCTTTTATTGAGTGTTATTTTCAATCACAGTTATTGAAAGAAAACGAGATTAAACATCAAAATTACGATCTCGCTTTTTTAAGGAGCCGCAGTAAAATCTACCAACCATCTCAGTTTTTAGGAAAAGTGTGATTGATAATTCCCACCCAATTTCTTTATCAGCGTGATGTTTCCAAATTTCTTAGTGTGATCTTTATAGATTATTGTAGTAGTGAATGTTCTTATTTCTCCTTTCTCTCTTCTTCTTTACAATGGTTCACAAACTAAATGTGCAGCGGAAATCCTTACTTTCCCATTTCCAATACAGTGGTGCTGCTGCGAATCATTCATCATTCCTCACGCACGCGGTGTAAGAATATTCCTTTATGTTATCTGTACAAAAATTTTCTGACATGAAGTTGTTGTCTACGAGTAGTATTCATTTTTTCTTTCGCAAGTAAACATGGTTCGCTGTTTAAAAGTCGCAAGATTTGTTTGGGTAGATTAATCAAACATTTCTCGTAGGTCAATTATTACTACCTCCGTCTCAAGATTTTTTTAAAAAACAATTCAATTTTGTTTTAAAAAATATATTCTATATCAAGAAACTAACGAATGCACGTACTTGGAAGGCACGAGTTTAAGCATGAGCGAATCGAATATAACCTCACTCAACATCAACCCTGAATTCTACTTGATGAATCTAATTTAGCTCCATGAGATTTCCTCTTTATGTTATGGAAACACAATTGAAAATAAATTGTATGAACATGTCCTCATTTCTATGAAAAATATTACCCACAAAGAGTAAATGAAAAAAAGAGAGAGAAGGTTGCCTTGGCAATAATTTATAAAATACATGCAATAATTTAAAAGAAATAAAAAAAAATTCATACGCCGCATATTTTCGTTCTCTTAGAGGTTACTTTACTTTCCCTTTACACGTCAATTTGTGTTTTGTGGCATCGATCATGGTGAGATTTGATTTTGAAGTTGGAATATGAGAGAGAGAGAGAGAGAGAGAGAGAGAGAGAGAGAGAGAGAGAGAGAGAGAGAGAGAGTTTTGCAATTGGAAACAGACATAAGAATTAGAAATAAATCAGAATAAAGATTCGGTATATTTTTGCTATTTTCTCAAACATAATCTTCTTAGAGCATTCTTATCATGAACACCAAATTTTGCATCAAATTTAACCTCAAAAACACCTTTTATACGTACTTAAACAAGTCACTTTTTCAAAAACTCACAAAATCAAATTCTCTATTCTAACTTTCCTATATTAAACTATTATTTTTTTTACTCTTATTTTTCTATTCAAATACTACCCACATTTATTTCTACAAAAAATTCAATGATTTATTGCTTTGTTAAGTGAATAGTACCCCCTCTTATTTGTTAAGTCACTGTAACAAAAACAAATTGTTAAGTTGGAGTAGCACGGCTGGTGTGGGAGTGTTTTTGAACATTTGCTCCCTACTTTAACCAAAAATGGAATTTCTCAAACCACATGAGGATGCTCTTAGTCATAGGATTTATCTATTTATGAATGGTTGGATTTTATAATTTTGAAAACCATCAATCTCAGCCGTATAATTTATTGGGACATTTGTAGAATATTGGAATTATGTATATGTATATGTGTATATATATAGGGAATGGATCAAATGACACAATATTTGACGCTTATTTTGACACCCTTTTTTTCTAGTCTCCACCGTGAAGTTCTGAACCGTAGATCTTGTTTAAATGAGTAAAATAGGAGGTCCTGCAAATTTTTAGCTCAATCGGATATCGGAAAGTGCTTGATCCAACTAGTTTTGCAAAACCTATGACAGGAAAGAGTGTTTTTTAACGTGTTTGGATCAAACACTTACCGATATTCGATTGAGCTGAAATTTTGCAGGACCTTTAATTTTACTCATTTAAACAAGATCAACAGTTCGGAACTTCACAGTGGGGCCCAGAAATGTGAGGTGTCAACATAAGCGTCAAAATAATTATTGGGGCAGATCCAAGGACACAACTTTAGACACAAAATTGGATACTCCATCTCAGCCCCTCAAATCAGGGGTTGAAATTAAAATTAAAATACTACATGTTTAACTACCAGAGACAACACGCTTACAACAGTTGAAAACTTTCAACAACCAACTAAAGTCTAAAGTCTTCCCATAAATTGTCAATGTACACTCTAAAGTCTGTTATATTTTATATTACATGTGATAAATTTATATCGGGTTTTGTTTGAACATTTATACTAGGAACACTCACCAATCCTAGCAATTCACAATAGAATCCATAATACATCCGTTCAAAACAAAATGCACACTCTTTAAGACAAAAATTAGGAAAATCAAGAAAAAAAAGTATTTATTGTATTGATATCGTCTTATGACTTCTCTCTAAGCAACAACTCTGTATATAAAACAATAAATATCCATGCAAATCTTTTTGGCACACAAATACAATAAATATTAGTGTATTTATCTGCCGATTTAATTTTACTAAAAAAAAAGATGTGGCATCTCATTTATTTTCATATCGTCATGCCTCATTATTCACACTAATATATGAAAAATTTATATGCATATACTAATTAGTAGAGCTAGTACAGGTAAGGTAAATGTTGAACATCCTGTCCAAAATTTCTGGAGCCGCCATTAATGTTTGCACATTCACAAACTTCTAACCATTCAAATTCAAACCATCTTTGCCTCATTATTCTCCCAATCATATCCTGCCTTCTGTTTTTCTGCTGATTTCAGCACGTCCTACAAACAGCTAGGCATTTTGCCTTTTTCTAAATGTGCTACATGACACATTACCTATGAAGCTAACTCGTATGGATGGATAAGTAAAATACCAGTGTACCAAAAAGTCCATAGGGAAAATGAAGAGGTACTTCTTTCTTGTTTTGGGCTAGACAAGATAGGTGTTATGGTATTAATTGGCTTATTACAGAAGCGTGAGATTCATGGGACTCAGACTACTTACTAAATGCCTACCTCTTAGAAGTTAGAAGTACATATTTATGTGGTCATATCCAGCAATCCATGCATCTTTGTAGTTCATGTACTTCGTGGCCACACAAATTTTCTCCACACCCAAAATGCAACAATTCATGTGCAAATTGTAAAATTTCCGGGTGGAAGAAGACCAAATAGAGACAGTCTGGTCATATATTGTGTAGTTGTACCCTATATGTGGAATTTTAATGACAAAGTTCTCCCAAAGCTGTCCCAAAAAGAAAGGAAGTGAATGGTGCGTGTGACCGATGATGCAATGTCCAGGTGAAAGATAGTTCTTAAAAAACAGTTCAACAAAATTAGTAAATTTAAACAAAATGGTCAAGTCGTATACTTATTTCTGGCAAGAATTCGAAAACTTTCCTGTCAATTTGAAAATTGGTCAAATTGTACAGCTGAATCTTGCAATTATTCCCAAAATAACTGCACGATCCAAATTAGTTCCTTCCCCCTACAAATAGGCCATGAACTTTCACGAAACATCATAACTTGTGAATTCTGAAAAGAAACAAGAACCAAAACATGAAGACTTCAGGCATTGTTGTTCTTTCAACCCTTTTGTTGTTGATTCCATTGGCGACTTCCCATCCCTCCGAAGAAGCCTTTGTCGAATGCCTCAAAAACCAGGCCAATATGTCTCCAAAACCAATCTCTCAAGCCATTTTCACCCCCAAAAGCCCTGAATTTGTGCCTACTTTATTTGCCTATTTCCGAAACTCTAGATTTAACACAACCACCAAGCGAAACCCAACTGCCATCATAACAGCCATGCATGAAACCCATGTCCAAGCAACCGTGATTTGTGCTAAAAATCACAGCCTTCTCCTTAGAGTCCGGAGCGGGGGCCACGACTACGAAGGTCTTTCTTATGTGTCAAGTGAACCGTTTGTTATCCTTGACCTGTTTAACCTCCGATCCATTGATATCGACATACAAGCCGAAACTGCATGGGTACAAGCAGGTGCAACGCTTGGTGAACTCTATTATAGCATTTCGCAAAAAAGCAAGGTGCACGCTTTTCCAGGCGGCGTTTGCTCTTCTGTTGGCACAGGTGGGCATTTCATAGGCGCAGGGTACGGAAACTTGTTAAGAAAGTACGGATTATCCGTTGATAACATAATCGATGCAAAGATAGTCGATGTTAATGGAAAAATTCTCGATAGAAAATCCATGGGAGAGGATGTTTTTTGGGCCATTAGAGGCGGTGGAGCGAGTTTTGGCATCATTCTCTCTTGGAACCTTAAATTGGTTTCAGTCCCTGACGTCGTCACATTTTTTAGGGTCGAAAAATCCCTTGAGGAAGGAGCAATAGATATTGTTTATAAATGGCAAGAGGTTGCCGATAAACTACCCGAAGACATTTTCATAAGACTTCAATTTCAATATCGGGGTGCACCTGTTAACAAATTTAAGGTTGCATTCATCGCCCAATACCTAGGGAAAATCGAAACCCTTATCCCGATGATGAATCAGCAATTTCCCGAATTATGTTTGAAAGAAACGGACTGCGTTGAGACGAGTTGGATTGAAACCACCCTCCTCTGGCAAGAAATGGACCCAAAAAAGACTAACCTCACTGAATTACTTAACAGAAATACGTACCCAGCTTTTGGTCCTAGTCCCTTTAAGGTGAAATCGGACTATGTGAAAACATCAATTCCAAAACTAGCATTGGAAGAGTTATGGAAGAAGGCAAACCAAACTGGGAATTTGGTAATGCAATGGAGTCCATACGGAGGGAAAATGAGTCAGATTCCTGAGTCAGACACACCATTCCCTCATAGAGCAGGGTACAAGTTCAAAATCCAATATTGGTATTATGTTAGCGAGACTTTAGTTGAATTGCAAAAGGTCTACGACTTCATGGCAACATATGCATCGCAGTCGCCTCGCGAGGCGTTTCTCAACTACAGAGACCTTGATGTTGGCACGAATGGAAATGGATGTGATCCGAGTGTTTTTGGGGCTAAGTATTTCAAGGGGAATTTTGAGAGATTGAGAAAGGTGAAGACAGAGTTTGATCCGGACAATTTCTTCAGGAATGAACAAAGCATTCCACCTCTTTCGGCTTAGAGGAATCATTTAACTTGTAATATTCTTTCGTAAATCTTTTGATTATCATGTTGGGGTGTTGATTAATGTAATCTTATTCTCAAAGTGACAATGTGATTCTATTTCTGTTGGGTAAATTATTAGACTGCCTAACTCTAAGCCAAAGCATTCAAAGACAAAGATTTGTTCCATAAGAATTGAAGGATGGATATATGTGAGGTCAAATGTCAAAATTTAGTAAAATGATTGGTATTACTGTAAGTAAATGATGTTGAATCCAGAATTATCGGCAACTAACTTGATGCATCAAATCTCTTATATCAACCGAGCATTTCCTCTGATTTCAAATGAAACCATCGTTCAAAATTAGCAATTAACAGCGGCAACAAATAGGTGACAGCGAGAGAGAGAGAGGGGGATGGGAACGGAATTGGGAGGAGATTGGAGAGTGTAGGATTTTGTCAAGCAAAGCCTTTGTTTGTCTTGCATCATCGGGAACATCAGGCTGTTAGGGGATCAAGGATTTCTGGAGCCCTAATCTGATCTCCACCTGCCGGTATCGGTAAGTCCGTGGATAAGGGTTAGGGTGAAAGTTTTCTGGGCATCTCGTCGCCGTGATTGTTTCCCTTGATTCCTGTAGGTTTTTTCTAGTTTGGTGCCCTGCCATTGCGATTTTTGTTTTGTATAAAGATCGAATTGACGAAGTCTGTGGTTCGGATGGACAAAGGTGGTTTTTTCAGTTCCAAGTGGAGGAGTTCTCGTCCACAGTGGTCCCCCATCGGGGATCTGAATACCTTGTTCGTTGATAATTTACCCAACAGCGCTGAAGTTCCATGGTTCAGAAAGGTTTTCTCCAAGTTTGGTAAAGTTATTGAGGCTGTTATTCCTAATAAGAGAAGCATGAAGACTGGGAATAAGTTTGGTTTCATCCGTTATAGCAGCAGTAGATCTGCGACTTACGCTATTGCTCAGTTGTCTGGGCTTTGGATTGGAAGAAGATATCTTGTGGTGAAGAAAGCAAGCTACGGTAGAAGACGTCAAAGTTATGAGTCGAATCAAACCTCTTTTGGAAACAATAGGTTTGGACCGTTGCAAAATTTTCAGAATTTGACAGAGAAAGGTAGAAATACAGACAATTTGGTTGGGGGCTTTACCCAATTAAAGGAGCTGGAGAAAAGGGTTACGATTAGTTTGCCACCAACCGCATCGGAATGGCTTTGGCGGAGTGCTATTGCTGAACTCAAATCCGTTTCGACTCCTGAGTTTATCAATAATGCCTTCTCTAAGATGGATTTTAGGGGGATTCAAGTTAGAACTATGGGTGGAAAGTTTATGCTTATAACTTTTCAATCGATTGAAGATAGAAATAAAGCTTTGATTAACCAGTCTATTATAGGGTGGTTTCAGTCCTTCAAGCATTGGAACGGGGATGCTGCGAGCCTCTCAAGATTGGTTTGGCTTAAGATTAGGGGGATGCCGCTTAATACCTGGGAATTAAAATCCTTCCAGAAAATTGCAGAGATTTGGGGTGAATTTGTAACTTTAGATCTTGAAACTGCCCACCAGGAAGCTTTTGATGTAGGGAGATTGCTCATGGTCACTAATTGCAATCACAAGATTCATGAATGGATTAATGTTATTGTTAAGGGCAAAAATTATCGCGTTCAGGTTTGGGAAGAGGAATGCAACGATCCATTTGATATTAAGGGGGTGAAATACACGGATCATCAGCTTAGTAATTACATTGAGCCTCAGTTAAATATTTGCAAGGATGGAGCTTCTCAGACAATGTTTTTGGCTGATAATGGGAATCATGGTTCTTCCAAAAGTGGGGAGGGGAGGCCTATTATATTTAATAATTGTAGAGAGCAATCAGAGAAGACGAATGAGTTGGCAAAAGAGGATATAAGGGAAGAAGAGATTGTGGCTGAAAGTAGTGACATGGGTTTGGGTCCCCATGAGTTGGCATTTAATGAGAATAATGGAAACAATACGAATGAGAATGTGATTAATGTGGCTCTACACCCCAAGTCGGCTGATGGTCTTTTGGGGACTCATGCAGAGAAAGCTCAAGAGTCACCTATTCAAATTTTGGAGGATATCCAGGCAGACAACCTTGCTCAAATTGATTGCGGGTCAAAGATAATCAACTCTCCTCCATGTTTAGAGCACATTAACAATAAGGAACCAGAATTTCCCCAACTACCAGATTTCATTGTTCCTAAAGTGGTGCGTGCTAAGAAAAGGAAGGAGCTTCGTGATTTGTGTGATACTCTTGATGAGCTGGATCGTGTCTCTGAATCTTGCATCCAGCAAAGTAATAGCAACCATCAAGCCTCAATTTCATCTAGTGACATAGCCAAAAGGAATGAAGTTATCCTCAAGGAATTGAAAGATGCTATTGAGGTAAGCAAAACGTTGAATGTTAACTTCCACGAAAGTGATGAAGTAACCCTTAACAGAATGCTGAAGCTTGAGATTGAGGAAATTAAGAGGCGTCAACAGGATAACCAAATATGATAGCCAGTGGTGTGGGGTGATCTTTAGCTTTTTATATAAAAAAATTCGATGCTATGAAGATCATTTCGTGGAATTTTCGGGGTATGAATAGTGATGTGAAGAAATGTTTTGTTGTTTACCTAATCAAATCTAAAGGAGAGAAAACAGAGGAGATTCTTTTGATCAGAGGAAGTATTTCAGGTGAGAGAGCATACTGCAGCATTTTCGCAGGCATGATGAAAGGTGGGGATGAAAACCTAGCTGAAGACTTACATAATAGAGCTTGCAGAGATACAAATGGTGGTGGGTGGTTTTTTGGTGGCTTGATGGGTATCGACGGCAAGGAAATTGCCGGTGGCGTTTGAGCTTATGCAGTGGTGTTGGCTGGCGGCTATGACGACAATTGGTCTTCTCGGTTGCTGCTACTCCGGGCAGTTTATAAATTTCGTTTTGGCGGCGTCTTGGCTGCCTCTCTCGGAGTTTCGGCCGATCGTTCAGGACGCATCGACATGTAGCATTTCCAGGCTTGTTTAGATTTTGGAGGCAGCAGTGGCAGACTTGGGAAATCGTTTGGATGGCTTGACATGGAACATCTTGATCGGGTTTTGTTTTGGTCTCTCGTTTGACTCCTTGCCAACCGTTGGGGTCCGATGTGGTCTGTTGCGTCTAGTGGTTGTAAGGGTGAAATTCCCTCCTCCGTTTGTTCTGGACATATCTTCCCATCTTCCCTTTTAATCTTTGTATTTCTTCAGAGATTAATAAAGTTCTTTGATTATCAAAAAAAAAAAAAAAAAAAGAATTGAAGGATGGGGTGAGCCTTGAAGATTATCCCTAACACTGGCAGAAATCACAAGAAATCTGAATCTTAGTTCACAACCAAAAATCTTGAAGTGCACCATAATTCACATCACTAATACTTTGGTGACCATATTCGGTAACCATAATTCACCAAACATGGTCACCATTTTTTTTTTTGATCGGGAAAGAAGAAGATTTTATAAAACTCGACAAGGGTACATCGAGAGAAAGAGAGAGGGGAAAAGCCCTAAGGCAAAAAAGGAAAAGAAAGGGATCAACGAAATGTTGGAGACCCAGAAAAAAATAACATAGTAGGTAAAGATAAAGGCCAATTCCAGAGCAGCCAAATTAGGTTCTGATTCTTCGAATAGCTTCTAGGTTTCCTTTGAAATCCTCAATTGGAGACCCAGCCAAAAATAACATGGTCACCATTACATTCCTCAATTCACAAAAACGATTATACGATTCAATAAGAGAAGCTTTCTGCGAAGGCCGAAGCTAACAAATGAACAACAAAGATTCCAGGTTCCTCTGGGCTGTGAGGTTAATTTATAATTTAAATTTTTTGGCATGAAGGTTTTTAGACTATGATTTCAGAGCAAGGAAAACTTGGAGACTACTTTTGCAGTTTCGAGCTTTGGAATTTTTCTTTTTCTTACGCTAAGTGCAATAAGCGACGATGTTCTTGACTTCTTGGAACTCAATCGATTATGTGGTTAGGGGCTAAAACGTCAAAGTGGGAAACATGAACTAATTCAAAGGCATATAACGATCATTTTGGTCCTTCTAAACTCAATCGTTTGAATTTAATCCTCCTTGTACTTTGCGCCCACATGTTCAATTCAACGAATGTGCGACAATAATCCGTGCGATCACAAAATAAAAAATCACCGGGAAATTCTATTTATACCCCATTTTTTGATATCTGTCCCTACATGGGATTCTAGCAATGGTGGTAATAAAACTAGGAGCCTGCATTAGGTCCAGTGTCACATGTCCACCTCCTTCGTTGAACCGGTCCCAATTGTGAGGATCGTGGAACATTTGGTTGTGAGAGGTTAGCAGAAAGTTGGACTCAGATTGGACAGAGTGATCGTGGACAAGCTGTCTGGCCAAGATGGCTGCTCGATTTTCAGCAATCAGATCACGGAGTGCAGCGCTGCATCTTGTGGAGAGATCAGGAGACGAAAACCAAGTATTGTTCTTTGATGACAGAAGAGAGAGAGCACGTCCTGTCCATAATTTCAAGTCACCAAAATATCACAGCAATTAAGCTATTCTGTTACAGTATAATACACCTGTTTAGTTCCTGCAAGAACTTTTGAGTGACAGCCAATTTTTACTCACTAACAGATGGACCGAGTGTCCCCATGTCCGATACGCGGACACGATGACCTCTAGAAGTGTCGGTGCTTCATAGAATGCAGTTCTTTTTTTGAGCATTACTCTGTCCCAGTTTTACCAGTTTTATTATCACAATGGGTACTGTTTTGAAATTTGCAGCCCATGTTATTTGGAACAGTTAATGGCTCTTTGGATATGGGATTCTAGCAATGGTGTAATGACGACTAGAGGTTTGGGGGTCCCAGCAGGCGCTAATAATCCCTTTATTTGTATGGAGGATTGCGAAACAGATTCATACGAAGAGGTTTGAGGAATGTAAATAACTTTCGAGATTGAACTGGAATTTGGAAAATGAAGGAGAAGGCATTGAAGAGAGGTCTCTGGAGTGTGAGCTGAAGTTGCCCGTGAAATCAAGAAGAGAAGAGAAGAGAAATCGCAAGTGAAAGAAACGAAGCAGTTGGAGGAGTTTTCATTTTTGTATTGGATAATGATAGAATGGGAAAAATAGGCCTTGTTTTTCATAGACCTATTGTGAGGTTTCTTGAAAGGTGGGGAATTTGGATTTCCCAATTCAATTACTTCTATGTTTAGGAGAAACACACCAATATGGCCCTGTTTTTTATTGGCCTATTGTGAGGTTTCTTGTGAGGGGTGAAATTTTGATTTCCCATAAAAAAAACTTGGGTGTAAATAGGGTACAGCTGACGTGGTGGTTGAGCGAGTATCTCGCCTGTCCAAAAGTATTTTGGATGGTCTAGATTTCTCCCTCCCTCTCTCCTCTCTCCTCTTTCTTCTCATTTTTATCATTTTTTGCAAATATGATAAAAATAACATGATGCTAAATATTCTGATTAAAATACAACAAATAAACTTTACAATAGTCAAAACATACGTTCAGTTTTAGTGCCTTGCTTGTTATAACTTTAAAACAAATAAAATTCCATCGATCGTCTAATACGTTAGCTTTATTATACAGTAACATTAACGTGATGTGTCTCATTTTACGTCACATGAGGAAATTATGACATCAGATTAACGTGATATGTCTCCGTTATAATTCTGGAACCGTGTACCATAGGGACATTTTCTCAGAGCTTCTTGTCTTCTACTTGATACATCAAATAGTCTAGTGAATGAACCCCAAATAAACAAACAAACATCCTTTTATTCAACAAATACTTTCTTTTACTACAACTATATATGTTGAAATAGAAGCTAATCTTTTCTGCCCAATGATACATTAATTACCACCACTATTATTACAATCACAAGGGCAGAATCACAGAGGTGGAATGCTTTGCTCATTCCTGAAGAAATTACCAGGATCAACCCTGGTCTTCACATGAACCAATCTTTCAAAGTTAATCCCATAGTATTTCAAACCCCAAATGCTCGCCTGTTCATAGCTTGTGTTGCCTTTGTTATTTACCCCTATATCAAGATCTCTGTAGTTGAGATACGCAGATCTTGGATTCTTGGTAACATAAGGAGTCATGAAACGATAAAACCTTCGGATTGCTCTCCTATTCCTGTTTAATGCATTTTCCCCTGCTTCGTTCCACATGACTCCGTAATGAATGATGTATAAGGTCCCCGCTCTATGGGGGAAAGGCGTTGCGGTTGCTGAAACCTCACTCAACCTTCCACCATAAGGACTAAGTTCCATCTCGGTTACCTCCTCTGGATATTCAAGGAACCTTTTCCATATGGATTCGAGCCCGGTTTCAGAAATGGGCTCAGTCACGTAGTCCGATTTTCCTTTGAAATATGTAGTATACAACGATGAAGTCCTATTCAACAAAATTTCAAGTGGCTCTCCACTATAACCTGAGAAGTAGAGTATCGACTCGATCCAGCTCATTTCGATACAGTCTGACCTCACCAAACCCAGCTCGGGAAAGCTTTGTTGCATCAATGGGAGGAGTGTGTCAACTCCGCCAAGGTACAAGGTAACGAATGAGGCTTGTACTGTTTCTTTTCCGTATTGGCTGGAATTGGCTCTCGTCAGAAAGAGCCTAAGAAGTAGCTTTTCATCGATTTTCTCTGCAATGGATTGCCACCGGTGTACAATCTTAGTTGCATTTTGTTCCAACGTTCTGTTTACGGTGAAAACCGTGACAGTTTCGGGAACGGATAATAGTTTTATATGCCATGCAATAACAACACCGAAACTTGTGGCTCCACCTCCTCTAATGGCCCAAAATAGGTCTTCTCCCATCGATTTCCGATCAAGAATTCTTCCATTTACATCGATTAATCTAGCATCGATGATGTTATCAGCAGCTATCCCATAATTACGGGACATCATCCCATATCCTCCACCACTAAAGTGTCCACCAACACCTACAGTAGGGCAAACACCGGCTGAAAAGCCAAGAGTTGGACTTTTCTTAGCTATGGTATAGTAAAGTTCACCGATCGTAGCCCCGGCCTGAACCCATGCTGTGCTATTTTCGACATCAATAGTAATTGATTGAAAATTTACTAGGTCAAGCATGACAAACGGGACCTGCTGGTAAGAGACGTAAGATAGACCCTCGTAGTCATGCCCACCACTTCGAACCCGGAGTTGCATGCCATGCTGTTTGGAACAGTTAATGGCTGCTTGGATATGGGATTCCAGCAATGGTGTAATGATAACTAGAGGCCTGGGGATTTTGGCGGGTGGAAAGAATTGCTCCAATCGTATAGCAGACTCCAAAACCGATTCGTACGAAGAGTTGTAACGAGTGTAAATAACTTTGGAGATTGAGTTAGAATTTGGAAATTGAAGGGAAAGGCATTGAAGGAAATTCTCATGGGTATGAGCTGAAGTTGCCCATGAAATCAAGAAGAGAAGAGAAATTGTAAGGGAAACCAATGAAGCATTTGGAGTCTTCATCATTTTGTATTGGATGATGATATAATTTGTACAAATTTAGGCCTGTTATTTATAGTGCAAATGTGAGGTTCCTTGTGAGGTATGAAATGTGACTTTTCCATGCTTCTATGTTCATGTCTATCAACAAGAAGTTCATGTCTATCAACAAGAACTTCATATAGAGAATGTTCAAACGAAGAAATGAAGAACCCTAGCTACTTCGCAAACAGATATACACTTGAAAATGAAGATCGGATTCGTTAACCTTGAGCAACAATTAAACATTTGGCCATAAGAGCTAGGGAAATTGGCCAGGTATTCCTTGTACATCTTTTATTACTCCATCTCCCAATTTGTTTGTAAACTTATAGACTTTTGCATGTCCCAAAATGTTTGTGGATTTGATTTTTTAATGAACAAAATGTCCTTTTAACCCTTTATTTTTTGACACAAAGTAACTTTTCAAAAAAGTTAAAAGGGTATAATGTTGGAAAGTTGAATGCTTTTTCGTATAACCATTACGTCCCCAAAAAAGATGGATTCTAAAAACTGGACAAACAAATTAGGACAGAGGGAATAATATTTGGGTAAATTTCACTGGCACCCCTGGATTTTACTCAAATCATAATGTCATCTCATTTACACTTTAAAATCATGCTACACTCCACTACTTTAATTACTCCATCCGTCCCAATTTGTTTGCTCACTATGGTTATGGGTGCCTTTTTAAAACTCTTATAGTTTTCAATCTATAATATATTTTATATGCAATATAGATCTTATTTTATTGATCTCAATTAGTTTTATACGATAAAATTTTCAAAAACTTTAGAAACACTACAAATAAAAAGTTATAAACAATTAAAAATGGCACAGATATTCGTAGTGAGCAAACAAATTGGGACCAAGAGAGTAGTATTTTGTGTAATACTTTAGTCAATTTTCTCTATTAATAGTAATTTTGCCATTGCCAAACAAAATAACTCATATAACTTGTTAATTACTCGCTCCGTCCCATAATGTTAGACACTTTTGGGATTGCATGTCATTTTTAAATTTTGTATATCTTTTAATTAATAATGTTTTATTTGATTTTCAAAACTTTTTTTAATAGAACTAATTGAAATTTATCACACGAGATCCACATTGTTTATAAAAAATATTTTGGATTGAAAATATTAACGATTTTTCAGAGGGCTGGAACAGTAAAAGTGTTTAACTTTTTTGGACGAGGAAGTAAAACTAAATAAAAAAAATAATACTACCAAATGTTCTAAACCACTACCAAATAAAGCAATCTACGAGATAGTTTAGCCTAAATTCACTATTTTGTTTTTTCTAATTTTGATTAGTTTTTTTCTAAAATTTATTACTTTCCTATTAGCATTGATGAAAGATATAAAAGTAAAAGAATTATGATCAAAAGACGGAAAAAAATTCTATTCGCTTTAATTTTTTTCATTCCATCGATACTTTTTAATTTGTTTGGCTCTTCTCGTTGAGATGGATATGAATAGTCAAATATGCTAACCATAAGTTAAAACCTACAAACCCACAATGAAATTGAGTTATACTAACAAGAGTCGAAAAAGTTAGAAAGTATGGACCGAACTTAAAAAAGAATATATCAACCAAAAGGGTAAAACAAATAAAAGCTTGGTTGTGTTGAATTATGTTGTCTTCAATGAACATTTTTTAACTTTTTCTCATTCTCCCTCCGTCCCAAAAAAACAATATTCACACCTTCTGAAGAAATTCCAATGTTTGGTAATTTATAATATTTTTTAAGATTTTAAAATTTTTGTTTCATAAAAATAAATGAGATCTATAAAAAAAGATCCATATTGCATATACAAATCATTATAAATTAAAAAAACATAGATATTTACTTTTTATATTTCTCTCATGAACAAACTAATAACAAACTATTCCTTTGATTGCTCGATTTTGTAGAGGCATAGGAGATTTAGTACTAATTTAATTTTTTAAGTTAATTTAGTCGCAATTACCTAGTTTTATTTGGAAGAGCAAAATTGGTATTAATAGAGCAATGGACTAAAGTGTTGCACAAATGCTAAGTATGAGAGTGCAGATTGATTTTCAAAGCTTGATTTTTGTTGTCCCTATTTGTCAGAATTTCAGTACTTTTCCATTTCCATTTTTTGGTGCAGCGGAAATTCTTACTTTCCCATTTCCAAAACCGTGGTGCTGCTGCGAATCATTCTTCATTCCTCACGCACGCTGTGTAAGAATATTCCCTTATGTTATCTGTACAAAATATTTTCTGACATGAAGTTGTTGTCGACGAGTAGTATTCATTTTTACTTTCGCAAGTAGACATGGTTCGTTGTTTAAAAGTCGCATGATTTGTATGGGTAGATTAATCAAACATTTCTGGTAGGTACCTACGTCTCAATATATTTGTCCATTCTCAAAATACAATTTTTTGAAAAAATAATTCAATTTTGTTTTAAAAAATATACTCTATATCAAGAAACTAGCGAATGCGCATACATGAAGACACGAGTTTAAGCATGAGTGAATCTAATATAATCTCACTCGACATCAACCCTGAAATCTACGTGATGAAACTAATTTAGCTCCATCAGAATTCCCCTTTACGGTATGGAAACACAATTGAAAATAAATTGCATGAAAAAATGTCTTGATTTCTATAAAAATGTTCCACAAAGAGTAAATAAAAAACAGAGAGAGAAGATTGGCTTGGCAATAATTTATAAAATACATGCAATAATTTAAATGAAATAAAAAAAGTCATACCCCACATATTTCCGTTCTCTTAGCATAGAGGGTTACTTTATTTTCCCTTTACACATTAATTTGTGTTCTGTCGCATCAATCATGGTGAGATTTCATTTTGAAACTGGAATATGAGAGAGAGAGAGTGAGAGAGAGAGAGAGAGAGAGAGTTTTGAAATTGGAAACAAACATAAGAATTAGAAATAAATCAGAATAAAAATTCAGTGGCTGTGTTTGGTTAGATATTTTAGTTTAGTTTTGATGATGTCATCAGATGTAATAAGTGGAGTGAGATAGAGAGAGAAATAAGAAAAATGATGATGTCATCAAAACTAAAACTAAGACTAAACTGGGAAATGAATAGGGCCAGTATATTTTTGCTATTTTCTACTGTAAAACATAATCTTCTAAGAGTATCCTTATCTGGAACACCAAATTTAACCTCAAAAATGCCTTTTATATATACTTTAGCAAGTCAATTTTTTAAAAACTCACAAAATCAAAATCCATATTCTAACTTACTACATTAAACTTTTTTTTTCTCTTTACTCATATTTTTCTATCAAATACTACCCACATTTTATTTCTACAGAAATTTTGAAAGTTTTTTTTCCTTTGTTAAGTGAATAATGCCTCCTCTTCTTTAATAAGTCACCGTAGCAAAAACAAATTGCTAAGTTGGAGTAGCAAGGCTGGTGTGGGAGTGTTTTTGAATATTTGCTCCCTACTTTAACAAAAAATGGAATTTCTTAAGCCACATGAGGATGCTCTTAGTCATAGGATTTATCGATTTATGAACGGTTGGATTTATAATATTGAAAACCATCAATCTCAGCCGTATGATTTATTGGGACATTTGAAGAGTATTGGAATTATATACAAGTTTGAAAGCTAAGCTGTATATATATATATATATATATATGGGTCCCGATCTAATCCGGGATCCCTAGGTCCAGGACTCATAGTTCCGGATTAAATTTTCACGATCCGAACCATTCAATGTGTTAAAAACATGTTTTCAAGAGTCCTCGCGAGAAATTATCCAAAACAAATACCGGGAAGGGCTTGATCTAAGCAGTTTTTCATAAAACTTATATGTGGAGTTTTTGTGAAAAACTGCTCGAATCAAGCCCATCCCGGTATTTTTTTTGGACGATTTGTCGCGGGGACCCTTGAAAACACTTTTTAAACACATTGGACGGTTTGAATCATGCAAAAACATGTTTGAAGACCTTCAAAACATCAAAAAACCTCCAATTGGCGTATATGTATATATATATATATATATATATATATATATACATATCAAATCCAGAGACACAACTTTAGACACAAAATTAGACACCCCATCTCAGCCATTGAAATCAAGAGTTGAAATTAAAATTAAAATACTACATGTTTAACTACCAGAGACAACACGCTTAAAATAGCTAATGACTTTAGGAAATAGCTACAATACACACCCCTTATTTGGGTGTACTATATGCACCTATTGTATGGTCCAGATTGTGCCACCTCATCGGCAATCGTAACATTTTTTAGTTTTTCGTAACTTTTCAGCAATATGATTCGTAACATTTTGTATGATTCATAACATTTTGGTGTGTCTCGTAACTTTTATAAAAAAAAATCGTAACTTTTACAAAAAATTCGTAACTTTTGCAAAAAAATCGTAACTTTTATAGGGGTGTGTACGATACACACCTAAATAAGGGGTGTGTATTGTAGCCTTTTCCATGACTTTAAACAACCAACTAAAGTGCAAATTCTTCCTATAGATGGTCAATGTACACTATAAAGTTTTTATAGTTTATATTACATGTGATAAATTTATATCAGGTTTTGTTTGAATATTTATACTATGAACGCTCACCAATCCTGGTGATTCACAATAGAATCCTTAATACACCCGTCCAAAACAAAGTGCACACTCTTTAAGAAAAAATTTAGGAAAATCAAGAAAAAAAAGTATTTATTGTGTTGGTATCGTCCTATGACTTCTCTCAGAGCAATAATCAACTCTCTATATAAAAAAATATATATATCAATGCGAATCTATTTGGCACACAAATTTCTACAGTATATATTAGTGTCTATCCCCCGATTTAATTTTACTCGACCCAATAACATAGAATTCGTCCAAAAAAAATGTAACATCTTATGTATTTTCATATCATTTGGCCTCATTATTCACACTAAGATATTAGTAAAAATTTGTATGTATATACTAGTTAGTAGAGCTAATAGAGGTAAGGTAAATGTTGAACATCCTATCCAAAATTTCTAGAGCTGCCATTGTTTGCACATGCACAAAATTCTAACCATTCAAATTCAAACCATCTCTGCCTCAATATTCTCCCAATCATATCCTGTCTTTGGAATTTAATTTGGAGCACTTAAACACGTCAAGAAATTGGTTGTATCCATAGTCTTAAGGCTGTAGTTATTGTTATGTAATTTTTTTTCCCCCACTTAACGAACATCCATCATGGTGGTTAAAAAAAAAAAAGAAAGAGAAATGTATATTCGTATATTAATTTATACGTATAGCATATTATGATGGCAATGCAATATTTTCCTCGTATTTGGCTTCAATCGGCCTCGTATATATTGGAAACTCATGATGTCAAGTCTGTAGCTAAGTCAATCATCGTGAAATGTATTTTAAACTTATATCGGTATGTACTCTTCTATAAGTAGCGTATCTAGATAATGGATATGATTATTTCGCTCAATCGGCTTTGCTGATAACTTGAAGAAAGGAAATTTTTGTCATCTGATTTCCTAGATGGAAGCTTCATTTCGTTATGGAAGTTATCGCAGTTCAAACCTCAGAAACTTTTCTTTTGCTTGTACCAAACAAAATTATGCCAGTTGAAATTGCATACCTTGATTATCTTGAAGTTCCTTCAATAAATACCAGTTGAAATTGCATAGCTTACTTATCTCGAAGTTTCTTCAGTAAATCGAGTTGCTAAGTAACAAGTACAAGTACAACACGTCAAGTCTTCCCCCAAAGTCTTGAGATATGACAGCAAACCAAAGCCAAATTCAAATACACTTGCGGAAATTTATGTGTGGTAGCATGCCAATGGATCAGTATATGCCTTGTGAATGTTAAGTTCCCATTTAGGACATTTAAGTACTACACAAGACTTAGTTTGTTATTAATTACAATTAACATATAGATTATTAAGGTCATTACCAAGTCAATTCTTTACAAAGGTCGATCTAAACTGTTACGATTTTACGTCTCACGGATTCCATCGGCTATTGATGACCACGTGATCGAATGATATTTAATTCACCCCGAGGCAATATTGCAATGGACCATCTTACCACCACGTTAGTTTTATTTTAGCAATCTTGAACCACCTATTTTTAGATGTTATGGAGTACATTATTCGTGCCAAAAATAAAGTTGATCGGGTATCGGTATACATTTAATCGGGCAAAAGGTATCATGCAAAAAATAAAATTGTATCCCAATCAAGGAGCTTTCTAAACTCGATCGTACCAAATTTTTATGACAATGATTTAATAAACACAACAAAATGAGCGGTCTTGATCGTTAAAATTTGGTACGATCGAAATAGAGAGTCTGATTTTGTTAATTTTTGATAAAGTGACTTGCTAATTTATAAAAGGTGTTTTTGAAGTTAAATTTGGTGAAAATTTTGGTGCTCCAGATAAGGATGCTCTTAGAGGGTTACTTTACTTTCCCTTTACACGTCAATTTGTGTTTTGTGGCATCGATCATGGTGAGATTTGATTTTGAAATTGGAATATGAGAGAGAGAGAGAGAGAGAGAGAGAGAGAGTTTTGAAATTGGAAACAGACATACGAATTAGAAATAAATCAGAATAAAGATTCGGTATATTTTTTATATTTTCTTAAACATAATGTTCTTAGACCATCTTTATCACGAACACCAAATTTTGCATCAAATTTAACCTCAAAAACACCTTTTATATATACTTAAACAAGTCACTTTTTCAAAAACTTAAAAAATCAAACTGTCTATTCTAACTTTCCTATGTTAAACTATTATTTTTTTCTACTGTTATTTTTCTATTCAAATACTACCCACATTTATTTCTACAAAAATTTCAATGGTTTTTTGCTTTGTTAAGTGAATAGTACCCCATCTTCTTTGTTAAGTCACTGTAGCATAAACAAATTGTTAAGTTGGAATAGCACGGTTAGTGTGGGAGTGTTTTTGAACATTTGCTCCCTACTTTAACCAAAATTGGAATTTCTTAAGCCACATGAGGATGCTCTTAGCCATAGGATTTGTCTATTTATGAACGGTTGGATTTTATAATTTTGAAAACCATCAATCTCAGCCGTATGATTTATTGGGACATTTGTAGAATATTGGAATTATGTATATGTATATGTGTGTATATATAGGGAATGGATCAAATGACACAACATTTGACGCTTAGTTTGACACACCCTTTTTTTCTAGTCTCCACTGTGAAGTTTCGAACCGCAGATCTTGTTTAAATGAGTAAAATAGGAGATCATGCAAAATTTTAGCTCAATTGGATATCAGAAAGTGTTTGATCCAACTAGTTTTGCAAAAACTATGACAGGAAAGAGTGTTTTTTAAAGTGTTTAGATCAAACACTTACCGATATCCGATTGAGCTGAAATTTTGCAGGACCTTTTATTTTACTCATTTAAACAAGATCAATGGTTCGAAACTTCACAGTGGGGCCCAGAAATGTGAGGTGTCAACTTAAGCATCAAAATAATTATTGGGGCAGATCCAGGGAAACAACTTTAGACACAAAATTGGACACTCCATCTCAGCCCCTCAAATTAGGGGTTGAAATTAAAATTATAATACTACATATTTAACTACCAGAGACAACACGCTTACAATAGCTGAAAACTTTCAACAACCAACTAAAGTCTAAAGTCTTCCCATAGATGGTCAATTTACACTCTAAAGTCTTTTATATTTTATATTACATGTGATAAATTTGTATCGGGTTTTGCTTGAACATTTATACTAGGAACACTCACCAATCCTAACAATTCACAATGGAATCATACAGCCGTTCAAAACAAAGTGCACACTCTTTAAGACAAAAATTAGGAAAATCAAGAAAAAAAAAGTATTTATTGTGTTGATATCGTCTTATGACTTATCTCAGAGCAACAATCAACTCTCTATATAAAACAATAAATATCCATGCGAATCTTTTTGGCACACAAATACAATAAATATTAGTGTATTTATTTGCCGATTTAATTTTACTTGACCCAATAACATAGAATTCGCCATATAAATATGTGACATCTTATGTATTTTCACATCGTCATGCTTCATTATTCACACTAATATACGAATTTTTTTTATGTATATACTAATTAGTAGAGCTAGTACATGTAAGGTAAATGTTGAACATCATGTCCAAAATTTCTGGAGCTGCCACTGTTTGCACATTCACAAACTTTTAACCTTTCAAATTCAAACCATCTCTGCCTCATTATTCTCCCAATCATATCCTGCCTTTTGAATTTTGGAGCTAGCACTTAGAATATGAAATGAACACGTCAAGAAAACTTGGTTATATCCATAGTCTGAAGGTTGTAGTTATTGTTATGTAATTTTTTTCCCCCACTTACAGAACATCCATCATGGTCCTTAAAAAAAACAAAAAAAAACAAAAAGGAAGAGAAATGTATATTCATATATTTATTCGTATAGCTTATTATGATGGCAATGCAATATTTTCCTCGTATTTGGCTTCAATCGGCCTCGTCTATGTAATGACCCTAATTTTTACTAAATAAAAATTTCGTTTATAAAATTGGTTTTTCATATTTTCTCTAATAAATTTCTTAAAATTATTTTGGAAAATACTATTTTGGGCCAATAAATTATTTTCTTTGTGCTAGAATATGTGTGTGTATAACTAGCACTTAAAACCCTCTTAGTATGTTTTCTTTCCCTCCTAGTATTTGTGCATGTGCTTCTCAAGTCTAGGAAATTTCCTAGAAACTCATGCATGAGGAGAGAGAGAGAGAGAGAGAGAGAGGATGGTAGAGAGAGAGAAGGGGCAGCCATATAGAGAGGGGAAGGGTGCCCAATTTTGCTCTAAATTTGCCCAAGAATCTTTCCTTAAAAGCCTAGTTTGACATGCACACGCATTGTTCTTGAATATGAGCACATGCTACCAAAGCCTAGGCCTAACTAGACCAAGCCTTGGCCTCCAAGTACCCCAAAACATGCTTCCATGTTTTAAGGAAGATTATTCTTCCTACTAAGCCTATTGAACCTAGCCCTAACTGCAACTTGTTAGCACATGCACCATTTTTGTGTATAAGCTCCTAAAAACACCACATATCAAGGGTGACCATGCAAAATTCTACACAACAAGAGACCCAGAAATGCTAGACTTTCTCCCCAAGTATTTTTCCTAGATTCCCCCTAAATCTACAAGTACTTGAACCTAGGAGACTAGACCTAAAAGTATATGCATGTGTAGGTGGAACCAACAAGGTACTTCCCATGTGCTCAATGAATGAGCACATTTACTCCCAAATTGGGAGAGTGGTTCGGCCAAATGGAGGAGGGAAAGAGCTCCACTTTTGTCTAGGAAATTTCTAGCATGTGAAGGCCTAGATTCCCTCATTAAAATAGGAAACTTCCTAGCACATGGTGCACATGTTGGCATTTAAATGATGCACGTGATGGCATTAAATTGGTACATATGGAGGGAGGTATGGCCGGCCAAACCAAGAGGAAAAGAGAGCTCACAATTTTGCCTATAAATACCCCATGCAATCCCATGCACTATTCACACCAACTTAATTAGAGCAACTTTGTCCTTTCTAATCCTTTGTGCTTTCTCTCTAATTCTTCCTCCACTACGCTAAAATAACCTTATTACTCTCTAATTAGCCATCTACTAATTCCAATTAGTAGGAAAGATAGTTGTTTAGAGAAGCTTTTACCCACCGGAGAGGAACTTTGCTTGTCGGCTTCTGGCTAATCACCGAAAATTAAGGTAGTTTACTAAACCACCTATCTAATTAGTCATTTCTAGTTCATTTAGTTAATTCTAATTAATTTTCTATGTTGGGATTTGAAGCTTGTTAAGGTTAATTTATGCATGTTTTATGGTACTAAGCATGTTACTTAGTTTCTAAGGAAGTTTAAAAGAGAGGATTCCATGTTGAAACGAAATTAGAGGTTCTAATTTTTTTTTTGAAAGGCAAAAATAATAATTTTATTAACCTTTGAGAGACGTACAAAGATTAATAAAAGACATGACGACCAAAGGAGGCATCCCAACTGGGTTGACACCCCTCCAATGGACAATCATAAACCACTCCATGACCCAAAGTTGGCAAGATTCCAACTAAGAAAATATCAAAAGCCTCAAGAAGGACAGGCCCTTCAGAGGGAGAGCAGAAACTAGAAAATCCCCTCCAATTATCAACTGAGGACAAACACCCTCAAGTTGTTACAATGAAACCTACCAAAAATATTGACTCAACTAGATAAGTTGCAGCAGAGTTCAAATATATCAAAGGCACAGATAGCTTCCAATAACCAGAAAACTTGCAATAGTACTTCATCTCATAGTCTTCCAAGAATCGTTTCAAGGTCCTCAAAGCAGCTTGGCAAATATAATTAGAAAATTCCATTCATAGGCAGAGCTCCCAGTAAGATTTCATTTCAAAGGCCACCTAGTGATGCTTAAGATTCCCCCCATAAGCTTGGCAACATAATGAGAGCTTACTTCGATAGCATAGCATTATTATTTCCATCCCCCTGCAGCAGTGTTTGAAAAGATCAGCAAGTGACTGCATATGAGGATGCAGCAGTGAAAGCCCAGACACTTGGATGAGAAGGAAATTCCTGTCACAAGCATCAACTTTCTTGAAAACCTCAGGATTCCACATAGTTAAAAGTCCACCTTTCTTTCTTTCAAAACCCTCTTTAAATTTCCTCTCTTCTCCTTTTTCCCCAATCCCCTAATGTTCCAAGCGAGAATCTTCATGACCTGCCTTTGGTTCTACTCTTCTCAAGAATTAAAAACAAAGAGAACCTTCAGAACTGCTCAGATGATCTAATGAATCTGTGACCATTATTTTACTAATCACCTCTTCATCGTTGCCAAGATAATCTTCCCCAATAATTTTTGTTACTGTCCAAGCTGCCTCTTCCTCATTAAGAATGATTCTATTCCTGTTCCTAATTCCACCCGAAGAAATAGATGAGACAGAAAGAGCAGCAGCAGCAATGGCTGACCTATGGACAATACATTTTTGCTTCTTTCGTCTACCACTCCTGATGGATCTGGGGAGTTTCAGAAGTTCTTCAACAGATTTATTCTTCCTTTTGATCCTCTCAAAAACCTTAATAGCAACCACTTTATTTGAACCTTCAGGGATGGAATTTGAAGAATCAGCTGTGTTTTCTACAATATCAGGAGTGAAACTGCAGCTGGAAAGAAGGCTCGAATGACTTGGGACAGGGCCATTAATAGTCAGAGCTCTTTGAGGTTCATTTAAGACAAAAGAGAGCCCAAAGGAGTGATTTAGTGAAAGGCTAAGGCAGTTTCTAGGCAAATCAGTGACCTTTCCACTTCTCATGAGAGTATTTTCTAACGATTCCAAAAAGTGATTGGAAATAGCTAAGCCAGAATTAGCATTAACTGCAGATAATAAAGGCTGTGGTAATGCAATAGCTGTAGAGAGAGAAGCATCCTTGGACTCATAATTTTTAGTTGCAACACGGGAAAAATCAGCTGCAACAGTGTTCTCAGAAGAGGGCAATGATGATTCATGAGTAACCACCCTCTTTGCCTTTGTTACGGGCCCAGGCGACTCAGCAACCCCTTCTTCCTTATCCATAATAGTTTCTGCCACAAGGTCATCTTTTAATTCAAATGGAAACATATTATGAGTCTCCATTTTAGTAGAATCTGTAACTTGACACCCTTTGCAAGCACAATCAGTTTTAAGAAAAGTATTGAGCACAATCTGTTCTTCAATGACTCTAATAGGACTCAGAAAACCCTTGCATTCAATCTCAACAACTTGGTTTATTAAGTCCATAACATTTGTGGATATGAGAACCTTACCCACAGAGAAGTTAAGCCCTTTGATTGTATCGTTAGATATTTGAATAACTTCACCCCAGTGAGCACCCAGTTTGGTAAAGGTACCAGAATTCCATAAGTGGAGTGGCACACCATAACAGTTAAGCCATACCAGCCTTGAGCATGGATGCTCCTTAACATCCTCCCATTTATGGATTGAAGCAAACCAGTCCTTAATCCATTCCATTGCACCTCCAGCAAACACAGAATCTCTGTCTTTAATTGAGTTGAAAGTGAGAACAATATGATCACCTCCCATTGGTTTTGCATCCACATTGACAAGACCAAGAGCTTGTAGATAATCAGTAACATGTGCTAATGAACGATCAGGGGAAAGTTTAGCAATAGCACTTCTATACAGCCATTCAATACCCACTTCCTTCACTTTGATAGGTTCAAACAGCTTCTTAGCAATAGAGGGGTGAGTGGCTTCAGGCTGAACTCTGAGATTTGGAACATTTACCTGTTTTGGTTTCCACAGATGAGAAGCCTCCTTCTTTACTCCCTGATGTGAAAACCTAGCAAATTTGACCAACAAAATGTGTCCCCTAATTTGCAACCCATTCAGATTTTTGATTGCTAGTAAGCCCTCCTCCTCTAATACAAAACGAACGAAACCAAACTTGTCGTTGTGTAAATAGGATCTTTTGTTGGGTATATATGCTTCAATGACATCGCCGCCTGCTATAGAGAAAAGTTGGGCTAACCATTCGCTGTCCATGTCTTCTGGTAGATTCCCAATAAAGAGGCTTACCACTGGCTCAGAAAGAGGGGATTTCCTCATGTAAAGAGGAGGAAAACAGCCTCCACCATCTGTACCAAAAGATCTCCCTTTACGATTAGCTTTGTGCTTATAAAAAATAGTCTCCTTAACCCCCCTCCTCCTTTTCCTTTCCATTTGTCAGAGAAAGGCAGTTTAAGGCGACTCCTCGACAAAGACTCAGAAGTAGATTGGAAAATACAAACTCAACAGAACCCCAGATCAAGTAAGAGAAAACGAAGATAAAGATAATCGCAAATCGCCCCTTACACCTTGACAAGAACTTGAAAAGCCCAAATCTGATTGAATCGATCTGCTCAAACTTTAAAAGCCCCGAAACTGAAAAACCTAAAATTACTAGACACACCTGAAGGAAGACCAAGCATCACCAACCAAGACGAGCGATGAGGTGCCCAGCATGCCTTCGCCCAAGACCTTATCCACAATTTTACCGTTTCCGGCGGTGGAGCTCAGCCATGGGTTCCAGATCGCCTTGACCTCCTTCTAATTAATTTCGAATTAGAATGTTTCCTCATGAAACTAGAAGTCAGTTTAGTGAGATTAAGTTAATTAGAAGTTGGTATTCATACCCTTGTAGAGTCCATTTTTTTGTGCCATTTTAATTTTTCCCATTAATTCTGTTTATTCAAATTCATATTTGGAATTGTGTCTGATGGGCTGAGCCGGGTGGCATCAATGGGTGTCTTTGGGTCTTAGGTGGCATCAATGGGTGTCTTTGGGTTTTAGGTGGTTCTTTTTGGGTTGTGTTTCTTTTGTTGGCTTCTCGCCAACTTTGAAACCTTCATTGGTGTTGTGTGAATGCTTTCGGCCTTTAGTATACTCTATGGTGTCGTTAGCTTTGCACTTTCCTTGTAATATTTTGTTGTTATCAATGAAATATTGCTTTTTTGCCGTTCAAAATAAAAAGTTAATTAGAAGTTGATTAGAAGTAATTAGAAGATGGGATTTCTACACAAGTCTCTAGGAAATTACTAATTATTAATTTTTCTTGGAAGAACTAGTTAATGGAAGTAGATTAAATTATTGAGTTGCTAATTAAATGGTTCTTCCTAAAATTAGTAAGTTAAACATTTCTAGAAATGGTTTAATTTTTACTAACAAAATTTTTATGTGGTTCAATAGTTTTATTTTTGAGAAAACTAGAAGTTTTAAAAATAAAGTGTGTGGGTGAATTTTTCCAACATTGATTATTTTCCACTAAAGAGTTAGTAGAATTATTTCTTTTAAGGGCCACTTAGCCAAAAATCCAAAACATTTGACATTTTTAAAGGGAAGGACAAGGACCTTTTGCAATCGAACATAAAGACAAAAAAAATTAGTGAGATGTCACTAATTTTTAAAAATACTAATTTCAAACGTAAAATTTAATAAAATCTCCATTGCACCTCCGGCCGAACACCACCCACGTTTAGCCGACCACTTCCGGCGACCAAAAAAATTAGTGAGATGTCACTAATTTTTAAAAATTCTAATTTCGAACATAAAATTCAAAAAAAATCACCACCCCACGTCCGACCAACCGCCACCCCACCTCTGGCCGACCACTTCCGGCGACCAAAAAAATTAGTGAGATGTCACTAATTTTAAAAAATTCTAATTTCGAACATAAAATTCAAAAAAATCACCACCCCACCTCCGACCGACCACAACCCAACCTCTGGCCGACCACTTTCGGCGATCAAAAAACTTAGTGTGATGTCACTAATTTTTAGAAATTCTAATTTCGAACATAAAATTCAAAAAAATCACCACCTCAACTCTGGCCGACCACTTCCGGTGACCAAAAAAATTAGTAAGATGTCACTAATTTTTAAAAATTCTAATTTCGAACAAAAAATTCAAAAAAATCATCACCCCACCTCCGGCGACCACAACCCCACCTCTGGCCGACCACTTCCGGCGACCAAAAAAATTAGTGAGATGTCACTAATTTTTAAAAATTCTAATTTCGAACATAAAATTCAAAAAAATACCACCCCACCTCCGGCCGACCACCACCCCACTTCTGGCCAATCACTTCCGGCAACCAAAACAATTAGTGAGATGTCACTAATTTTTAAAAATTTTAATTTCGAACATAAAATTCAAAAAAATCACCACCCCACCTCCAGCCGACCATAACCCCACCTCTGGCCGACCACTTTTTGGCGACTTAAAAAATTAGTGAAATGTCACAAATTTAAAAAAAAATTCTAAGTTCTAACATCAAATTCAAAAAAATCACGGTCCCACCTCCGGCCGACCACCACCCCACCTCTGACCAACCACTTCCGGCGACTAAAAAAATTAGTGAAATGTCAAATCTCAATGTTGAAAACGTTTTCTTCTCAATAGCAAGGGATATAAAAACAAAGGCTTGCTGACACCGACTCCAGAGCAGAGCCTTAGACGATCAAAATCAATCAACCAGACACTGGAGCTGGAGGTGGTCAAGTTGCACAAAAATCGGCTTGTTGTGGTTCTTAAACAAACGATATAGGAATCATGGAACGAATTGGAGGCTACTCTTTTTTTTTTTTTTGATCAGCAAAAGAAATTTATTGAAAACTCGATAGGGGTAATTGGAGGCTACTCTTTGGAGAAGAAACAGAAGAAACCATTTGTGATGACCAACGTGATGGCTGGTTGTAATTTTTCGGAAGTGTCAATTCTTTCTAAACTTGTTGCTGTGTGTGAAAGATAGGATCTTATTACTACTGAAGAATTTTCTTTTCTTCTGTTTATTTTAAGGTTACAGATACTTTCTTTTGTTTTTCGCAAAATTTTGGGAAAATATTGTGTATTTGTGTTTGATTGCAAATGTTCCTTGTCTTTATGTTTGATTGCAAATGTTCCTTGTCCTTCCCTTTAAATAGGCAAAATATTGTATCTTTAGGTTTGATTGCAAATGTTCCTTGTCTTTATGTCTGATTGCAAATGTTCCTTGTCCTTCCCTTTAAATAGGCAAAATATTGTGTATTTTTTACTAATTATTCCTTCTTTTAAATAAAAGTGTGTTGTGGTGTTAAAAAGACTTTTATAAAAAGTTATTTAAAGTTTTTGGAAAAGAAAGTTTCTTAAGTTTTGAAAGTACTTTTTAGAAAAAGATAGATTTTCTAAAAAGTAGATTTAGTTGTTTATTTAAATCCTTGGTGTGAAAATTTTATGACAAAGTTGTGTAAAAGCCTTTGGTCATAATTTTCAAAAAAAAAAAACAGTCATTTTGTGAGAAATTGCAAGAAAAAGAAAGATTTTTTTATAGTCTCTTGGGAGAAGAAAGTTTCTAGAAAATTAGAAAGTATCTTTTTAGAAAAATTAGATTTTTTTTAAAAAGAAGATTTTTATTACTTGTTTAAATTTATTTTTGGTGAGAAAGTTTTATGACAAAGGTGGTAAATCTTTTGGACATGAGATTTCTAGAAAAATGTCTTTTTAAAGAAATTGCTAGAAAAAGATAGTTTACTAATTTTTTTTATTTCTTTTAGAGAAGAAATAAGTGGAGTTTTAAAAGAAAAAGAAAGAAATTGGATTTTTGTTAGAAAATAAAAGTTATGAAGAAATCGTATTATTTTTGAAAAAGTTGGTGCATTAAAGTGCATGATTTTATGTGAGAAATTTTCAAGAGAAAAATATGATTTTGGAGAAAAGTTTTTGGAAAACATTGCATGGGCATGATAATGAGCATATGGCATTGAGCACGTTCACGATACGTTACGACACAAGTTAAGAGAAAGCTTGAATAGCTGTTGATGAGAAAATAGAGATGAGAATCAAAATGAGTATTTGAAATGGGAAATATGATTTTGGGAAAAATGAAAAGAAATGAGATGAGATGGATTTGTTCCCACCTCAAGTTCCGCAGGGAGACCTTGGAGGATTGGAATTGATGCGGTAGTGCAGCAAGGGGCCCCATTTTCGTGGAGTCAACTTGGTGGTAAGGGCTAAGCGTGCACACCACACGGTGAACGGACCTCATAAACAGACTGGTTAAGTTCAGTGATATGAGACGGCCGGGACTGTGTCGTGTGAGTCACGGAGTGGACGGACCTTGTATCTTGTAAGTGTGCGCCTTGATACAAGACAACAGGAACCTTGAGCGGAAAGGTTGGTACCGCCAGCTGAAAGGAGGCGTAAGTGGACCAATAACTTTCGAGTGGTGTGAGATATTGACATGGTTGAAATTTGAAAAAGAATGCTGACAGAGGCACGATACGAGAAAATGATTTGAGACATGTGATGAGTTATTGAAATGAGATACTATTTTGAGAAACTGACACGTGACACTGTTTTGAGATACTGAAATGAATTACTGTTCATGCGCATGTTACTCTGATCCGCATAGACACGCATGTTGCATTGCATGGTTTTACTGTTCAAAAGTATTATATACTGTTTTTGAACTTATTGTTCTAGAATTACTAGTTAGAGATTTGGTAGAGTGAACTACTGAGCCTTGTTGCTCACGGTGTTACACTTGTGTGACCCTGACATAATACCACAATGTTGCTTGTGCGACTCTGACGTAATATGTCAGACTATAGAGATGGACAGGAGGAGAGAACTATGGCTCGAAGGCCTACGGAGCAGAGCAGAGCAGGTTACCGCCGGGATGGACAGTCGTGCGTTGGAGTAGAGAAACCTAGTCAACCCTGTAGAGAATGATTGTAATAGGCAGGAAGATTATATAATTCCATTTGGGTTATTGTTGTAAAACCCTAATTATTATATATGTATTCTTATTTAACAAACCCAAATTTTGGGGGCATTACAGTATATATTGGAAACTCATGATGTTAAGTCTTTAGATTAGTCTATTATCGTGAAATGTATTTTAAACTTATATTGGTATGTCCTCTTCTAGTATCTAGATATGATTATTTCGTTCAATGGGCTTTGATGATAACTTTGAAGAAAGGTAATTTTGGTCATCTGATTTCCTAAATGGAAGCTTCATTTCGCTATGGAAGTTATCGCAGTTCAAACCTTCGAAACTTTTCTTTTACTTATACCAAACAAAATTATGCTAGTTGACATTGCATAGCTTACTTATCTCGAAGTTCCTTCAATAAAACGAGTTGCTAAGTACCAAGTACAACACGTGAAGTCTTCACCCAAAGTCTTGAGATATGACAGCAAACCAAAGCCAAATTGAAATACATTTGCGGAAATCAACGTATGATAGCATGCCAATTGACCACTATATTACTTGCGAATAGAGAATAAGTTATTTCCACTGCCGGTGGAAACAAAAGTTTCCTCCAAATTGATTGTATTGAGTTAAGTGTCCAAACAGTGGTCCCAAATAGTAAAACATGGACATGTGGCGCAATACAATCGATTTGGAGGAAACTTTTGTTTCCGCCGGCGGTGGATATAATTTAAACTCCTTGTGGATATTATGTTCCCATTTAAGACATTTAAGTATAACACAAGACTTAGTTTGTTATCAAATACAATTAACCTATAAATTATTAAGGTCATTACCAAGTCAATTCTTGCAACGGTCGATCTAAACTGTTACAATTTTACATCTCACTGATTCCATCATTATCACCAAAATCGAAGACCATCGGCTATCGACGACCACATGATCGAATGACATTTAATGCACCCCGAGGCATTAAAGTATTACAATGGACTATCTTACCTCTACGTGAGTTTTATTTTGGCAATCTTGAACCATCTATTTTTTAGATACTATTATGGAGTACATTATTCATGCCAAAAATAAAGTTGATCGGATATCGGTATATATTTAATCAGACAAAAGGTATCATTCATAAAACAAAAATTGTATTCCGATCAAGTAGCTTTCTAAACTCGATCGAGTCAAATTTTTAAGATAATGATTTAATAAGCACAACAAAATGAACGGTCTCAATCGTTAAAATAGTTTGTTTTATTGAGATTCGCTTCACATTTGCAGTGAGGATTATTACCAAATGTGTAACATCTTATTAGAAAATACATTTTTGTCACAATAAATGTTAACCATGGTTAACTTGGGTTAGGAAAAAAAAAGTTTTTGTTGTGTCATGCCCCGTGCCATGCCGTACCAACCCACATTCATGCCACGCCCATGCCATACCAGTCTAAGACCGTGTCGTGTCCGTCTAAAACCGTACCGTGTCCGTCTAAAACCGTGTTCACGCCAGGTCAGTGCCAGCCTGCCCCGTTAGACACCTCTAGGTATGCGTCGTGCCACATTTAAAAGTGTCGTACCGGGTCAGTGCCAGCCAGACCCGTTTGACACCTCTTAGTATATACCTGTTGGGATTGCTGCCCAGGCATCTCTAGAATATTTAAACCTTGCCTATCTGGAGGCATATCCTCTGTTAAGTTAACAACATTCTATGTTCGTTGTTGTTGTGATGTCATTACCCTTCTTAATAGGGCAATCAGTTCTTATGTAGACTCATTCTGAGGGTTGGCCAATGTTTGGGCCAATTGCCTTGTCAAATTAATTTTATAAATCTATCTCTTGTGGCTCCTGGCCATTGATTTGGCTAATTGTTGGAATCCTTTGATTAGTATTTACTGCACAACTTTTCTCCTGATCATGATTTCCCTCATTTTTGTGTGATGGTTCATTTTGTTGTTCTTCTGATCTCTTCTTTGGTGCTATTAGCCTATTATTTTCAAATTAGTAATGATGCCCTCCTTCTAGCGCCAAAAATTGTTTACCAAATAATTCTACTATGTCGATATCGACTAAGTTTGTGAAAGAGATGCTGAAAAAGTGGTGTACAAAAGTGGAGTTTGGTTCCTTGCCGTAGGACTTCTTTGGAAGCAAACAAGGGATGAAGAATAACAAAGCAAACTTTATTAAACTTCAAAATGGTACAATCTATAGAACTGGAGGTTGCAATCGACAAGGATCTTATATTATTAGGGTCTGAGTTTTGTTGGGCTTGCTGGTTCTTTTCACTCTGGGTTGGGTCTTTTGGGCATTTGGGCATGCTAGGTTCTTTGTTGGCTGTTTTGGGGTTGCTATGTCTGGGTGTATCTACTGGTGTCCTCTGTTTTGGTAAGTTCATGTTTTGTTGGGCATGTCTGGGTCTTTTGGTCTTGTCTGGGTTTTTATTTGGTTTTCTACAGGTACTCTTGAGTCTGTCTGGTTTGTGCCTTTGTGTCTGTCCTTCCTCTTTGTTTGGTTGGCCTGCTGTATTTGGATGGGAATAGATTACCCATATTGTTTGTAAGCTTTGTACCAGGTCTCTCGTCTATGTTTGGTTGCTGCCTCATACCACTACATTACAGAAATCTGATGCTGCTCATGTTTCCAACATCTTATATATTGTTTCTGATAGCTGCTTGCTGCTTGTTGCTTGTGCTCCTTTGTTATGACTTATGATGAGGATAAAACTCAAAATTTGGTTGCTGCTACTGCCCAGAATTTGCTGGCTGCTCTACTTTAGGAATGCATGGAGGTCGGGCTATTTGCTGTGGTGGAAACTTGATCCCACAATGTGATTGGATTTGGTCACATTTTATCCCCCAAAGGATTGATGGCCATTTTGCTGCTATTCCTAGTTTGCTGAAGGTCCCTTATCTGTCCGAAGTATTGGCATATGAAGCTCTTTTGGAAATCTCTTCAACTTTATGCTATGGAGCTATTGTCATTTTTATTAGATCCCACAGTGTATTTGGTTCCATTTGGTTGACTACTGGTTAACCTTTATTATTTCCCCTTGGGTCTTTGGTGGCAAATAATTGTCGCGGTGAGGGGTGTCAACCTAGTTGGGATGCCTCTATCACGTTGTGATGCCTTTTTATTTTCAGGATCCATTTAATCTTTGTAATCTCTTTTCAGAGATTAATAAAATTCTTCTTTGCCGTTGAAAAAAAAAGGATCTTATATTACTTTTACTCCTAGAAAATGTTGTAAAGTACAAGTAAAATGAAAAAGAAGTCTTTGGGTGGTTGATCAGACCTTCAAATTGTTGTTGCAGTTGATTGGTATTTATAGGCTTCTTCTTCAATTTTGAACTTGAAAAGTTTTTCCCTCTTGAATTTGAATATGGCAGTTATTTTGGTAAGGCAGTTATGTTGTCTGGACGCCTTCTTATGGAAAACTGCCTTTGTCTTAATCCAAATTTGCTTGATACTTGTCCTTGACAAGTCATTGCCACGTGTCCATCTTATCCACTAAAAAATTTAGTCAAAATATGGTGTAAACAACGGGGTAGTTTCTTTAGGATTGAACAGAATATTCCACATTTTCCGGCTTATTAAGAAGGAATCACAGAGGAAGTAAAAGAAGGACGAGCACCACATTCAACATCATAGGTAGCCTGAGTATCAATGAAAATTATCATTCTCTTTCTCTACTTGGTTAACAAGTGTTGTACATGTATCAATGAAAATTATCCTTCTCTACTTGCAACAATTTCCTTTGCAAAGAAATGGTACAGAGCTGCTAGCTTATGTCCTCCTTCGGAACTATTGCTCCAAAAACTGTCATTTTTTCCATATGCATCCAAAACTTTATTTTTTACTCTCTCTTGTGGGATGAACGATAAATTTCATATAGTAGTGGTATCAGACTATCGGAACTATCAAACACTTAAGCAATGCGGATCAACAATATTTCGAAACCACGAAATAAATGAAATGGTCACCGATACGTCTCAAAGGTAAACACATCAGATCAAAGAAGGCCTTGGTTAGTTAGAAATTCCGAGTTATCAAGAAAGAAAAAAAAAAGATATCCCAAACCACATGGATCTATTGCCCTCTGAACTAATCCTCACGAAATGATGATGAAACCTCCCACCCATTTCCATTGCTTCTCCTCCTAACCAAATGGACAATGACAACTGAAAATCATGAGCTCAATCAGAAGCAAATGGTTTCAAATTCTGTGTGAAGATACCCACCAATTGAACTGAAAATGATGCCCTCCGTAGTATTTAACACTTGTCTTCTATATTTAATCTGCACATTAAGATCCACTTCACAAAACTTTTCTCCATTGCATTTCCTACACCTCTTGGCCCTTTACCTACACACCCAAGTTCCCAACTCGTCCAACAATCTGTTCTCCAATCGTAACCCCCACCAACGTAGATTCCACATCCAATCAATAATAATATTCTCTAAACTCCACAACCTCCAACAATTTTCGCCCTTATAGCGGGTTGGGGAGCCATACATGTGAAAATGGGACCTTTTTGCCACCTCTATCGGATTTTAGAGCATGTGCAACGAGGAGCATAGCCAAAATTTTAATTGGGTGTGACGAAAATATATTGTGAGTGATTAGGAGCGCTGCATAATACTGCAATCTAACCAATTAATTGAGCCTAAAATGCTACTACCAAATTTCAACTTTGGCTCCATCATTGTGAGCAAACCTCTGCCACAACTGTTCCCCTTGGCTCCATCATTATCAGTAATTCAAATAGTCTATAACGTGAGGTGTGTTAGACAGAAAATGGCAAAAAAAATTCATGTTTTTCTGATTTCAGCACGTCCTACAAACAGCTAGGCATTTCGCCTTTTGCTAAATGCGGTACATGACACATTGCCTTTGAAGCTAACTCGTATGGATGGATAAGTAAAATAAAAGGCACTGTACCAAAAAGTCCATAGGGAAAATGTAGAGGCACTTCTTTCTTGTTTTGGGCTAGAGAAGATAGGTGTTATGGTGTTAAGAGGCTTATTACTAAATGCTACTTCTTAGAAGTTAGAAGTATATATTTATGTGGTCATGTCCAGCAATCCATGCATCTTTATAGTTCATGTACTTTGTGGCCACACAAGTTTTCTTCACACCAAAAAATGCAAACATTCATGTACAAATCGTAAAATGTCCGGGTGGAAGAAGGCCAAATAGAGACAGTCTGGTCATATATTGTGTAGTTGTATCCTATATGTGGAATTTTAATGACAAGGCTCTCCCCAAAAAAAAAGGAAGAGAAGATTATGGCGTGCGTGTGACCGATGACAGAATGTCCAGGTGAAAGGCAGTTCTTGGAAACAGTTCAACAAAATTAGTAAATTTGAACAAATGGTCAAGTTGTACACTTATTTCTGGCAAGAATTCAAAAACTTTTCTGTCAATTTGAAAATTGGTCAAATTGTACAGCTGAATCTTGCAATTATTCCCAAAATAACTGCACGATCCAAATTAGTTCCTTCCCCCTACAAATAGGCCATGAAATTTCACTAAACATCATAACTTCTGAATTCTGAAAAGAAACAAGAACCAAAACATGAAGACTTCAGGCATTGTTGTTCTTTCAACCCTTTTGTTGTTGATTCCATTGGCCACTTCCCATCCCTCCGAAGAAGCCTTTGTCGAATGCCTCAAAAACCAGGCCAATATGTCTCCAAAACCAATCTCTCAAGCCATTTTCACCCCCAAAAGCCCCGAATTTGTGCCTACTTTATTTGCCTATTTCCGAAACTCTAGATTTAACACAACCACCAAGCGAAACCCAACTGCCATCATAACAGCCATGCATGAAACCCATGTCCAAGCAACCGTGATTTGTGCTAAAAATCACAGCCTTCTCCTTAGAGTCCGGAGCGGCGGCCACGACTACGAAGGTCTTTCATATGTGTCAAGTGAACCGTTTGTTATCCTTGACATGTTTAACCTCCGATCCATTGATATCGACATACAAGCCGAAACTGCATGGGTACAAGCAGGTGCAACCCTTGGCGAACTCTATTATAGCATTTCGCAAAAAAGCAAGGTGCACGCTTTTCCAGGCGGCGTTTGCGCTTCTGTTGGCACGGGTGGGCATTTCATAGGCGCAGGGTACGGAAACTTGTTGAGAAAGTACGGATTATCCGTTGATAACATAATCGATGCAAAAATCGTCGATGTTAATGGAAAAATCCTCGATAGAAAATCCATGGGAGAGGATGTTTTCTGGGCCATTAGAGGCGGTGGAGCGAGTTTTGGCGTCATTCTCTCTTGGAATCTTAAATTGGTTTCAGTCCCTGACGTCGTCACGTTTTTTAGGGTCGAAAAATCCCTTGAGCAAGGAGCAATAGATATTGTTTATAAATGGCAAGAGGTTGCCGATAAACTACCCGAAGACATTTTCATAAGACTTCAATTTCAATATCGGGGTGCACCTGTTAACAAATTTAAGGTTGCATTCATCGCCCAATACCTAGGGAAAATCGAAACCCTTATCCCGATGATGAATCAGCAATTTCCCGAATTATGTTTGAAAGAAACGGACTGCGTTGAGACGAGTTGGATTGAAACCACCCTCCTCTGGCAAGAAATGGACCCAAAAAAGACTAACCTCACTGAATTACTTAACAGAAATACGTACCCAGCTTTTGGTCCTAGTCCCTTTAAGGTGAAATCGGACTATGTGAAAACATCAATTCCAAAACTAGCATTGGAAGAGTTATGGAAGAAGGCAAACCAAACTGGGAATTTGGTAATGCAATGGAGTCCATATGGAGGGAAAATGAGTCAGATTCCTGAGTCAGACACACCATTCCCTCATAGAGCAGGGTACAAGTTCAAAATCCAATACTGGTATTATGTTAGCGGGACGTTAGTTGAATTGCAAAAGGTCTACGACTTCATGGTAACATATGCATCGCAGTCGCCTCGCGAGGCGTTTCTCAACTACAGAGACCTTGATGTTGGCACGAATGGAAATGGATGTGATCCGAGTGTTTTTGGGGCTAAGTATTTCAAGGGGAATTTTGAGAGATTGAGAAAGGTGAAGACAGAGTTTGATCCGGACAATTTCTTCAGGAATGAACAAAGCATTCCACCTCTTTCGGCTTAGAGGAATCATTTAACTTGTAATATTCTTTCATAAATCTTTTGATTATCATGTTGGGGTGTTGATTAATGTAATCTTATTCTCAAAGTGACAATGTGATTCTATTTCTGTTGGGTACATTATTAGACTGCCTAACTCTATGCCAAACAATTCAAAGACAAAGATTTGTTCCATAAGAATTGAAGGATGGGGTGGACCCTGCAGATTATCTCTAACACTGGCAGAAATCACAAGAAAAAAAAAAATCTGAAACTCAGTTCACAACCAAAAATCTTGAAGTGCACCATAATTCACATCACTAATACTTTGGTGACCATATTCGGTAACCATATTTCACCAAACATGGTCACCATTTTTTTTTATTGGGAAAGAAGAAGATTTTATAAAACTCGATGAGGATACATCGAGTGAAAAAGAGAGGGGAAAAGCCCTAGGGCAAAAAAGGAAAAGAAAAGGGATCAACGAAATGTTGGAGACCCAGAAAGATAAAGACCAATTCCAGAGCAGCCAAATTAGATTCTGATTCTTCGAATAGCTTCTAGGTTTCCTTTGAAATCCTCAATTGGAGACCCAGCCAAAAATAACATGGTCACCATTACATTCCTCAATTCACAGAAACGATTATACGACTCAACAAGAGAAGCTTTCTATGAAGGCCGAAGCTAACAAATGAACAATATTCCAAGTTCCTCTGGGCTGTGAGGTCAATTTATAATTTAAAACTTTTGGCATGAAGGTTTTTAGACTATGATTTCAAAGCAAGGAAAACTATTTAGCAATGGGAGTTTAGCGATTAAAATTTGGAGACTACTTTTGCAGTTTCGAGCTTTGGAATTTTTCTTTTTCTTACGCTAAGTGCAATAAGCGACGATGTTCTTGGAACTCAATCAATTATGTGGTTAGGGGCTAAAACGTCAAAGTGGGAAACGGGGACTAATTCAAAGGCATATAACGATCATTTTGGTCCTTCTAAACTCAATCGTTTGAATTTAATCCTCCTTGTACTTTGCACCCACGTGTTCAATTCAACGGATGTATGACAATAATCTGTGGGATCACAAAATAAAAAATCACCGGGAAATTCTATTAATACCCCTTCTTTTTTTCCTCAGTATCCACACCTTGTCAATATTACAAGTATACCCTTGAATAAAATTACCTAAAAGGACATTTTATCAAAATAGGTACACCCACTCCTTTTTCACTACCCTTCTCCTCTCCCCTCATTACACCCCTCCCCTCCACCAGTCAAACCCTCCTTCATCTTCATCTTCAATGTTAAACCTCCCCAAAACCCTCATCCATCTTCATCTCTTATCAAACCCCCAAACACCAATTACTACAGTTTCATAAACCTAAGTCTACACAAACTATAATTATATTTCCCCCAGTCAAGTTTGTAGCCGACCAAAATAATTCCTTGAGAAAAAAAAATAAACTATCAAGATAAAGCAATTTTCAAATGACAAGTTAAGATTTGGATATAGGTTTAATTTTAGTCCTATTCGGCCATATATTCAAGCTAGACTTCAACATTATAGGTTTAATTTCTGTCCTATTCGGCCAATATTTAAAGTTTAAATTAGATTGGTATTTTTAACATTTCAGGTTTAACAATGACCGATTATTTGTGTTCAGATTACCAGCGTTGAACAAATTAAGATTGTTTGGAAATATAAATTCTCAAAAATAATGTTTGTTCGTACTATTAATAATTAACAAATGAATTTTGTTTCTTGTTTAAAATTCCAAACAAATTAGCTTTGTTCAATTCTTAAAATCGGAACAAAGTTGATATGTAAGACATTTGTATTATGTATGCGTCCCTTTTATGGGTTTTTTTGAGAATTGATATAGCAACTTCATTACCTACATATATTCCATGTATCCATACCAATTCAATGCAGTGAAGCATCTATTCATCCATCACCAATATTTGAAGAAAACTTTACCAAGGATTTTACCACAAGCGAGGTACCTTTATACATTTATTGAAATCATATGTCTAATTGTAATTTCATTTACTAAAAATAATTGCATTTTAACTTGAATATATATTTGATAGTCGTGAAGCATTGATAACTTGGGCTCGTGATGTTGGAAAAAAATAGTTTTGCTATAGCAATCAAATAATCGGATTTCCGGGGAGGGTAAAAAAAGAACTAAGGATTACCTTTCATGTGAAAGAAGTGGTCAATATGGACAAAAAATGAAGTCTAAAGAGGATCTTATGTAATGCCCAGATTTACGGAGACGTTATTAAAATCATTTCTTGAAAATAGAATAATTGACAAAGACAATTATTTTAATAACGCAGCAGAATCTAAATTAAATTTCAAAAATTGACTCAAGTCTATTAAATCAAGTAATTCTCATTTCAGGAATACAATTACATATTTTTTAAATAAAGTACGTAATAAACCTCTATAATGTAAATAACGGGGCTAATCTCCCTCAATTTTATCATGCACACTTGTATACTTCATCTTTATACGTACGATTGATTTTGTGAGATGTGTGTTTTTTACGAGTTTCAGGAAATCGGAGCTAAAAAGCGTGTCCAAATCTCCAAATAATCCTCGATTGTATCCGGAAGTATCCAAGGTCCCGCAATGCCATGGAGGACAATCGCCAAAGGTTAGAAGTCAATTTGAGGAGCTTGGGAAGGTTCAAGGAAGGCCCAGTCAATTCGAGGAGCTTGGGAAGGTTCAAGGAAGCCTCGAGGAAATCTAACACACTGATAGGAAAATGCTCATTTCACTCAAGATACAAAGGCTATGAATATGAGGTCAATTGGGTTTGGAAGTAAACTCATAGTGCTTTCCAACGGTTTAAGAATCGCCTCATTCCGAGTTCGGATGAAGCTAGGGCAAGCCTGCAAATTTGGGTCAAAAATCTGCCAAGAGATACCGATAACTGTTTTTTCCACTACAGGTATCTGGTGTGCAGAAGCATTTTTTTAGACCAGATACCGTTATCTACAAAGAAGGCTTATTTTGAGATACCGGTATCTCCTCGAAGACCTCTGCGCCCTTCATCAACCATCTTCCATCGTTGACAGAGATGGAGGATCTAATCCACCTCTATCGGTTTCGTTCAAGTCTTAGAAGAGCCAAATCTGATGAGATCGCGTGATTTTACGGTGGTTCGGCAACCCTTCCGGCAAATAAATGGCTGAACCCGAGGCGATAGCTCCGGTAACATCTCCGGCGAATGGAGATTTTTTCGTTTTCCATTTTTATCTTTCCTTTGTTATCCCCTGCGTGGGATTGCTCCGGTTGGAGAGTCTTCGATCTGTGGAGCTCTCTGTACCATTTTACCCTCTAGGCGGTTTCATCTATACTCAGTGCGTTACCATCCAAATCACATGGCTAACCCATTTTATCCGTTGTGGGTTTGTCCCAACAGAGGGCTTCATTTTGGCATTTGTAGCCCTTTAGGGCTTTTCTGAGTTTATGGATATCTCGTTCAAAAAAAAATTGACTATCTCTATTGTCTCTATTGAGGAAAATATGTAATTGGGTCAATGGGTGGGTCGAATTTGATTTTAAATAAATGGGTAAGGTTGGGTACGTATGAACAATGGG
This sequence comes from Vaccinium vitis-idaea, assembly GCA_963854785.1. Taxonomy (NCBI): domain Eukaryota; kingdom Viridiplantae; phylum Streptophyta; class Magnoliopsida; order Ericales; family Ericaceae; genus Vaccinium; species Vaccinium vitis-idaea. Next base: position 15,286,813 of record OY978216.1, on the reverse strand, counting down.
TCTTATAGCTAATTGGGTTGTAAATGGGTCATGCGTTGCCATTTAGGTTTGCAATTTTTGGGTGCGAATTTTTCAAATTTTAGGACTTCGCCGTTGCTGCCGTTGCCACCGTCGTAGAGGGCGGCGATCTCTTCGCCGTCCTGTTCATGACGTTAAGGCTGACGCCGATGATGGAGAAGACGCGCTTCATGGCGTGGCAGGAGGATCCGCTGAAAATATGACAAGTCAAGGACAAAATGGTAAAGTAACCTACTCACCTAGACCTACAGGTAATTAAAACGCGCGACTATCCTTTGCGGGAATTAAAGAGTAGTTTTCTGTACTGGACAGTAATTTTCTGTTTTAAATTTCAATCGGAAGGGAGTGCAATTTTATTTTATTTTTTATAAAAAAGACGTCAATCTCATTAAAACAAGAGCCTGAAGGCAAAACAACGCAAGAAGACTGAACAATGATTCCACAAAAAAAATACAAAAATAAGCTACAACTACCCAAACTTCAACTAAAAGCGCAGCATAAACTATAAACACAGAACCGAACTAGATGCACATTCTGCCGAAGCAGGCGAACCATTCTGGTAAGCATTGAGCACGTCCCGGTTTAGGCAGCGAAGATTGACGCTGGGAAAATCCGAACTCAAACCAAATGAAGCACGGGTGAAATCATCGAAGCAAACTACAATTAAAACTAACAAAAAAAACTAAAAAAGACGTACTATTCAAAAACCAATAAACTGAGTTAACCCGAGTTTCCCATCATTGGGTCACACCAAGTCGTCCCAGTTAAGAGGAGACGCTACTCGGGGGTGTAAACCCATACACCAAAACCACTGCCAGCTTGCCGCCCAAAGCTGTCGGAGCCTTTATTCGTCGAGGGTTCCTGGCCAAGGTATAAGCCTAAGGTTTTCTCTACCAGCGAATTATCTCTCTATTTTCTTTCTGTAGTTTTCCAATTTATTTATTTTTTAAAAAGGTCTTGTTCAAATGGTACTATAATATACAATAAATCAAACTGGAAACAAAGTCCACAACCACTAGAAGCCCCACCCAACAAAAGCCCCATCAAGGACAGAAATACCCAACAAACTGAAAACAATACTTAAAAACCCAACCCAATTAATAGCCCCATTAAGGAGAGAAATAACTCAACAAATGCAAAGGGAATGACGCTCACACACAAATAGAGAAATTTGAACTCATGACCGTATAGTGAGATGTAGAAGTCTTAGTCAAACTAAGCTAGCGCTAATTGGTTCTTTAGCACACTTAAAACATGAGAAATCCGAAATCATGCACGCGTGTAGATTTGGGATTCTTTTTATGCTACTAGTTTATTGTTCTATTCCTCTTACAAGTTTATCATTGACCCAAGAAGTTGACCTAGCTCCCTCCTTACATAGGCGCACGAGTTATAAAAATAGTAGTACTACTAATATACAAGCCGGTGTGTGCCTTATATAAAAATTATAAGAGTATAATTAGTGTCCATATCCACCAACCTCAAGTCGGACTATTTCAAAATTAAATTTTGTGATATCACGTCACTCCAAACTCACTATCAGGGGCAAATGCATGCACATGCAACCGCAAGGTTGGGCCTGAGAAATCAATTAATTAATGGACAATGCTACCCGTACAGAACAAAATGCACAGAAAATGTACAGAGGGTGCTCGGGGACCCACTTTTGAGTCCCACACGAGCGATCCGAACCGTTCATTGTTCTTAGAACAATTTTCCGAGGGGCCTCACAAAATTTCAACTCAATCGGACGGTTAAAAGTGCTCGAACCAAAGTCCCACCGTTTCAATCACAAATTTTTTTATTGAAACGGTGGGACTTTGGTTCGAGCACTTCTAACCGTCCGATTGAGTTGAAATTTTGTGGGGCCCCTCGGAAAAATGTTTTAAGAACAATGAACGATTCGGATCACTCGTGTGAGACCTAAAAGTGGATCCCCCCCCGAGCACGATCTGTACATTTTCAGTGCAACTCCCTTTGTACCCATATGTTTACCGATTAATTAATACGTAATTGTCATCCATGAGTTCACATGCAAGTTCGAATCTCGCAAAGGCCACACATTCTAAACCTTGAGGCCACTAGAGGGTTTACTGGATCGTTAATTATAGAAACCCAAAATTCGTCGAGCTACGCACAAACTAGTCCAGATACCCGGTTATAAAAAAATAAAAAAAGTATGCATTTGTCTAACTAGAAGGATGAAGCAGAAAGTTCTTTCGTGCAAAAATAGTCCTTGTCCTAAGCCATAACACATGCACAATTACCAAACTTTTCTCAACTTGGATTAATTAACTTTTGACTAAGTTTGTTATTCTTGAAGTCAAAAACCGTACAATACAATGACATAATCTAGATCTATTCATAAAATTCATCTCAACCGAAGTTTTTTCAAAGTGGCTGAGTCTAGGCTTTAGTTTGTGATTACCATTTGCTGTACACTTGTTTGATTTGGCTCCTCAAGTTTATCTTGATAGGTGGATATCACTATTACGTTATGGCCCGATAGAAATGAGGCCTTAGTGGAGGTTGGCCGAAGTCCACGGGACCACATCATTGGACAATGCCTAACACTCGCGAATATTCAATGCCTAAAGTGGACAACTTGACCCTCCCACTCACTCAAGGGACAATCGCACATATTCTGTTCACAATCTATGCGTAAGGGTCAATTTACGCACATTTTTAATTTGAATTAAAACCCTCTTGTGACAACCGCTAACAACATGAAGTGGTTCGACTACTGACAGCGGCGGTGGTAGTGGTAGCCGTGATGACATTGCAGGAGTTCTTGAGAATAACTATGGAGGTTTGTTGGCCCTTGGAAAATTTGGTTCTTAACAAAAGATAGACTTTGTTCACAAAATGGCTTCACGCAGTCACGCTGAGCATTTAAGCATGTAACAAATACTGATTAATTGCAAATTCAAAAATTTAGGGAAAACCTTATGCAAAACATCAATATACCAACTGTCGATGGCATTTCAAAAAAAGGTTCGTGTGGACTTAAATTTATAAATCTTATCGACAATCGGTATTGATGTCACGGATAGTTTTTTAAGTTATTGTTAAAACTTTGCAATTAATCATTGGCATTGAGAATCAAAAAATTATATGAATAAAAGACAATGAAACTGTCATTTTCAAATTTAGAAAAAAAATATTATTTGCTTTTCATCATAATTTTATATTTAGATTTCGCTCCTCAAGAAAAATAATTATTTTAGAAAATCTACTACTAATTCTATCAAAATTTCAAAAAAGATATACTCCTAAAAAAGATAATGGGATGAAACTCGTGAATAATTTTTCAAGGGCTCCAATTTTTGTTAAGAGTTTGCTGCCATATGACTTTGCTGCCATATGACTTTTCAGGGAAGACAAACCGTAACTTCTGATTATCAGAATATTAGTAAAACCGAGTTGAATCTCACAAGTCATATATATCCAATCAAATTCAATCTGATCTGACCGCGTGCATTTGATTATTTCGCTCCTTTGACCCATGTTCAACAATAACGTTGTGGACACAACAACCGGTCACAACACTAACCACAACATCGCACAGAGGTGTGATACTCATATACCTCATATGAGTGTTGTGACCGGTTGTTGTGTTCCTATCATTATTGGAAACATAATTTGAGGTAAAACATTGAAGATAATCATACACTTCTTGCTTCTAATTCTACTAATAACCGTACCAAGCATAATCTATGTTAACAAGGGAAAGGGGGAGAGAAACGGGGAGTAAAAATTAATGCGATGGCTGAAAATTTTGAACTGCATCATTTTCAAGTGGAAAAATGCAGGTAGAATAGTATAATCTGAACATGTAATCGGACAAGTAAAATCTCATAATTGTAAAAAAAAAAAACTGTCTTTTTTGAAAGGCAAAAAAAGAATTTATTAATTCTTGCAAATAAATTACAAAGATTAAAAGGACTCAAAACATGAGGTAATGCAATGGACCAAAAGCAAACCAACAAGGCACCGCCTTTCTCCAATGATCTTCATGTGCCGTCAGGACCCAAAAAGAAAAGAAAAAAAAACCAACACAAAATTGACAAAATGCTAAGACCATCCACAATAGATGACCCAAATTTTTCTCCAAAAAAAGTCATAAACAGTGCACATTTTTCATTTTACCAATCCACGTCTCCAACAATCCTCTCTATTACCCTCCCTATTTTTAATAAAATATAATATATGAGTACAAAGTAGGAGAGAGAGAGAAGAGAGAGGGAGAATAAAAAAATAAAAATAAAAGGGAGAAGGCTACGATTTTGAGGGGGAAGGAGAGAGAGAAAGAATAAAAAAATGGGTAGGGAGTGAATAGTGTCTCCCTAAATGGGAGAGATTTTAGGGAGGTACTATTCATTTTTGTATTTTAGGGAGGGGTTTAGGAAGGCTGTTGGAGCTTGTTTTTTGGGTTTGACTCCCTAAAATAGAGATAGGGAGGAGGATAGGGAGGCTGTTACACTTGCTCTAACCAAGACTGAGAAACAACACACCCACATAAAAGAGCACCCACCCACCTATAGCAAATAATAATTTTAAAATAACTATGAGTATGTTAAAATATTAGATTTTAGCAAATAGTTCCCTCATCTGCTAAAATCATCAGATGATTTTAGCTGATTTTATCAAATGAGAAACACACCAGTTTAATTTTAAAGGTTCTGATATTGTTACTGTGAGCCCACCAGACTCACAATAAGTACAGAAAAAAATAATAATAAATAATAAAAATATGCACATCAATGCACTTTAACACTTTTCAATATATTCACATTTAGTACGTTTATACAGTTTTCATATATTTTAATACGATTTTTAAACCTTAATATGAGTTCACTATGCCTATTTTAGCATTTTTCTATTTTTAATTTTTAAACCCGAATCAGGCAATTAGAAAGACACGTGAATTTGTCAAATCAAAATAGGACAAAACAGGTCATTTTCACTTTTCCGCGTTGAAACCTTGCAAAAGCCAACCAATGGGGTTTGACAAGTCATTATGAGCAAACAGTAGCTATTGGATATCCAATTGGTGGTGGTGGATTCGGAAGGGTCATTTTGGGTAGATAAAAGAGTGAATAAGCTTGATAAAAAAAAGGGTAAAATTCACCTACCTCCCCTAAGGTTTCTGACAATTATAGGGACCTCCCTTAAAGTTTCTAAAATTGCACTGACCTCCCCTACTTTTGAAAATAAATATCACATACCTCCCCTCCCTTAACTTCCGTTAGAAAAGCTAACGGAAAACGCTGATGTCAGCGCCACCTCACTCTCCTCTTTTTATTTTAAATCTTAAAATGTTTATAACTTTTGTTTTACATATTCACTTTTTATGAAATTTATATATTTAAAACCTACTCGAAAAGATCTATAAAATGAGATCCATATTCAATGTGAAATTATGAAAAAATAAAATCTTATTTTTTCAATGTGAATTTTAAATATATAAATTTCATAAAAAGTGAATATATAAAACAAAAGTTATAAACATTTTAAGATTTAAAATAAAAAGAGGAGAGTGAGGTGGCGCTGACATCAACATTTTCCGTTAGCTTTTCTAACGGAAGTTAACGGAGGGGGGTATGTGACATTTATTTTCAAAAGTACGGGAGGTCAGTGGAATTTCAGAAACCTTAGGGGAGGTCCCTGTAATTGTCAGAAACCTCAGGGGATGTAGGTGAAATTTACCCTAAAAAAAAAAGAGTGAATAAACTTACTTCGTGATCGACCACAGCTGCCATTACTTTCTGCAATTACTCTTCTGATTTATGTGCTGAAGCTGTCCTGATCATTTAGTTGCATAATATTTAATCGTACATTCAGTGCTCTCCACATGAGATGTTTTGAGTCACTTGATTGGTTTCGGTCAATTTCTGCTAGGAAATTTCGTTAATAGCGGAACTATCCTACAATTGCTTAACAACGTTGGATATATCCTTCTTTTATTTGGTTTTGTTATTTGTCTTTTCTTGTATGTTGTTTGTTATTTTCAATTGTTTTAGTCAATCGGTATGTTGTAATATTTCATATCAATAAAATTCTTACAATTCGTCTCCAAAAAAAAAAAAACTACAGTACCTATACCTACGAAAGAAAAATACACCCGTTCACTATTATAGATGAACTGAGGGGGGTGCTGTGCATCCCATGCAGAGCACCGTGTTGTGCAGCCCCGTGGCGGCGCCGCGCCGGCATTTTTTCGACGATCGGAGACGTTCACCGCGTAGACCTCGTCGAGTACTACAAGTATGAAAAAAATTAACTTGATTGGATATCTTTAAGTAAGTTATCGGAACATAAATACTTTGAAAACAAATGGAACACAAATGGACACCAACACTGGATAAAAACCACTTTTTCATGTTATTTGTGTTCCGATGAGGCACTAAAAGATATCCGATCAAGCTAATTTTTGGCACACTTGTATTATTCGACGAGGTCTACACCGTAAACATCTCCGATCGTCGAAAAAATGCCGGCGAGGCGGCGCCACTGGGCTGCACAGCACGGTGCTGTGCATGGGGATGCACAGCACCCCCCAGGTTCCATTACAGATACACCAAAAACTCGTGAATCCAATTGACGTTAGAGTTTTTGTACACATCAGTACAAATACTTCATTGGTTCCAAATTATTAATTGTTCATTTTCACTATTACGCACATCTTAAAAAAATATTTCTTTTTAGAGTTTTTTTCGAAACATCCCTTAAACTTTCACCCATTTCTCTACTTAGTACTTGAACTTTCAAAAAAATTTATGTAGTCCTTGAACTACTTACTTGAAGTGCATGTGGTCCCTCTATTTAACTTCCGTTAGTTTCATGGACTGAAAATCGTATGTGTGCGCGTCACGGGTGATCAAGGCCCCAAACCCAGAGTAAAAATGTCACTCCTTCTCCAGCCCTTTCCACTCAACGCTATTTCCAGGAAACACACACACACACCAAAAAATTCATGTTATAAAGAAAACGCCAAAAATGCAATTCATCAATGCAAAGTGTAAACCATTCTTGTTCGAGGTCCAAATAACTCCATACTTCCTGACACGTCCATTGTCAATGGTCACCACTCACCAGGGATTTAAATCCAGAAATGATAGCAGCCGCCCTCTCCTGTATGATTTGCTCCTTTATTTCGAATGCTGGAGATCTTTGCACGAAAACACTGTTCCATCATTAGCCCCCCCATCTCATAACAACAATTTTTACTCACAAAATTCACATTTCGTGATTCGCTTAGTGGTATTACCCAGGGTTTAGCTATCCTAATCAACACATGCCTTCTTACAGCATACGAGAGAGAGAGAGAGACAGAGAGAGAGAGAGAGGTCTATTTTATAAAATGCTCAGTTTTTTTTTTCTTTTGTAAACCCAGGTGCTCTGGTTTGTATGGAGAGAGAGAGAGAGAGAGAGAGGGGTTTGTTTTATGGATGCTCCGTTTTTTGCAGAATTTGGAGGGAAATGGGTTAGTGTATTGGCGCCAATTGGAAACGGCAGGAGAAGGAGTGACTTTTTTTTACCTTAGGTATGGGGCCGTGATCACCCGTGACGCGCACACGTACGATTTTCCGTCCATGAAACTAACGGAAGTTAAACAGAGGGACCACATGCACTTCAAGTAAATAGTTCAAGGACTACATAAAGAGTTTTGAAAGTTCAAGTACTAAGTAGAAAAATGGGTGAAAGTTTAAGGGATGTTTCGAAAAAAAAACTCTTCTTTTTAAAAATGTACAATACTTTAAATATGCAATATGGATCTTTTTTCATTGATCTTGATTATTTCAATTAAACGAAGTTTATAAAATCACATAAAACATGCTAACATATTGGAATATATATGGATATATATACATACATGCAGTCTCATTCTATCCACACCTTAAAATGCAGACCTTTCGTTCATACCTCACTTTTTCGATCAAATTTTCATGATCTGAACCGACCGATGTTTTAAAACGTGTTTTTAAGGACCTATAACAGAAATCATCTAAAGAAATGACCGGGAAGAGCTTCATCCGATCAATTTTTCATAAAATTGAATAGGAATTAAGCTGGGTGTTCATATCTATATATCTATCTATCTATCTATCTATATATATACACCGGTGATCCAGTCAAGGAAGCCAGATTGAAGGTTTTTTGGTGTTTTGAATGTTTTAAAAATTGTTTTTGCATAATCCGAACCGTCCAATGTGTTTAAAACGTGTTTTTAATGGTCCCCGCGAGAAATCATCAAAAAAAATGACCGGAAAGAGCTTGATCTGAGCAATTTTTCATAAAAATTGTACATATACAGTTTTATGAAAAACTGCTTAGATCAACCCTTCTCGGTATTTTTTTTGGATGATTTCTCGCGGGGATCCTTGAAAACACGTTTTAAACACATTGGACGGTTCGGATCATGAAAATTTGGTCCGGAACTATGAGTCCCAGACTTAGGGATCCCGGACTAGATCGGGACTCTATATATATATATATATATAATTTAAGACTTACATGCATATAAAAAAAAATGAACAAAATTTGGGATGGAAAGAATATTACATAAGCTTTTGGAAGATGTGTAAGCAAGTTATTCACCCGTACATATATGTATATTATTAACCTTCCGAAAAGATTACAAGGATTTAAGAACCCTAAGAAGACGGCATCACGATGAAAAATTGAGAATCTCAACAAAATTGGTACCAAGACCAACAATCATCTTCATTATACCCTCTTCCCGAAAACACCGCTTGTTGCAACAGAATCATTAGCTAACGAACTATCCATTGAATTAATCAGTGAGTCTTCCCTGTTTCTTTTGTTTTTTTGTTTAACTCTATAAAAATTAGGGATTCAAATGAAGGGAAAAATGGGACGTGAGAGAGAAGAGAAGAAGTAAACGCATTAGAAATGTATTGTTTAATGGAATTGATTAGGAGAGAGAGAGAAAGAGAGATTTGTTTAGCTAATTAGAATGAAAATTGTGATTAAAATTTGAATTACCATAAACTCGTAATAATGGTATATCCCTTTGTAATTGTGTGGAAATTGTATCCGCGGAAAGAGGGAGAATTCCATAAATATTAATTGAATTTCCCAAACTCCCCTATAATCTGCTAATCCTCATAAAGATTTAGTTAAGTGTTGACTAAGATTTAAATTTTGAAATTCAATTGTTAGTGTTACCCTAACTATTGGGGTCACTTTTTGAAACCATAGCCCTTCCCCTGAAAAGTCATTCTGTAATAATATATACTAGCATAAAACTCGTGCTATGTAAAATAACAATAATTAACCTATGTGTTGTTGGAAATATAATAAATCTTTTGTGTATGTATTTCTTTGCTTAAATAAGAGAAGAAAATAGCCCCAAAATGAGTGACCTTCCTCCCTTTCAAAGAAACCCAATTGTAAGACCTATCAACAATAGTAAAGAACAATATTTATAAGCACTGCATGATCAATCCAACAATAGCTTACTATTAACCCAAAAAGCATATATAGATCAAAAAATTGAAACGTGCTAAGTTTGTGTTATGTTAAGAAATTTATGTTGTCAAATCACGGTATTGGAAAGGAAAAAAGAGGTCACAAATACAATCTAGAAAAACGAAAATGTAAGGCTAAGTTAGAAAATCCAAGAGCGCTTTATAGTATTTCCCCCATGGACTTGGGTAGGGATGGCCATCTCGGCCGACCTGCCCCTATCCAACCCGTCCCCTCCCCGAATGGGTAGGGGATTCGGGGATTTTTTCTGGGATTGGGTAGGGGATGAGGATTATTTTTAAAAAAATTCGGGGATCGGGTAGGGGATGGTATTGTCAGTCCCCTACCCGATCTGATCCCCGCCCTCCCCGACTCTCCCCGCATCCTCATTCATATATATATGTATAGGTATAATATATATTTATATTATAAGTTTATAAAATTTCTTTTCCTACATAACTTAAATTAGGGACTTAGAGTTACCACCACACTTCACAGCCGCCCCACTTCACATTTTGGATCTGTCCATCTCCTCTCCTTCTTATCTCTCAACAGTCAACTCTCACCCAAAACCCAGATCCTCTCAACTCTCAACTAAATTAACGTCCCAAGACTCCCAACTAAAAAAATACGTATCTCTTTCATACATATGATTAGTGCACGGATTTTTGGATCCCCGATTCCCCGTGGGGATCCCCGTTCCTCGCATCGGGGCGGGGATGGAGGTTAAAATAAAATCCCCGGTGGGGATGGGGATTGATATAGGTTTGGGGATCGGGGATGGAGGTAGTGGTATCCACCCCCTACCCTCCCCATGCCCATCCCTAGACTTGGGCCCCAACAGATAATGGTAAGTTTTTATATTCTTTTGGGATTGTATAGAAATATGTATTGTTGATTAATTAGATGCAAATCTAAAATTTCGTTGATTTTGATAGACTCCCATATTTAAATTTCCTTTTCAATGTCCCCAAATTAATTGACATTGGGATTCTTATACACTGCCTTTAAAATCAAAATTCTCTTTCCAATGATTTCCAAATTTAAAACGTTCCTCATAAATCAAGGATGGGTTAACTATAGGATTATTTTAGTTGTTTATTTATAATCCAATCAATTCACGCCACTTGTCACAATGAGAGCACTCTTCAAATGTCACATGTCAAGATCACAGTCCTTCTCGCGAAAACCCATCCTGTAATACTATATAAGAAGTCATTCATCTTTTTTTATTAACCATTCATTATGTTGAGTTGAATCTAAACATTCTAAAATTATAAAAAGAAATTCACAAAAACAAAATAAAAATTAGGATTTCCAAAACAAAGTTTGTAGAAACTATACAAAAGGATTAAAATTAGAGACTATCATAGTTAAGATTAAAGAAAAAAATTAGAGAGGTGAAAAGACGTCTAAAAAGTTTATATATTTGATATTTAAATGTGGTACTTGAAAGGATGATGGTGTGGTTGTTAGCTGTTGTGTCTAGTAACGAAGAAGTCACAACTCGCAAGTTTGAATTGAGGCGCGCTCGCAAAGAATTGGGGGATGGTGTTGTCAGCATTCATGTTGCCCCAATTTGCGTCATCTGTGCTTGGCAATGGACGGTTCGGATTTGTTTGATAGCGGACGGTTCGGATTTGTTTGGACAAGATGTGATCCGAGCCGTCCATCGCCGAGCAAGGATAGCCCAGATCGAACAACATGCATGAGGGACAACATGCACCCTGGGTCCGCTTGCAAAGGAACTAGAAACGCATCAATTTGCCGACAATGGTATAAGAATAGGCGAGGAAATGGGGTGGTATTTTATATATATATAGTCCACTTCCAATCAAGTATACCTGATGGGCTTCCTGATCAAATTTTCATGATCTGAACCGTCTAATGAGTTTAAAAAGTGTTTTTAAGGGTCCCTCGCGAGAAATTAGTGAAAAAAATATCAGGAAAGGCTTGATCCGATCAGTTTTCGATAAAAACTATATATGTATAGTTTTTTTTTTATCGAAAACTGATCAGATCAAGCATTTCCCAATATTTTTTTTCTACTAATTTCTCGTGGGGACCCTTAAAATCACTTTTTAAACACATTGGACGGTTCGGATCATGAAAATTTGATCGAGAAATTGAAGAATTGTAGTACTCCCTGATAGGAATCCCATCAGATATACCTGATTAGAAGTTTGGTGTGTGTATATATATATAGCTCACGGTTCCAGTCAGGGATCCCTGACTGGAAGAAAATGGGTGTTTTTTTTGTGTTGCAAATTGTTTTGGGAAAATCCGAGTCGTCCAATGTGTTCAAAAGGTTATTTCCAAGGTCCACGCGAGAAATCTTCAAAAAAAAAAAAATTACTGGGAAGGGCTTGATCCAAACAGTTTTTCGCAAAAACTATATATTTACAGTTTTGCGAAAAACTGTTTGGATCAAGCTCTTTCCGGTATTTTTTTTTGTGAAGATTTCCCGTTTGAATCCTTGAAAACACCTTCTGAACACATTGGACGGCTCGGATCATCAAAAAAATGCTCGGAATCATGGAGGTCCGGAAGTCCGGATTCCGGACTAGAACCGCATATATATATATATACCATTGGCGAGGAAATTGAATGCTTTGACGAGGAAATATAAATCCATTGCGATAGCACAATTTTATTTGTAATGATTTGAAAGGTGACTTTAAATTATTTCATGTTTGAGAGATCTAGTGGACCTGTCTGATACTTCAAAGTTTCTAAAATTTTGATATTTGAATTATCTGTCCGATATGCTCTTATAGTTATATACTGAATCGTATTTTTATGGCTCGCTACCCATTCACCATACTGGGTATCTTATTTGTAATCTGTTTTTTTCAAACGGACCATAGTAGATACTCCTAGGAATGTGAATTTGCAGTAATTCAAGGGGTATCGAGTATCGACCCCATATATGCACATACCATGTATTGATCGCTCTCTGGGATTCACTTGTGGGTCTCATATGAGTGATCTAAACTGTTCATTTATCTCAAAACATTTTTTTGAGTTGCTCTATAAGAAATCAGCTTAATCCAACAAGTGTAAGTAATTGATCCAAAATGGTCCAGTTTTATTCAAACAAAATTAATTGAAATGGGAGAATTTTGGATCAACCACAGCCAAAATTTCTCACGTGAAAAAATATTTTAAGATGAATGAACGTCTGCGAGACCCACAAGTGAGTTCCCGAGAAAGGCCGGTACATGGTCTGTGCCGTAAACACATTGGTGAATCCCATATGGAATTGAAGACACCTGTTAATAACTTTTAATGCACTTTACAGAACATTTCTACAGATGCTTGTGGCTGTAAATATTTTCAATTAGATAGTACTATTTTCTCAACAGGGTACGACCAGATAAGATGATATTGCCTTCTGACTCTTGTCTTTTTAGGGCTAATTTGGCTAAAAAGTGGTTTTTGGTGTTTTGGTTTTTTTATTTCGTTTTTATTCAATTTTTTTTAGCATTTGTTAGTTTCACGTCAAGATTTTGTGGTTTCTGGATTCCTCTCAGCGAGACGAATCTAACAAGTATAAAATCATGGTCAAAACTTAATTTCTTTTTAATAAAGCCAAAATACTTGGATTATTGGCAAATAATCCAAGTATTTCGGCTTTATTCAAAAAAATATTTGGTTTGATCATAAATTTATACTTGTTACATTCGTCTCGCCGAGAGTAATCCAGAAACCACAAAATCAAAACTATTAGTGTAATTGCTTAATTTTCCCAGTCAAAACCTTCATGCCGTTAAGGAAAATTCTAATTAAATCTCTCCATCATTCTCCCAAAAATTTCGATTTTCTCTGGCGAATTTTCCAGTCAAATATTTAAACCCTTTTGAAGATTCACCTGTTTTTTTGTCTTAAATCACAATCCCAAAATCAAAATCCCTACAATTTTGGGCCTCTCTCGTCTATATAACCAAATCAAAACCCTCCCAATTTTCTCAAATCCCAAAAACTAACAGCAAAATGGACAAAACCTCCTCTTGCAATTTCCTCTTCCTCTTCCTCTTCCTTTCCTCTCTTTCATTGGCATGCTCCGATACATACCAAACATTCCTCCAATGCCTCCAATCAAAATCACCCCAACCATCACAAATCTCCTCAATCCTCTACGCCCCAACCAACTCTGGCTTCCAACCCACGCTCGAATCCTACGTCCGTAACCTCCGGTTCAACCGGTCCACCACCCGTAAACCGGAGCTCATCGTCACCCCGAAAATCGAGGCCCATGTTTCATACGCTGTACTCTGTGCCCAAGCCGTTAATACCCAACTCAAAATCCGAAGCGGCGGCCACGACTATGACGGGATCTCCTACGTGTCCGACCAACCCTTCATACTCCTCGACATGTTCAACCTCCGGTCCATCTCCATCGACCTCCCAACCCAAACTGCTTGGGTCGGAGCCGGTGCCCAACTCGGCGAACTATACTACCAAATATCAACCAAAAGCAAAACCCTCGGTTTCCCGGCCGGTGTCTGCCCTACCGTTGGCGTCGGCGGCCATCTCTCCGGCGGAGGCTACGGCAACATGCTGAGAAAGTACGGCTTGTCCGTTGATCACGTGATCGACGCGAAAATAGTTGACGTGAAAGGTAGGATCTTGGATAGGAAAGGAATGGGTGAGGATTTGTTTTGGGCTATTAGAGGTGGTGGCGGTGCTAGTTTTGGAGTGGTGTTGTCTTACAAAATTGGGCTAGTTCCGGTGCCGGAAACCGTCACCGTTTTCCGAATCGAGCGGACGTTGGCGCAGAATGCGACGGAGATTGTTTATAGGTGGCAGTTTGTGGCTGATAAGATTGATAACGGGTTGTTCATAAGGCTTTTGTTGCAGCCAGTTACTCTGAATAAAGTCCGGACGGTTAGAGCATCATTTATTGGACAGTTTTTAGGTGATGCTGAGAAACTTGTGCAAGTGATGGGGACTGGGTTTCCTGAATTGGGTTTGAAGAAGGAGGATTGTATGGAGACGAGTTGGATTGGATCTGTGCTTTACTGGGCAAATTTCGATAACAGTACAAAACCCGAGGCATTGCTTAGTCGGGTTCCGAATTCAGTGAGTTACGGGAAGAGGAAATCGGATTATTTGCAGAATCCGATTTCCAAAGATGGGTTGGAGTTGATTTGGAAGAAGATGATTGAGGTGGGGAAAACTGGGTTCGTTTTCAACCCATATGGGGGGAGAATGAGCGAGATCCCGGCCGGGGAAACCCCGTTCCCCCACCGGGCTGGGAACATATGCAAGATACAGTATTCAGTGAATTGGAATGATGCAGGACTTGCTGCAGATAATGAATACATCGATCAGATCAGAAGGCTGTACGCATTCATGGCTCCTTTTGTGTCAAAAGCACCTAGGGGTGCATTTTTGAACTACAGGGATCTTGATATCGGTACCAATCAGAATGGGAAGAACAGTTACGAGGAAGGAAAGGTTTATGGGGACAAGTACTTCTTAGGGAATTTTCAGAGGTTAGTGAAGGTGAAGACCATGGTCGATCCAGGGAATTTCTTCAGGAATGAACAGAGTATTCCGACATTTCGGGCTTAAAGGAGGAACAGAGGAAATTGGTAGAGATGCAGAGATCGTGATTTATTGCGGTTTCAGTTTTTTGGTTACTGCTTTGATTGTTCTAAATTGATGATGATTGTTTTACACATTAAGAGGTTGCCAAAATGTTTGGTTGGTGATAGTAGCTTATATTAATTTTAAGGCTGTGTTTGCTCAG
This sequence comes from Vaccinium vitis-idaea, assembly GCA_963854785.1. Taxonomy (NCBI): domain Eukaryota; kingdom Viridiplantae; phylum Streptophyta; class Magnoliopsida; order Ericales; family Ericaceae; genus Vaccinium; species Vaccinium vitis-idaea. The sequence continues at coordinate 15,271,548 of OY978216.1, read as the reverse complement.
TAGATTGTTGTGAAAGGATTTAACAAGAGAAAGGGGAAGAGGAAAAGAAATTTGTTGTTCCACCGACTTATTTCAAAATTGATGTTTTACGATAGAGATAGGTCATTCTCCAACTCAAAAAGTCAATTTAATTCAATTTCTGAATTAAGGCCTAATTTGGCTAATTTGTAAAAATTAGATTTTTGGTTTTTTTCGTTTTGTCCTTATTCAAATTTTTTTTGCATTTGTTAGTTTTGCGTCAAGATTTTGTGTGTCTGAATTTATCTCGTCAAGACGAATCCAAAGAGTATAAAATTACGGTCAAAAGTAATAGTTTTTTTGAATAAAGTCGAAAATAAACCAAAATAAACTACTCCCTCCGTCCCAATTTAAATGCTCCCTATGGTTATGCGTGCTTTTTTAAAACTCTTGTTGTTTTTATTCTATAATGTATTATATATGCAATATGAATCTTATTTGATAGATCTCAATTAGTTCTATTAGACAAAATTTTTAAATACTTTGAAAATATTACCAATAAAAAGATATAGATGTTTAAAAATAGCACGGATATTCGTAGATAGCATTTAAAATGGAATGGAAGGAGTAATTTTTTGGATTATTTTCCGTCTTTATTTACAAAATTTTAAATTTGACTAACAATTTTATACTTTGGAATGATCTTGAAGTCAAGCACCCACAATCTAGAGAACTCTCAAGTCATCAGAAGATATCTTTTCAGACATGTCGGTCCAGGCATGTTTTTAAATTACTACCGGTAGTATTATTATATTATTTGTAGGGTTGGCTGCATGTACATGCAGACATGCGTCGTTATCTAATTGTGTATTTTTTTTTTTTATTTGTAGGGTGAGTTTGTAAACTTTTAGAGTTTTTTCTTTATTCAAAACAATTTTACGTTTTTTAGACTTGCGTGAAATTTTTGTAAATTATTGATTTACTTAACTAGTGGAATCGGAAGAATAAGAAAGTGCTGCTGATAATGCCAAAATTTCTTTTGTTCATGCCAAAACTAAAAGTGTTGCTGCCAAAACTCTGATCTTTTTTGCCTTCACAATTACCTACATGCCTTTTTACCATCATATCACATTTACTACAAACTTAACCCTTCAATTTTAATCTGAACATCAAAAAACTTTAGGAAACATTCATTCTCTCATTTTTCGAAAAGGAAAATTGGATCAGTACCATAAAATTATTAACCAAACTTGAAGTTTTGTGAATAAAGACAAAAATAATCGAAAAAACCACAAAATTTTGGATCATTATTGTCTTTAGTGAACTTTTTAAATTTTTTTTGTCATGATCTTATACTTTTTAGATTCTTCTCGTCAAGATAAACCAAGAAACCACAAAAAATCGACGTAAAACAAACAAATTCAAAAAAAAAAAAATGAATAAGGGAAAAAATTAACCAAACTGATTTTTTTACCCAAAGTACCCGTAAGAAATTCAGAAGAATGCAGCTGTTATCGGTACATAGATTTTCAAACCAAGAAACGATCGAAGGGATACATATCTTTACTCATTAGATCCATAGAGCAGGGCAATGCAAGAAAAGGAATGGGACTTCTAAAGCAGTGACCCAACCCGAAAAAGGGAAGGAAACTATTTTATACTCATCAGTTTGACATATCAAGGGAAAAGAATCGCACACACATATAATATTTGTCTTATACGTGAACCTATAACAATTTCCCTAAAATAAACACAACTTACCACAGTGCATGTATTCTCAAATCCTAAACAATGAGGGAAACTCACAGGTACCTTGATGATTAAAATAGTGCAAGATACGAAAATGGCGAAATACCTAGCCGACCTCTAAAGGGGTTTGATCGTGCTGTACAAAACAATAAAGAGATTGAGAGGCTAGTTTTGTAATAAAAGGGTGGAAAGTTACTGATGTGGTGAATGGGCATATAAGTCATTGTGGAAGCAAAGAAAATTAGTGTTTTGGCATGAACAAAAATGATTTTGGCAGAAACAAAAGAGATTTTGGCATTATCAGCAGCCATAAGAAAGAGAAAAGACGAAAGAACAAGAAAGAAGAAATGAAAAGGAGCGTCGAGATCATCCATCTGCTTCTTCTCTGCGTCCGGGCTCAAGGCTACACTCTCCTCTAGATTGTCCATTTCTGCTGCGATCCTTTTTCCTTACCGCCTCAACGTGCGCAACAAGTGTGTAAAACCCCAATTTCTTTTCTTGGGTTTTCGCCGTTCAAATCTAGATCTACGGCCAACGGAGCATCTCCAAGCTTAACCACTTACATATTCGGACTCCCTGAGTGAGCCGAGGGCTTCCATCCACTAGAGGCCGTTCATTTTTCGGTGATATTTTTCCAGCAGCTTTCTGGCTACCTCGCCGAAGCTTCTACTGACCTCGTTTTCACGGTACCACCCTCTCTCTTCTGTGTAGCGCATATTGAAGGACAATGAGAGAGTTATCATGGGTAGCGAAAATCAGTTACGAAGCTAACTCTTCAGAACTTTCATTACCAAATTGACAATGCGTTTGGTTACTCTAATGTGGAAATTGTTTCTATTGACGAGGAGGATGGTATTTCTGTAGTGGCCAAAAATGTCGACGCAGTAGAATTGCAATTGCCTCCGGTCATTGCTGATTCTTGGCCGAAACTTAACACCCCAATCAGGGCAACTGAGAATGGTGGAGTTACTACGACACCACTTCAGCACCCGACTAGGAGTGCGGCTGCCACTGCCAGAAATTCTAATACGAGTGTTAAATCTCATCTTATTCCAGGAGATAAATCGGAAGGTAAAGCTAACTTGAATGCTTAGACAAATGTTTAGATTTTGCTTAACAATGAAAAAAACTAGTAAGCTGAGCAAACACCTTAAGAGGTTTCGGATTGAGTATGTGAATAATCAAGTCATGATTCCGCTTAAGATTTCTGAAAATGGGGCACTGAAATGGAAACATGCAATTGTGGGTTACTTTGTGGATAAAAGTCTATCCTACTTTCAAGTTAGATCTTGAGCTCAACGGGTATAAAAAATTGATGTTGAGGATGTGGTCACCTTGGACAATGGATTTGTTGTGTTCAACTTTAGGGATGAGGACTTGTTGGATTCCATTCTTGAGAACGGTCCATACTTTTGCGGGGGCAAACATATTGTGATTAAAAAATGGCATCCTGGGATGCAACTTACTAAATTTGTCTTCTCTAGCGTTCCAGTGTGGGTTAAATTCTACAATTTTCCCCTTGAATTATGGACAGAGGATGGATTGAGTAGTATTGCTAGTGTCATCGGCAACCCTCTTTACCTTGATGATTTCACGCAAAATCATAGCAGGTTGACGTTTGCTAGAGTATGTGTTGAAGTGGATGCGGCGAAGGAGATTCCCAAGTCCTTCGTAGTGAATCTGGGTTACAGAGAGCCTTATGAAATTAGAGTAAAGGTCCGGTGGAAACCTCAAGCCTACGATGTTTGCAAGATCTTTGGCCATTCTACTAACACTTGCACAGTTAAGCCCAAAGGTTCGCCTTTTCCAGTGTGGAAACCCAAGGAGAGAGTAGGACAAGATGTCCCAGTGGTTCAAGAGCAAAATGTCAAGGAGAGTGTAGGACAAGACGTCCCCGGTTGCTCATGAGCGAAATGCAAAAAATGGGCTAGTTAGTGGAAGTAAGGATGATTGGGTAAAGGTGGTGAAGAGGAAAAATCAAACTCCGGGTGTGAACACCCCACAAAAATTCACCGAATGGTTTTGAAAATATGATTTTGATTTTGGAGTCGCCACCTGGATTTAAGGACCGCACCCGAGAAACCGATTTTTCAAAAAAATGACTCTTTTGCCCTTTCTTTGGAAAAAGCTTTTACTGGCGCATCGTTCCCAAAATTTCTCGGGTTCGGGAGCTAAGTTACGAGGGGGGAAGGTTTTTAAGGCACCCCCCTCGCCCGGTTACGAAAACCGATCTCTACTAAGTACTCAAGGGATTTTTAGAAGACACTTATTTCTTGAACTCAAATTACATGAACAAGATAAGAATGTAAAGATTATCACAATTAATCATATGAAAGTGGATGCTTGTGATCGTGCAGATGATATAACATAATGATGAAATGACATGAATTACAGAAAGAACGACTACAAACTGTATACACAATGGAACAAAAGCTTTTAGGGATCCTTTTGGTAAAATCAAATCTGATCCTTCTATTTTCTTTCAAGCACCTGAAGTATTGCTTCAAGCGCCTGAAGGAGAGGATTAGGCGCCTGAAAGGAGCTTCAGGCGCCTGAAGCTGCTCCTTCAAGTGCCTGAAGCTGCTGCTTTAGGTGCTTGCTCAAATCCACTTTCACTTCTGTTTTGCTACTGGAACAGGTAAATAATGATGTTAAAACTCTGTTGAGAGGCAAACAAACTGGAAAGCTTCATCTAACAACTCATTTGTACCATAAAACACCATTTATATCTCATAAAAGCATGTTTTTCATCCATTCAAATAACAAAACAGAGATTTTTCACTCTTGCATGCAAAGAAAATGACCTCCAATAGAGATTTTGTGATAAATACTTGATTTTTAACTACATTGAAGGTCATTTTCCTCCTTAAAAAGTTTGGTTTTCACCTCTTGGAGTGGAAAATAGAAAGCAAAAAGATTGTTCCTGGGATTTAAACCATCATCATCATAAAGATAGACCAAGAGAAAGTATTTTTAAATAGAAAAAGATAAAAATGAACAAGGCCTGAAGCCGCTGCTTCAGGTGTCGAGCAAAAATGCTCTTTTGATGTATTCAAGTCATGATAAGCCCATTATTGGTATCAAGAACCAACATGGACCTACTGACTTCCCTCAATAAGAACTTTGGCACACTGATTTGGTAGAAGCATTACCTTTTAGAGCTTAAAATTGGATGATTGAGTAATGGAAGTGGGTTTTGGATGGATGGTGGGTGACTTGGATCAGGTTAGAAGCTGGTTTTGGGTAGTTTCTTGAGAGAAAAATGGTAGAACTTGAGTAAAATGTGTTTTGGGTGGAAGATGGATTGATTGGAGGTGATGTTTGGTTGTTTTTAATGGTTTCTTGGAGAGAGAAATGGCTGGTTTTTGTGTATTTTTCCAGAAAAATGGTGGAACCCCCTCAAAGGAAGGGTGTGGGGGTTTAAATAAGGCTCCAAAGGTTGGTTTAGGTGCCTTAGGGGTCATTTTAGGGGTTGGTTTAGGCCAAGACGTGTTATGGATTAACGCCGAACACCTGTTCAATCCTACAACGCCCCTACGGATCTTGGGAACAATGAATCACAGAATAGACAAGCAAATAAGTGCGTAATGGAAAAACGGAAAGAAAAGCAAGACACAAGATATACGTGGAAAACCTCAACGTGAGGAAAAACCACGGGAGCCACACCAGTCCACTATGAAATCGAATCAAGGAGTACAAGTCTTCTCACAATCTCTCTGAGATTGGTTTTCTCTCGCCTCTCTCTATTTTTCACGCTCTTTAGCTCTGAAAAACTGATTCACAAATCTACCACACACACCGTCGGCCAAAAACCCTAAAAAACATTTTTAAGGCTCTCGGTAGCGCTACAGGGAAACACCTGTAGCGCTACAAAACACACTGTTCGCAAATTAGGTCCTGGGTAGCGCTACCCCATTTCCTTGGTAGCGCTACCGCATTGTTTATCTTCACTTCCCAACAATCTCCCACTTAAAGATAACCTGAAGCATCCGCAAACAACCAACTGCAAACCCAAATGATCTCAATCAAAACGTGGACGTAGTCATCTGACCCCTCTTGGTGTGACTCCAGGCCCATCATCTCTTCAAGCATGAAGGCCAACTGAAGTTGTGTTCAACTTCAGTTTCTGAACAGTAACAGACTTGGTCAGCATATCTGCCGGATTTCGATCCCCCAAAATCTTCTCTAGCAACAAATCCCCATCCTCCAAAAGCGAACGAATGAAATGGTACCTCAAATCAATATGTTTTGTCCTGGCATGGAACACTGGATTTTTGGCAAGGTGTATAGCACTCTAGCTGTCACTGAAAAGAACGCAGTTCTCTTGCTTCAAACCCAACTCCTCCAAGAAGCCCTTCAACCAAATCATCTCCTTTGCAGCCTCAGTCACGGCCACATACTCAGCTTCTGTCGTGGATAGTGTCACTAATTTCTGCAGACGTGAGACCCAGCTCACCGCTGTTGAACCCATAGTATAGATACAACCGGTGGTACTTCGCCGCGTATCCTGATCACCGGCAAAGTCTGCATCCACATATCCCTGCACTGTCAATTTCCCTTTCCCAAAACAAAGTGGCAAATCAGTGGTACCTCTCAAATATCGCATGATCCACTTTACTGCTTCCCAATGTTGTTTCCCTGGATTGCTAGCAAACCTGCTCACAACTCCCACTGCATGGGCAATGTCTGGTCTCGTGTTCACCATCGCATACATCAGGCTACCCACGGCCGAGGTATACGGAACCTTGGCCATGTACTCTCTCTCTGCATCTGTCTTGGGTGATTGCCCCTGAGAAAGTTTGAAATGACTTCCCAAGGGTGTGCCAACTGCCTTAGCACTCTGCATATTGAACCTCTCCAGAACACGTTCAATATACTCAGCCTGACTCAACCGCAAGGTCCCCTGAGCCTTATCTCTGCTGATCCTCATCCCAAGTATCTGCTTAGCTGCACCCAGATCTTTCATAGCAACTCCGTTGCCAACTGTTGCTTCAACCTGTTGATCTCCCTAACACAGGAACCTGCTACAAGCATATCATCTACGTAGAGCAATAAAATGATGTAGCTAGACTCAAACCTCTTGAAGTAACAACAGTGATCCCCATTGCACCTTGTGTAGCCACTGCGCTGCATGAAACCATCAAACTTTCTGTACCACTGTCTGGGAGCCTGTTTCAAACCATACAGACTCTTCTTGAGCCTGCACACCATCTCTTCCTTGTCTTTCACAATGAAACCAACAGGCTGCTTCATGTAGATTTCTTCATCCAAGTCCCTGTGAAGAAAAGCAGTTTTAACATCTAACTGCTCAAGGTAAAGATTTTCAGCAGCAACCAAACTCAACACCACTCTGATAGTGGCCATCTTCACAACCGGCGAAAATATCTCTGTATAATCGATCCCCTCCTTCTGTTGGAAGCCTTTTACAACCAATCTTGCCTTGTACCTTTTCTTGCCATCACTCTCCTGCTTAAGTCGAAAAACCCATTTGTTCTGCAAGGCTTTCTTTCCTGCGGGAAGCTGAGCTAACTGCCAAGTATCGTTGGAATGAAGAGAATCCATCTCTTCCTGCATCGCAGTCTTCCACTTAGCTGACTCGGAAACCTGCATAGCCTCATCATAGCACTCTGGTTCTCCACTGTCCGTCAAAAGCAAGTAATCAAGCGAAGAAATATATTTCGAATTCGGCTTGTGTACTCTGGTTGTCCTCCTCAACACTCTGACCGCTGAACTAGTCCCTGTCTCTGGAGCTACCTCATCTGAAACTGTCCCCTCTGAAACTGTCTCATCTAAAGCTCTCTCCTCTGCCTTACCAGACCTCTGTTCAACCCCACTGTTATCTGGAAGATCCTCCAACTCAAAGTACTCGGACGTATCTCCATCCGAAGTGGTACTCCCACTGCTCTGTTTGCTATCCCTGTCTTTGTACATCACCTTTTCATCAAACACAACGTCTCTGCTTCTGATTATCTTCCGGTTCTTGTCATCCCAAAAACGATAACCAAAATCATCTCCGCCGTACCCAATAAAGGTGCACTTCTGTGACTTAGCATCAAGTTTATCTCTGTCGTTGTCGCTAATATGCACATAGGAAACACAACCGAAAACACATAAGTATGAGAGATTTACCTTTTTACCACTCCAAACCTCCTCTGGTATGCCAAAATTCAACGGAACTGATGGCCCAAAATTGATCAAATATGCTGCTGTGTCGACTGCATCTGCCCATAACATCTTAGGCAACCCTGCGTGTATCCGCATGCTCCTAGCACGCTCAGTCAAGGTCCTATTCATCCTCTCTGCAATGCCATTATGCTGCGGAGTCCCTAGAGGTGTCCTCTCTAATCGAATCCCGAATAGAGCGCAGGCTCTCTTGAACTCCCTCAACTCATACTCTCCGACGTTGTCGGACCTCAACCTTTTCACCTTCAAAGCTGTTTCATTCTCAACCCTGGCCTTCCACTTCTTGAAGACTTCAAAGACCTCTGACTTGTGCTTCATGAAGTATACCCATACCTTCCTCGAGTGATCGTCGACAAAGGTAACATAGTAATAAGAACCGCCAAGAGAAGACACTGTAGCTGGACCCCACACATTTGTATGGACAAGCTCTAGCTTCTGAGCCCTGGGAGGCCTGCCGCCTTTCTGAAAGCTAACCCGTTTCTGTTTCCCGAAGATACAATCCTCACACATGTCAATATTCACTGACTCTAAACCCGGTAGCTTCCCATTCGACTGCATCACCTTCATTCCCTTCTCACTCATATGCCCCAGTCTTCTGTGCCACAGATTTGAACTCTCCTTGCTGTCTGCAACAGCAAGTGTATCGCTACCATGTGAAGTCAAGTAAAGTGTACCAACTTTCTTGCCTTTAGCCGCCACCATGATACCGTTGGAGACTTTCCACGTGTCCCCTGTGAATGTCGAAGTATAACCTGCTGCTGCAAGCTGTCCAACCGAAACAAGATTCCTCTTCAAATTCGGAACGTGCCTGACATCTTTCAGACACCATATGTACCCCTGCGTCGCAATCTGAACATCCCCTCTTCCCACTATACTGCAAGGCTCGTCGTCCCCCAAGTATACTTTCCCAAAGTCCCCTGCTACATAGTTCTGCAGAACCTCCCTGTTAGCAGTGGCGTGGAATGAGGCACCCGAATCAATCACCCACGATTCGGCGTCGCTGTTCATGGCAAGAATAAGTGCATCGTGCACAATATGAGCCTCTTGCTCACTGTTATTCTTCTTTGGTGCTTTGCAAGTCGTTGACATATGGCCTGTCTGACCACAATTCCAACATTCACCTTTAATAGGCCGAACCTGAGATTTGGCCTTATTTCCCTTACCCTTGGATTTCGACATGTTCCTGTTCTGATTCTGACCACCCCTGGCCTGGCTTCTGCCCCTCTGCTCAACACTTAGAGTTGAACCTGAACTACTTGAACCATCGATCGAACCCCTTCTGACCTCCTCAGTCAAAATCAAACTGACAACCTCACTCAGTTTCAACTTTTCTTTCCCTGCCGAATTACTTACTGCAGTAACAGTACCCTGCCAGCTCTCTGGCAACTGAGACAGAATTAACAAGGCTTGAACCTCATCATCAAACTCGATATCGACAGACGTAAGTTGATCAACAATCATATTGAACTCACTGAGATGTGACATAAAGGAAACCCCTTCTGCCATAGACAGGTTGAAAAGTTTTTTCATAAGATGTACCTTATTCGCAGCAGACGGTTGCTCGTACATCTTCTTCAGCGCTTCCATAAGCTCCTCCGTCGTTTTCTCCTTCAATATGTTGTGTGTGACTGACTTGGAAAGAGACCGGCGAATAACCCCTAACGCCTTTCTGTCAAGAACTTTCCAATCATCGTCGCTCTCTGTAGCTTTCTTCCCCTTTTCTTTACCTTCCAACGGCCGGTAAAGATCCTTCTGATACAGATAGTCCTCTATCTGCGTTTTCCAAAATGCGAAGTCTGACCCATCAAACTTATCAATCTTCTGTTTGCCTTCTTCAGAACCCATAGCTCCCACTGAAACCCTAGCCTGCCCGAACAAGATTAAACCCTAACCTGTCGAACAAAATCTACCGCAACCGCGGCTCTGATACCAGTTGTTATGGATTAACGCCGAACACCTGTTCAATCCTACAACGCCCCTACGGATCTTGGGAACAATGAATCACAAAATAGACAAGCAAATAAGTGCGTAATGGAAAAACGGAAAGAAAAGCAAGACACAAGATATACGTGGAAAACCTCAACGTGAGGAAAAACCACGGGAGCCACACCAGTCCACTATGAAATCGAATCAAGGAGTACAAGTCTTCTCACAATCTCTCTGAGATTGGTTTTCTCTCTATTTTTCACGCTCTCTAGCTCTGAAAAACTGATTCACAAATCTACCACACACACCGCCGGCCAAAAACCCTAAAAAACATTTTTAAGGCTCTCGGTAGCGCTATAGGGAAACACCTATAGCGCTACAAAACACACTGTTCGCAAATTAGGTCCTGGGTAGCGCTACCCCATTTCCTTGGTAGCGCTACCGCATTGTTTATCTTCACTTCCCAACAAGACGCTCCTCCCCTGAGGTAATCTGTAGGATCACATCATAATCATTACATCCCACTCAAAATTTTAAAATTCTAGAAAAATGCTTCAGGCGCCTGAAGGGGGCTCTTCAGGCGCCTGAAGGGGGCTCTTCAGGCGCCTAAAGAGGCCCTTCAGGCGCCTAAAGGGATGGCTTCAGGTGCATGCAATGGGTTCAGGCGCCTGAAGGGAGGGCTTCAGGTGCAAGAGGAAGGTTAAGGCGCCAGAAAGGATGTGCTTCAGGTGCCTTAAGGATGGTTCAGGCGCCTGAAGGGATGTGCTTCAGGTGCAAGAGGAAGGTTCAAGTGCATGGAATAAGTTTGACGGTTTCTTTTGGTTTTGGTTTGGAAGTGTTTTGGACAAATTTCAATCATCCTTTCTAAGCTCTAAAACGTGCTTGAAAGTTCATTTTCATCATCGGGAATGCTACAGATTTTCATAAGCCCAAATTGGGGTGTCTACACCGGGTATGCCTATGGCCATCTCCTTGTCTAGCAGTGTTTCTTCTACAACTAACGTGTTTGGCTTTCTTGAGAAATGTGAGGATTCGGTTGCTTCCTCCGCAGTGGAGGTGAAAAATATAGATGTTGCAGGGGCTGTATTTTGTGATGCTACCTCGATTCTCCTTGGTCAGGGTAGTACTCTACAAGAGCCTCCCCCCGTGGCTCTTCGTCGGTCTACAGGTGGTGGATGAATCATCAACTCCTTCATCCACTAGAGATCAAAACAAAAAGAAGCTTAAGGAAAAAATCAAGATGTTAAAGCTAGGCTTCAAGAGTTTAGTTCTTGAAGCTAGCTTGGCCTTCTTTTGTTTTGGTGTTACTTCTTTGAAGTGTGCTTTGAGCTTTGTTAGCTATTTATTTTGCTATGGTTTAGTTTTAGATTTTCTCTTTTCTTTTTTCTTTCTTTTCCTCCTAGGGTATGCCCCTTGTAGGCTGTATATTCGGTTAACCTTTTTTCTATTTTAAGCTAATTTACCCAAAATAAAAAAAAAAAAATTGCTCAGCAACCAAGAAAGACTAATGTCATGTCAACAATAAATCAATTAAACAAAAAATAATAATTTTTTCTCAGCAATAAAGTTTTATTAGTGAAACTTGTCAAAGAGTACATCAAATAGGGGAAATGAAAGGGACTCCAACCGAGGTTGAAGAAATTAAAAAACACCTGAGGGCCGAAGCCCAAAAATCCCGGTAGGCAAAACCCATAACATCTAATGACCTAGCCCAGTACAAATAATAAAGACACTGAAGCCTAGTACAAAAAAGGCAAACTCAATACAAACTATAAAGCCCAAAACCATAAGCCCAATAGGGGAAACCCTAGCCAAACTCCAGCCGCCTCACAACCCAAACTCCACCACACGACCACCTAAACTCCACGCTAACTCCACCATGCCACTGCCATCAACCACCTAAACAGAACCACCCTACCCCTTGTCGTTAGGCGCAAATCAGTCCCATCCAACAATGAGAAATCAACGGCTGAGCTGGAGCCAAAGATGGAGAGGCTAGTGATAATGGTAGCCACCGACGTCGTTAAGCTTACACAGATTCATCCAACAATGAAACCCACAACAAACATACAAAGCTGGAGAAGCTAAGGATCGAGGAAAGGGGAGCAGTAGAGGAGGGAAAAAAGGGCACCACCACCGATCGGCCATCAACACTGCCAACACAGCCACCATCCGAGGAAGACAACCACGACGGTGTGTCCCTTACGAGTGGTCGTATTCTGTGAGTGGCCGCTAAGAAGCCGCCACTTCGGTTATCATAAATAGGCTGGAGAAATGGAAACCAATGATACCAATACGCCACTATAGCTGCCAGCCACAACCACCACACCATCCATGCGCGCCAAACCTGTAAAACAAAGGGAAAAAATCAAAAAGAAGGGGGGAGAGAGAGAGAGAGAGAGAGAGAGAGAGAGAGAGAGAGAAAGGAGAAACAAGAGAGGGTCGCCCTCCCCTCTCACCGCCACTGGAAGGCCACAGCGTTAGTGCGGCGGTTAGGGTTTGTATCTAGAGAGAGAAAGACAAGAGAAGAAGAGGAGGAAAGAGTTTTTCATCAATTACATGAAATTTGCAGAATGATTTTTTTGGCATTTGGAACCGCTTTCACGTATCATAGTCACAACAAAATTATTTCGGTTTTTCCATCAAACGCGCAGTGGCGTTGGGTAATCAGAAGTTTAAGTACCCATAAAATGCATCCAAAAGAAAAATTACTCAGACTTTGAAGTCATTGACTCAATGTTCATTTTATAGATATGTAACCACAACTAGTTGGGTAATACTCCACCAACCAGCAAACAATTGCCTAGCTCACCGAATTTTCATTTCCCCAGCTTTGAAAAATTATCATTGCTATTTTTCACTTCTCATTAATCAACTCCCCAGCTTTGAAAAGTTATCATTGCTATTTTTCACTTCTCATTTACCCCCGCTTCGTCTCTCTCTTCTCACTCTATAAAAAAGTGATTTTATTTGGATTCGCAATAATTCTAAGTTTCCTTTCAACACCATTTTCAATTGGGTTAATAATCTACTTGCACCTTAAATTATTCCATTTTTAGTTAATTCCCCCTTCAACTACCAATTGAATTTACTTGCCCCTTCAACTATGTAAACGTTAGCCAATTGATCAAATCCATCCAAATTAACGAAAAAAGTAGGAAAAAATATAACCATCTTAATTTGCTACCAACTAAAGGGTAAATTAGACTTTTCCACCCAAACTAGTCCATCAAAGAGAGACCCAGAGACCAAAGCAATTGATCTTGAGAGCTCTAAAGAATCGATCAAAGAGAGACTGGATTGGCGACTCTGGATTGTTGGGAGATGGCATGGATCTTAAGAGCTCCAAAGAAATCGAAACCAAAATGTAAGTTTTTTTTCCTATTGAGTTTGACACAACCGAGTGGTAGAAAATTGAGACGATTAATGAACGATTAAAATGGGTTTTAAAGCAAACAATTGAGAGCTCCAAGGGAATCCACTTTGTATGTATCATAGTTCTCTTTACGATTTTCTCATTAATAATACCTCCAAAGGAATCCACTAAAAAAATGAACGGTTTTTTTTATTAAATATGTACTCCAGGTTGTATATATATTTTTATTTTTTTTTACTTAAAAAGTGCTCTACTTTGTTGGTCTCTGTTTGTGAACCTACTAGTTTAAGCCTTTCCCTTTAGGCTTTTTCAAATTAAAAACATGGGTATGAATCTGATAATGCTTCTTTTCATATCCCCTTCAATAGTTGGGTTGTGCTCGACAAACTTCGTGAAAGACGCAAATGCAAGAGTGAGAGAATGGGGACTGGTTTTTGGGGAAGAAGATGGGATTACAAACATATACACATATTTTGCTAGGTGAAAGACGTAAATGCCCTTCAAAAGCACCACTTGGGATTTTTGTTAAGTTTTCCATCCATGAATTGGATGGAAAGTGAGGGATTCGACCAATTAACTAACGTTTACATAGTTGAAGGGGCAAGTAAATCCAATTGATAGTTGGAGGGGAATTTAACTAAAAATTGAATAATTTAAGGGGCAAGTAGATTTTTAACCCTTTTCGATTCTCAACCACCATCCTAACCCTTCGTCGCTCATTCATCACCATGCCAATCACCTACAACTGTAAATATTTATTTTGGTTATACTATCTTCATGGATTTAAATTCTCACATTAATTATGAAATGTTTTGGTAAGAAAAATGATAAAATAATTGATAGATAGTGAATAGTACCGCAACAAATGAGGACATATTTTAATTCCGTATTCTGTACCCAAAAAAAATAAAAAATGAGGACATATTTGTTGAGTTACTATTCATATAAGCTATTATTACATACATCCTTCCTAAACTGAATGCACTTTACCTAGTAATTTATTGAATTTTTTGTAGGGCATATTTGTTGTTTTGCCTTGGTAAAAGTCCTAATAAAGTAAAATAGTTACACAGTTGGGCTTGCCCTAATGTTCTGGTGGTTGATGGAGTATTACCCAACGCAAATGTGCATTTTAGCAAAACTGAAATTATTTGATCATTGGGTTTTCTTGGCAACTCACATCTAGCATTATTTTTTGTTAACTCATGTTTTTTTTTTTTTTTTTCTACCTGTGGGATTATTTGTTTACAACTCATGATGTGTCTAGGCCAGTTTACAATCACCCCGATTAATTTAGGGTTTCAAATCTATTGCCTACTTATGGGGAATCCCAAATAAAATCGAAGCAACAAAGATCTATTTTGACGAGTTTCAGTATACTTTTTACACTTTTTAATATATGTTCACACAATTTTTAAACATTTCAATACACTTTTTAAATTTTAACAACAGCTCACTAAGCAAATTTTAAAATTTTCCAAAGTATAAATAACACATCTTCATATGTAGTTTTTTCTTCAAAATTGACTTAAACTTAAAACTAACTTACAATATTTAAAACTAACTTACAATATGGAGTATCAATCAATTTCATTCAATAAAGTCCGTTTCACTTTCGCGGAGGCGGAGCACCCACAAATTCTTTGAAAAACGAGTGACGTCCTGTTTGCGTGGACCAAGTGGTCAAAGCCTTGTGCACAATCATCGATGTGAACAATGTTGTTTTCCACTTGGACTGTTGGGCACACGAATCTCGGGGACACCCAAGTAAATATGTACTCCATTGTCACATGAAAAGTCAGGAATAGGATCCAACACGGTATCAATAATTCAGTCCTAACCTTATCAAAAAAATAATTCAGTTCCAACAGCATTTGGCATAACTATTTTTTTTTTTTAAGAAACAGATAGAATTGCCATGGATAAGGGCAAAATACAACAGTAGCAATAAAACACCCTGCCAAATAACAACAAACAAAGCTACATAAAAGCAAGTGGTGGGTAGCACATGCGGTAGAGTTCTTGGATGCTTCACACTGCATATCGGGATCAAGTCTCACTCTCCTCTCCTCATGTAATAGATTATGAATGACGAATGACGAATGACCAAAAAAAAAAAAACTACATAAAAATTGATACTACATAAACATAAACATAAACAAAAACCATGCCACAAAAGCCCATCAATAGTGTCTGGATGCCAAACAAAAGTAGCAAGAGCATGCTTGGCTAAGACATGAGCACGCTCTACTTCTTTACGTGCAACCTAACTTGGAGATTCTACAAAAGGTGAACTTAGAAATCTCCGATTTGAGGTTGCGGATCAAAAAGGCATCATGGTGGTTAGAGTTGGCCATTTCGTCTGACCTGTCCTAATCCGATCTGATCCCATTCTCGAACGGATCAGCAATTTAGAGATCTAATTGGAGATTGGATAAGATATGAAGATTTTTTTTTGAAAAATTTCAGGGATTGGGTAGGAGATAGAGACACGCATATCCCGACCCAAATCCACCCCGAATCCGTTCCCTGATCCATCCCCGTCCCCGAATCCCCAAAACATAGGGGTCTATTCATGAGTTATAAAACTTTTGAGTCTCACTAAATTTTCTCCAAACACTCACTGTAAATAATGTGTTAGGGTTTTAAGTTCCATTGTTGGTATGTAGTAGTGGTCTGTGATCTATTTTACATCACTGTCTTGGTTTCAGACTTTTAACTTATGATCTGTTGACTGTTTTTTGGCTACTCAAAGGAGACCTCGAAGGGTGTCATGTATCCTATTGGTACTGCTAATCTTTTCATTAGGATGTGTCTTGTTTACACATTGGGTTTGGCTCAACTCTTGGATTGCTTTTGTTGCTTAATGGTGGTGGCATTCAGTCTTCCTACAATCTACATGACAGCATTAAGACAGTCTGTAAAAATATATGCAACATTACAATCATAATTTAAAGACGAATGTATTGCTTCCTGTATTGCTAGGATTTTTGTTTGAATAGGATCGAAACTATAAGACAAGATCAAGATCTGAGCAAGCAATGTGCCATCCGATAGAGTATCTGTGAAGCCTAATCCACACAAAGAATTTCCTTCCTCCTAGGCGCCATAAACATGGAGGTTGCAAGCTAATTTTTTATTTTTTTTTATTTTTACCGGCAATAAAATTTATTAGTAAAAACTTGACAAGAGTACAACAAGTTGGGGGGAGAAGGGAGGGGACTCCAACCGAAGTTGAAGAAATTAAAAACACCCTATGAGAGGAGGCTCAAAAACACCTGATGGGCAAAGCCTGAAACATCAAATGGCCTAGCCTAGAAAGGCATACCCAATACAAACCATTGGAGCACAAACTTAAAATATGAAAACCCTAGCCCTACCAGCCGTCGCCCCACAAAACCAGATCACCAGCTGCCACCACCCTTCACCACGCCATCACCACCAGACCGCCAAAACAGAACCAACCCACCCCTTGTCGTTAGGCCCATACTAGTCACATCCAGCAATGATAAACTGGCGGGTGAGCGGAGCCAACAACAGAGAGGCCCTGTGATAATGGCAACAACCAAAAACAACAAACCGACGCTATTAAGCCAAAATGGATCCACCCAGTAATGAATCCCACGGAAGACCAAAGATGCCGGTGAACAACGAATAAAGACAACAAAGAAGTAGGGGAAAGGAGAGCAGGAGAAAAAGAAGCCACCATCGCTGCCAACCAGACCCTCAACTGAGGAAGACAGCCACCCTGACACATCCCTTGCGAGCAGCTGGACTCCGTGAGTGGCCGCCAAGACGCTGCTAAATTGGATCACATAAAAAGCCCGGAGAAACGGCAACCAAGAAAGCCAAAACGCTGTCGTAGCCGCCAACCATCACCACCTCACCAGTGATGCTCTACGCCTCCAAAAAAAGGAAAAAGAAAAAGAAGCAAATAAAATTGGCTAACCATTCGGGGTAGGATACCACCTTGAGGAACCCTGCATCCCATTGCTTCATTACTTTTATTCTGACTTGCAATGCCCATAGCTAGTTTGAGTTTCCTTAACTTTTGCTTTACTGGCTTGCATTCTGGCTTCAACTGCAAGTCGTGGGATTTCTCCTTGCTGCTCCTCTCTCTTTGATCAGCCATTTTTGTTTGTTCTACTTCTAGCTACTATGGAGAAAAGAGGATATCGGAAAAGGAGAGAGAGAGAGAGAGTGCCCACCCCTCCCGCCGCCACTAGGAGGCCGAAGAGAGAAAGCATGGTTAGATTTTAGGTTGCACGCCTTTTGGATAGACCATGATGAAGGATGGGGTTTAATAATGAAAGAAGGATCCCTGTTTTAGGCTGGGATGTATGGTTGTTATGCGTGCGCCATAATGATTCCCTTTGAAACTAGAGGGCGACTTCTTTTGGCAGGGCCAAAACAACTACGCAATTACAAGGAACATGAGCTAATTCCTCTATTTTCACATAGCCCAGAGGATATCCGTAAAGTGATAAAGCTTCTGATTGTCCGGGAAGGGCTTCATCTGAGCAGTTTTTGATAAAAGTGCGATATAGATATATATAAGGGATTCAAAAAGCTGAGCCCTTTTTATAATATATATATATGCACTAAACTTCCAATCCACACCCTTAAAGTGCGAACTTCGTCCACACCTCATAGATCTCAATCAAATTTTCATGATCCGAACCGTTCAATGTGTTTAAAGTGTCTTTTTAAGGGTCCCCGTGAGAAATGAGCAAAAAAAAAATACCGGAAAGGGCTTGATCCGAGCAGTTTTTTTATAAAACTATATATGTACAATTTTATAAAAAGTTGCTCGGATCAAGCCCTTTCCGGTATTTTTTTTTGCTGATTTCCCACGGAAACCCTTAAAAATACGTTTTAAACAATACATTGAGCGGTTCGGATCATCAAGATTTCGGAAAGAACATTACCTAAGCTTTCGGAAGATGTATGTAATTTAAGACTTACACGCATATAAAAAATGAACAAAATTTGGGATGGAAAGAACATTACCTAAGCTTTCGGAAGATGTGTAATCAAGTTATTCACCCGTACATATATGTATGTGAGTCGGTACATTCATACAATTTTTTCTTTTTTCTTTTTTTTAAACAGAAAAATATATTTATCAACCTTCCAAAAAGATTACAAAGATTTAAAAGACCCTAATTAAGAAGACGGCATCACGACGAAAAATTGAGAATCTCAACAAAATTGGCACCAAGACTAACGGCAATCATGGCCAAATGCATAATTAAGTGTATTAGTTGCTCACAATAGTGACATAATTAAATACTAGATTGAATCCGTGCTATGCACAGAGAAAACCACAAAAAAAAAGATTGAAATATTATCTTATTGACTCAAACTACTTTTCTTTTTAAATCATATGAAATAATTTTGTTCCATTTTTACATCAGCCATGAGGGATTTTTGTATGAAAAGTTCTTAATTGGCCAAAATAAAACTTGGCGTCTTCGTTCCTTTAGCATATGTTACACTTACGGTATCAATTTACTTCTCAGATGCCATAAAAGATTTTTATTCATTTTATTGATGGAAATGCGTTAAAATATTGAAATTTAGCCTTTTGTATAGAGACTTCACTGGGGTTAAGTAAACATGAATTTGTATTGCTAGTCCTTAGTTTAAAAGCACATTATCAAACTGCCTACCGATAAGCATTTTATGTTCGAAAGTTACAATAAATGCTACTGCATGTTTAAACTAAAGTACCTGTATTTTTGAAGACTGTAAGAGCCTCGATAGATTTTTTTTGTTACTTTTAGTCGATATTGGTCATTTTTGAACTGGTAAGAAGTGTATAAAGAGTTTCAAATAAGATATAAGAATGTGAATAGCAATTTTGAATATTTATGGTCACTTTAGGGGATTTCGACTAATGAAGAGGACATAATTATTACATTTGTCATATTTTATTCCCATCCTTTTACCTTTCAAAATATCATCATTACATGTACTTACTCTAAAAAAGAAAGGGTAAAAGTGAGTCTTTTTAGGACCGAAGATTGGACACGGAGGGAGTACATGGAACCACCCTTGTCTACAATCATCTTCATTGTACCCTCTTCCCGAAAACACCTATTGCTATAGCAGAATCATTAGTATCAGTGAGTCTTTTTAGTGAACTCGTTCCGTTTATGCTTCTAAAAATATGTGGCAGCTTTGGTTGCTGGAAAAAGAATTACTGCACAATTTACCGTGAACACCCAGCCTTGTTTTTTTTAACTCTATAAAAATTAGGGATTCAAATGAAGGGTAAATGGGACGTGAGAGAGAATAGAAGAAGTTAGCGCATTAGAAATGTATTATTTAATGGAATTGATTTGGGGGGGGGGGGGGGGGAGAGAGAGAGAGAGATTTGTTTAGCTAATTAGGATAGAAATTGTAATTGAAATTTGAATTACCATCAACTCGTAATAATGGAATATCCCTCTGTAATTGTGTGGAAATTGTATCCGCAGAAAGAGGGAGAAATCCATAAATATTAAGTGAGTTTCCATTCCCAAATCCCCTATAATCTGCTAATCCTCATAAAGATTTTGTTAAGTGTTGACTAAGATTTAAATTTTGAAATTCAATTGTTAAGTGGTGACTTTGAATTATTTCATTTTTAAGGGATCTGTTGGACCTGTCCGATCCTTCAAATTTTCTAAAATTTGAGATTTGAATTATTTGTCTGAGATGCTCTTATGATTATATATTGAATCGTATTTTTATGGCCCGTTACCACTCACCATACTGGGTATCTTATTTGTAATTTGTTTTTTTCAAATTGATCCAAAATTCTCCAGTTTCATTCAAAGAAAATTAATTGAAATGGGAGAATTTTGGATCAACCACATCCAAAATTTCTCATTCGAAAAAATATTCTAAGATGAATGAACGGTATATGAGACCCACAAGTGAGTTCCCGAGAAAGGCTGGTCTGGTACATAGTCTGTGCATGGCATGTGTACCCATAAACACGGTGGTGAATCCCATATGGAATTGAAGACACCTGTTATAATAACCTTTAATGCACTTTACAGAACATTTCTACAGACAACAATGCTATGGGTACACCTAACTTGCACCCCACATGGGTTTCTCCTTGTATGCCACATCACCTTGGTGTGCATGTGGGGTACAAGTTAGGTGTACTCCTATCATTTTTGCTTCTACATATGCTTGTGGCTTTATTTGCCAATAATCCACCTACTTTGGCTTTATTAAAAAAAAATTGAGTTTTGACCATAATTTTATACTTGTTAGATTCGTCTCATCGAGAGGAATCTAGAAACAATAAAATCTTAATGCAAAACTAACGAATGCAAAAAAAAAAAAAATGAATAAGGACAAAATGGTTTTTTTAAAAATCACTTTTTGGTTTTTTACCCAAAACACCCCTAAATATTTCCGATTAGATATTTTCACAACAGGGTACGACCAGATAAGATGATACAGTACCTTATTGAGAAAATTTTGCACCCAAAATTTTCTCGTACCTTATTGCCTTTGACTCTCGTCTTTTCTCGGTATTTTCATCAATCAATATATTGCTGTAATTGCTTAATTTTTGCAGCCAAAACCTTCAAGCCGTTAAGGAAAATTCTAATTAATCTCCCCATCATTCTCCAAAATTTTCGATTTTCTCTGTCGAATTTTCCAGTCAACATTTAAACCCTTTTGAAGATTCACCTGTTTTTGTGTCTTAAATCACAATCCAAAAATCAAAATCCCTACAATTTTGGGCCTCTCTCCTCTATATAACCAAATAAAAAACCCTCCCAATTTTCTCAAATCCCAAAAACAAACAGCAAAATGGACAAAACCTCCTGTTGCAATTTCTTCTTCCTATTCCTTTTCCTTTCCTCTCTTTCATTGGCATGCTCCGATACATACCAAACATTCCTCCAATGCCTCCAATCAAAATCACCCCAACCATCACAAATCTCCTCAATCCTCTACGCCCCAACCAACTCTGGCTTCCAACCCACGCTCGAATCCTACGTCCGTAACCTCCGGTTCAACCGGTCCACCACCCGTAAACCGGAGCTCATCGTCACCCCGAAAATCGAGGCCCATGTTTCATACGCTGTACTCTGTGCCCAAGCCGTTAATACCCAACTCAAAATCCGAAGCGGCGGCCACGACTATGACGGGATCTCCTACGTGTCCGACCAACCCTTCATACTCCTCGACATGTTCAACCTCCGGTCCATCTCCATCGACCTCCCAACCCAAACCGCTTGGGTCGGAGCCGGTGCCCAACTAGGCGAACTATACTACCAGATATCAACCAAAAGCAAAACCCTCGGTTTCCCGGCCAGTATCTGCCCCACCGTCGGCATCGGCGGCCATATCTCCGGCGGAGGCTACGGCAACATGCTGAGAAAGTACGGCTTGTCCGTTGATCACGTGATCGACGCGAAAATAGTTGACGTGAAAGGTAGGATCTTGGATAGGAAAGGAATGGGTGAGGATTTGTTTTGGGCTATTAGAGGTGGTGGCGGTGCTAGTTTTGGAGTGGTGTTGTCTTACAAAATTGGGCTAGTTCCGGTGCCGGAAACCGTCACCGTTTTCCGAATCGAGCGGACGTTGGCTCAGAATGCGACGGAGATTGTTTATAGGTGGCAGTTTGTGGCTGATAAGATTGATAACGGGTTGTTCATAAGGCTTTTGTTGCAGCCGGTTACTCTCAATAAAGTCAGGACGGTGAGAGCAACATTTATTGGACAGTTTTTAGGTGATGCTGATAAACTTATGCAAGTGATGGGGACTGGGTTTCCTGAATTGGGTTTGAAGAAGGAGGATTGTATGGAGACGAGTTGGATTGGATCAGTGCTTTACTGGGCGAATTTCGATAACAGTACAAAACCAGAGGCGTTGCTTAGTCGGGTTCCGGATTCAGTGAGTTACGGGAAGAGGAAATCGGATTATTTGCAGAATCCGATTTCCAAAGATGGGTTGGAGTTGATTTGGAAGAAGATGATTGAGGTTGGGAAAACGGGGTTCGTTTTCAACCCATATGGGGGGAGAATGAGCGAGATCCCGGCGGGGGAAACCCCGTTCCCCCACCGGGCTGGGAACATATGCAAGATACAGTATTCAGTGAATTGGGATGATGCAGGACTTGCTGCAGATAATGAATACATCGATCAGATCCGAAGGCTGTACGCATTCATGGCTCCTTTTGTGTCAAAAGCACCTAGGGGTGCATTTTTGAACTACAGGGATCTTGATATCGGTACCAATCAGAATGGGAAGAACAGTTACGAGGAAGGAAAGGTTTATGGGGAAAAGTACTTCTTAGGGAATTTTCAGAGGTTAGTGAAGGTGAAGACCATGGTTGATCCAGGGAATTTCTTCAGGAATGAACAGAGTATTCCGACATTTCGGGCTTAAAGGAGGAACAGAGGAAATTGGTAGAGATACAGAGATCATGATTTATTGCGGTTTCAGTTTTTTGGTTACTGCTTTGATTGTTCTAGTAAATTGATAATGATTGTTTTGGATATTAAGGGGTTGCCAAAATGTTTGGTCATATAAAAAATAAACTATTGGAGTATTCATTATGGCTCTTTCCATATTTAACTTGCTTGGTTATAGGAGTCGGCTTATTAATTTTAGTGCTGTGTTTTTTTTTTTTTTTTGAACGGATTTTAGTGCTGTGTTAGGTCAATAGATTTTTGTGAAAGGATATAAGAAGACAATGGGGAAGAGGAAAAGAAATTTGTTGTTCCAACCCAAATTGAGGCTTTTCGAGAGAGAGAGAGAGAGAGAGAGGGGTCATTCTTCATCTCAAATAGTCAACTTAAATCAATTTCTGAACAGATCTTGTTTGGTTTTGTTTTTGAGTTTGGTATTTAGGTAATAATTGGAGGAATAAATTAGAGTAATAATTAGAAATAGTGGATAATAATCAGAGAGAGATAGAAAAAAATAAGAATAATAATTAAAACAAAAGGGTAATAAAAAAAATAATGTAAGTAATGATTGAGAAATGACAGAGAATCAAACTTTAAGCTTTCGAGAAAAAATTACCTTTTTGGTGTTTACTATTTAATGTTTATGATTTTCTCTAATTTTTTCTTTCAATGCTCATGATCTTCTCATTTGCTAATTGAAACTACAGACTAGATTTTATGGGATTTCTATTTTAGTAATTGGGGGACCAGGCCTAAATCTCTAACATTATAAATTCTATGGGTACATACATTTTGGGTCCCACAAACCAGTGATTATGGAAAAAAATCTTGTTACAGTGTTACTGTTACGTAGTGAGTGCTCCATAAATTTTCTTTTACAAATTTTTGTCCGCAAGGGATGCAAGGTCGGAAATCCATCTTACGAATAATTATTAGTACCTCATAGGAGTAATACTGTAATTGATACTGTAAAACACTCACAATCCCATGTACGTGGATGCTTTGGAATGATCCCGAAGTCAGGCACCCACAATCTAGTTAACTCTCAAGTCATCACAGAAGATAGCTTTTCAGACATGTCGGCAGAGATGTTTTTAAATTACTACTGTACTTACAGACATGGGTCTTTATCTTTTTGTGTGTTTTTTTTTTTCGGAGAGTTTGTAAACTTTCAGAGTTTTTTCTTTATTCAAAGCAATTTTACATTTGTTAATTTTGCATTAAATTTTTTTGAATTATTGATTTACTTAACTGGAGGAATTGGAAGAATATTTTTTCAAAAAGACAAAAAAAAAAAGTATTTTTAGTTTTTTATGATTTTTTTAAAAGTTTGATGTAAACCTAACAAACGTAAAACAATTTTTTTTTAAATAAAGACAATCTACAAAGTTAAAAAAAAATTGAAAACTCAAAAAACTAAATAAGTACTTGTGGCTTTTCAACCAAGAAAGACTAATGTCATTTCAACAATAAATCAAAAAAAAAAAAAAAGGTTCCTTAGCAATAAACTTTTATTAGTAAAACTTGATTAGGGGTACATTAAGTTGTGGAAGGAGAACGGACTCCAACCGAGATTGAAGAAATTAAAAAAAAAACTTGAGAGCCAAAGCCCAAAAAACTCTGTGGGGAAAGCCCATAACACCTAATGGCCTAGCCCAATACAACCAATAAAGACAGTGAAGCCTAGTAAAAAAGAGGCAAACTCAACACAAACTATGAAGCCCAAAATCACAAACAATGAGAAACCGACGGGTGAGCCAGAGCCGACGATGGAGAGGCCAGCAATAATGGTAGCCACCGACGTCGTTAAGCTTACACGGATTCATCCAACAATGAAGCCCACGACAGACATACAAAGCCAGAGAAGCTAAGGATCGAGGAAAGGGGAGTAGGAGAGGAGGAAAAAAGGGCACCACCACCGATCGGCCATCACCGCCACTAACACAGCCACCATCCAAGGAAGACAACCATGTCAGCATGTCCCTTAGGAGTGGCCATACTCTGTGAGTGGCCGCCAAGAAGCCGCCACTTCGATTCTCATAAATATCCTGGAGAAATGGCAACCAAGGATACCAATACACCACTGTAGCCGCCAGCCGCAACCACCACGCTATCCACGTGCACCAAACCTGCAAAACAAAAGGAAAAAATCAAAGAGAGAGAGAGAGAGAGGAGAGGAGAGGGGCGCCCTCCCCTCACACCGCCACTGGAAGGCCACAGACTTAGTGCGGCGATTAGGGTTTGTATCTAGAGAGAGAAAGACAAGAGAAGGAGGAAAGAGTTTTTCATCAATTAAATGAAATTTGCAAAATGTTTGGAACCGCTTTCACGATATCATAGTCACGACAAAATTATTTCGGGTTTTCCATCAAATGCGCAGTGGCGCCGTTGGGTAATCTGAAGTTTAAGTACCCATAAAATGCATTCAAAAAAATTACTCAGAATTTGAAGTCAGTGACTCATAATTCATTTTATTGATATGTACCACAACTAGTTGGGTAATAATACTCCACCAACCATCAGAAAATTGCCTAGCGCCCCCGGATTTTCATTTCCCCAACTTTGAAAAGTTATCATTGTTTAGTATCTTTCACTTCTCATTTACCGACTCTCCAGCTTTGACAAGTTATCATTGCTATTTTTCACTTCTCATTTACCCCTCTCATATCTTTCTCTTCTCACTCTACGAAAAAGTGATTTTATTTGAATTCGCAATAATTCTAAGAGCATCCCCATCAGCCTCTTTACTTTGGCCAAATGGGTATTTTGTTGAGTCAAAGTGAAAAAACCACGCCAAAATCAGCCTCAACAAACATTTGGCTAATTTGCAAAATTTATAGTTTTGCTATAGTAAGGGCATCCTCATCAGCCTCTCCACTTTAACTTTTGAGTCAAAGTGGAGAGCCAAACTCTAAAAAACACACCAAAATCAGCCTCTCTATTTTCCCTCACCAAATTGTTTTTGCTACAGTACCGTACCAAATTTGGTGCGGTACTGTTCACACGGACCAAATAGTTTTTTTTTTTTTTTTCCGGTTGCTGCATCAGGTGTGGGGAGGGGTGGGAACACGTGGAAGAGAGAAAGGGAGGGGAAAAGGAGAAGTGGGGAGGTCAGAACACCTGGCGGATTGTAAGTGGAGGAGAGGATATTTTAATGACTAAAAGTGTGGGGGGGGGGGTCCATACACTTCCGTATGCTATTCCCCAGGTGGGGAGAAACTTTTGGGGGGAATTTTTTTTATATATAGATTTGAGAGGAATACTTTAATATAGCATAGTTAAAATAGAGAGTCTGATTTTGTGAATTTTTTATAAAATGACTTGCTAATTTATAAAAGGTGTTTTTGTGGTTAAATTTGGTGTTTTTTTTGGTGAGGCTAATGAGATGCTCTAACACGGTCCATACACTTCTGTATGCTATTCCCTAGGTGGGGAGAAACTTTTGGGGGGAATTTTTTTTTTTTTTATATAAATTTGAGGGGAATAGTTTAATATAGTAAAGTTAAAATAGAGAGTCTGATTTTGTGAATTTTTTATAAAATGACTTGCTAATTTATAAAAGGTGCTTTTGTGGTTAAATTTGGTGTTTTTTTTGGTGAGGCTGATGAAATGCTCTAACACGGTATTTGAGTAAAGTTACTATTCACGGGCTACCCAATAGTTTAATAGTTTCTCGTCCGACTTGAAACTCTCTCAGTCCGTTACACCCCATGCTGCCCCACCACTTTTTTCTTTCTCTCCCTCTCTCTCTCTCTCTCTCTCTCTCTCTTTAATAATTGTTTATTCATTAAAGTCTCCACTTGCACAACTCCCCAACTGGGGAACAATATTTTAAGACAAAGGGTTTTTTTTTATGAAACTTGAGGGGAATAGTAAAGTTTGGATAGAGAATCTGATTTTGTGAATTTTTTGATAAGTGACTTGCTAATTTATTAAAGGTGTTTTTGAGATTAAATTTGGTGTTTTTTTTTTATTGAGTCTGATGAGGATGCCCTAACTTAAGTTTCCTTTCAACACCATTTTCGATTCTCAGCCACACCATCCTAAACCTTCGTCGCTCATTCACCACCATGCCAATCACCTACGACTATAAGTATTTATTTTGGTTATACTATCTTCATGGATTTAAATTCTCATCATTAATTATGAAATGTTTTGAGATTTTACGTACATATACTAATCAACCAAGTCGAGAACAAACATTATTAAAAAATCATGTAGTATTTGGAATCAACCTTAACATTGTTAAACTATAGGGTGAGTTTTAACTAATTTTACGAAAAATAGTGATTTTTTTTTCTTTTCTGGTAAACAATAAGGGGTTTAGTGAATACTTCTTTAATTTTTCATCTGAAAATTTAAACTGAAAAAAACGGAGATGGCATGATGGAAGGGGTGGCAGAATGGGTTAAGAGTTCTGGCGGAGCCAGGTTTAGGATAGGTGGTGGCACTGCTTGATGAGAATCCACTAGTATTTTTTTGTGGAATAGGAGACCTTGCTACACCCCTGTGGTACACAATCTGAGCCGTTCAAAGGTGTTTTCATTGGACTAGATTTTAAATATTATTCTACTAGTAAGATGTTTACCTTATATGCAAAATAATTTGGACAATTGATTGCCAAACGAATAGCTCAAATGGGACGCTACAAAGGTTTAGTGCCTTTGGTTACCATAGGTTGTCTGGCTCAGTTTTTTTTTCCCCTTCATGTTAGTCATTAAAATATGAAGGGAACTGTTAATGTAAAATTAGGCTCTGTCTTAATTTTTTCCCGTTTAAAAATAATAAAGGCTCGGTTCTACTATTTTGTGGTTTTTTTTTAATAAATTTTATTGAGATATTGTTTTTGTGATCCAACTAACCAAGTCATTTTTCAAATCTCTATTTTTTAAATCAATTCAGTAAAATCATTTTGGATCCAAATAAAATCATTTCATTATAGAGTGAGAAGAGAAAGAAGGAGAAGAGGGGTAAATGAGAATATATATATATAGGTAAAACTTCTAGTCCAAACCTCCCGAAAATAAGGAAAAAATGATTTTTTTTTTGTTTTGCAAATTATTTTTGTAAAATCCAAACCGTCCAATGTGTTTAGAAGGTGTTTTCAAGGGTCACGCGGGAAATCTTCAAAAAAAAATACCGGGAAGGGATATATATATATATATACACCTACTCTCCAGTCCGGTATCCTGGATTGGAGGTTTTTTGGTGTTTTGAAGCTTTTAAAAGATGTTTTGCATGACCTGAGCCGTCCAATGTGTTCAAAAGGTGTTTTCCAAGGTCCAAGCGGAAAATCTTCAAAAAAAATACCGAGAAGGGCTTGATCCAAGCAGGTTTTCGCAAAAACTGTATATTTACATTTTTGCGAAAAACTGCTTGGATCAAGCTCTTCCTGGTATTTTTTTGATGATTTCTCGCGCGGACACTTGAAAACACCTTTTAAACACATTGGACGGTTCGGATCATGAAAATTTGATCCGGAACTATGAGTTCTGGACCGAGGAATCCCGGACTGGAGAGTTCCTCTCTCTCTCTCTCTATATATATATATAGAGTCCACTTCTAATCCGGACTTTTAATTTCCGCACCTTTTGATCCAAAATTTTTTTTGACGATCCGATCCGTCCAATGTGTTCAGAAGGTGTTTTCAAGGGTCCGCGCGAAAAATCTTCAAAAAAAAATACCGGGAAGGGCTTGATCAAGCAGTTTTCGCAAAAAATATATAAATACAGTTTTTGCGAAAACTGCATGGATCAAGACCTTCCCGGTATTTGTTTTTGAAGATTTTCTGCGTGGACCCTTGAAAACACCTTCTGAACACATTGGACGGATCGGATTTTCCAAAAAAAAATTTACAACACAAAAAAACCCCATTTTTTCCTTAAATCCGGGAGTGTGGACTAGAAATTTTACCTATATATATATACAAGAAGTTTCCTATGAGGGCTCCCTCACAAAAAAAAAGTGCGGGAAAACAGTTGTGAGCTGTTGGATCGCGTGAAGGGCATGAGATCCAACGACCCACAGCTGTTTTTCCGCACTTTTTTTTGTGAGGGAGCCCTCATAAGATATGTTCTGATATACATATATATATAAGTCAAAGATACTCCATCCGTCCGTATTTGTTGGTCCACAACATATTTTTTCCGTCCATTAAAGTTTGTCCATGTTTGAGAGTCAATGAGTGAATTTTGTCAATTTCACTCTTTTACCCTTTTCTTCAAGGGGAGTGATTTCTACACTCCCTTTTTGTCATTTAGTGAAATTTTTATTTGTAAAAGTTTCATTAAAGGACAAAAGAGAGAGTGTGGATAACAAATTGGGGAGGTGTGAAAATCAATTACCTTTCTTTAAATGTTTAATTAACAAATCAAATCATGATTGTAAGATAAAACTGGAAAGACAAGAATTATACAAAGAAATCATGATGATCCCTAAAAAAAATTAGGAAACCCAAAATGACCTAACACACATAATACCAATCATAACTATTCAAAGCATGTGGCAGAAGGGAAATAAAAATCTGTGCAAGCCACAATCGCAAGCCCAACAATGGGCAGGCAAAAACGGAAAATGATTCGCGTACACCAGGACGCGTACAACACATGCACACCAGAACATTCCGACCGTCCAAAAGCTTTTTTCGACGTTTCAGATTTGAAATGAATTCTTACCGGTAAGAGTTTCTTACCGGTAAGAATTCATTTCAAATCCGGACCATCGATTCCTGAAATGGACGATCGGGATGTGCTGGTGTGCATTTGGTGTGTGCCTATGTGGTGTGCGCGTAGAATTGTTCTGCAAAAACTCCAACAACACTATGTATTCTACATATCAGCTATTATTACATACATTCTCTCTTTCATCCTTCCCCTTTTTTTATATTTAAATTTGTGTGAGGAAGTGAAGGTAGGAAGTAGGTAAGAAAAATGACAAAATAATCGATAGATAGTGAATAGTATCACAACAAACGAGGGCATATTTTAATTCTGAAGTACCAAAATAAAAATGAGGACATATTTGTTGAGTTACTATTCATGAATGCGCTTTACCTAGTAATTTATTGAGTCTTTTGTAGGGCATATTTGTTGTTTTGCCCTTGGAAAAATTCCTAAAAAAGTAAAATATATAGTTACAGTTGGGCTTGCCCTATTGGTCTGGTGGTTGATGGAGTATTACCCAACGTAAATGTGCGTTTTACTAGCAAAACTGAAATTATTTATCATGGATTTTCTTGGCAACTCACATGTAGGATTAATTTTGTAAACTCGTCTTTTTTTATTTTTTATTTTACCTGTGGGATTATTTGGTTATACTCATGATGTGTCTAGGCCAGTTTACAATTACCCCGACTAATTTTGGGTTTCAATTCTATCGCCTACTTATGGGGAATCCCAATTAAAATCGAAGCCGTAAAGATCTATTTGGACGAGTTCCAAAAAAGTTAATAGCACGTGAGAAGTTTCGAATCTGATATTTAAGCAAATAAGAAGACAAAAAAAGCATATTTCAGTGTACTTTTTACACTTTTTAACATATCTTCACAAACTTTTCAAACATTTTAATACACTTTTTAAATTTTAACAATAGCTCATTGGGCTAATTTTTGAATTTTTCAAGGTATAAATCCCACGTCTTCGGATGTAGTTTTTTTTCTCAAAACTAACTTAAACTCAAAAATAATTTATTGACTCTCTATGATATATCAACCAAACTTAAACTCAAAACTAACTTATTGACTCTCTCACAATATATCAACCAATTTAACTCGTTAAAGTCTATTCCGCAAGTGGTGATTAGCTCATACGTTAGAGCTCTTGAATGTCGCACACTGAATTTTGAAATCGAGTTTCATTTCCCCATCACCCATGTAGTAAATTATGAATAACAAATGAAAAAAAAAAAAAAAAAAAGTCCGTTCCACTTTAGCGGAGGCAGAGCACCCACAAATTCTTTGAAAAACGAGTAAAGTCCTTTTTGCGTGGACCAAGTGGGCAAAACCTAGTGTACAATCATCAATGTGCTCACGTGAAGTCGTGAACAATGTTCTTTTCCACTCGGGGACACCCAAGTAATAAGGTGAGATTTAGCCTAAAAACCAACTTAACTTATTTTTTTGTATTTATTTAATTTTTTTTATTAGTTTTGTATCGATTTTTTAAGTATTATTGGTTGGTCTCGGCTAAAGGAATCCAAAAAGGTAAAAGGTTTTGACTAGAACTTTCAATTTTTTGAATAAGATCGAAAAAAGTGTAAAACATTGACTTTTTGACTTATTTTGTCTTTATTCAAAAGAATTTATGATTAGATCATAAATTTTTATTTTTTTGATTCCTCTCGCCGAGACGAACTAATAATACACAAAAAATTGATGCAAAACTAAAAAATACGAAAAAAAATCAAATAAAGACAAAAAAATAAGCTAATTAACTTTTTAAGTCAAAACACACCTAAATATGTTAGTTGTATTCCGTTGTCACATGAAAAGTCCGGAATAGGATCCAACAACGGTATCAATAATTCAGTCCTAACCTTACCAAAAAAATACTACTCCCTCCGTTCCTATTTGTTTGTCCCACCCTCTCTCTCTTGCCTTTTTTCAAATTAAAAAATTAAGTATTTCCGTGTATCATTTTTCAAAAATTTTTGCACCAAATTAAAGTACACGATGAGTACTTTAATTCGGTGTAAAAAAATTTGAAAAATGATATATACGAAAACACTTTATTTTTTTATTTGAAAAGTGGCACGACTTTTCGTAGTGGACAAACAAATAGGAACGGAGGGAGTAATTCAGTTCCAACAGCATTTGGCATAACTTTTTTTTTTCTAAGAAATAGAGAGAATTGCCATGGATAACAGAAAAATACAACAGTAGCAATAAAACACCCTGCCAATTAACAACAAACAAAGCTACATAAAAGCAAGTGGTGGGTAGCTCATGCGTAGAGCTTTTGGATGTCTCACACTGCATCTCGTGATCTAGTCTCACTCCTCCTCCTCATGTACTCCCTCCGTCCCAAATTGGATGACCATTTGGACGCTTTTTGTCGTCCCAAATTGTTTGTCCATTCTAAAAAGTAAAAATATGAAACCAACTAACTTTCCAATTTTGCCCTTATCTCTAACTATTCAATTTTTTTTTTATTTTAAAAAGGACCAATAAAAGAATGATTTCTTCAAAAACGGAAAAACATCCATTCTCAAAATTACTTCATCACATGTTCATTTACGTTAGTACAGCTACATCAAAAAAGATCACAGTACATTTCACAAAACTTCTTTACATTGCACTTCTTTTAAACACAACTTTCCTAGCATTCCCAAAGCTACATGGTTGAACTGCCAAACATTGAAGCTCTCAAACTGATTGAACTACGGCAAAGCATTCTGAGAAGCTTTACGGAGGACTCCAACGGATGAGGTTTCCCAAACAAAAACTACAAAAGATTTGTTGAGATTGCCTTGAAAAAAAAAAAAAAAAAAACGAAAAAGGAATAAGACTTGGTACGCAAAACAGAACTTCGTGGATGACAAAATAGAACTAATCACCTTCATGAAATATCTCAATCTTGTAAATGAAGCAGGGCATTTTCCACAATGGCACGCTGACATTCAAGTTGAGAAGGAAGAGTGCCATCTTCTCTCATGATATGAAGTTTTCCCGTGTGTGGTAATTTGTAGTTGTTACCTCCATCAACCTTCATTACCTCAATCATGGAAGCTTGTAAGGTCAAAAACACTCGATAAAGACTTTCCGGCAACAATTCTTCAAAAGATTTTTCCACGGCATGAACAAGCTAATCAATGTTTTTCGGGGCATGTTGATATTGCAATGATTGTATTGCCCGGAAAAATCCTAGATCCGAAACATTCATATCCGAACTATTCGGGCGTTGAAATGATAAGCGGAAGTCAAAACCTTCTTGATTTGCAGCTTCGAGAAATTCATCATCCAATCTTGTAATGTGTGGTTTTGTATTATCCTGTTGGATATAAATGGTCTCCATTGCACTACACCGTGGCCATTTAGACCGAATAGCGGGCAAAACTTTTTCAATCAAACATGAACGACTAACATCCTTAGTTACCTTGATAATCGCCTTAGTCTCCAATGTACCCGCAGCACGGTTTTTACTTCTCCGTTTGGCTGGTTCCTTGTATGTGAACGGGAAGATTCCAATTTTGTCCAGAAAACTCTACATTGTTTTCTGCATCAAAACATGGGCGAGCTACTGCGGCTAAAAACATCACTTTCGTTATGAACCGCTTGTTCTTGCAAGTATGGTGAGATAATTAGAGGGGTATCGACCCCATGATGCCTACAAAATCCCTACAAAATCCCAAAATCAAAATCCCTACAATTTTGGGCCCCTCTCCTCTGTATAACCACATCAAAATGCCTCCCAATTTTCTCAAATCCCAAAAACAAACAGAAAAATGGACAAAACCTCCTCTTGCAATTTCCTCTTCCTATTCGTTTTCCTTTCCTCTCTTTCATTGCCATGCTCCGATACATACCAAACATTCCTCCAATGCCTCCAATCAAAATCGCCCCAACCATCACAAATCTCCTCAATCCTCTACGCCCCAGCCAACCCCTCCTTCCAACCCACCCTTGACTCCTACGTCCGTAACCTCCGGTTCAACCGGTCCACCACCCGGAAACCGGACCTCATTGTCACCCCGAAAACCGAGGCCCATGTTTCATACGCTGTCCTCTGTGCCCAAGCCGTTAATACCCAACTCAAAATCCGAAGCGGCGGCCATGACTACGACGGGATCTCCTACGTATCCGACCAACCCTTCATACTCCTCGACATGTTCAACCTCCGGTCCATCTCCATCGACCTCCCAACCCAAACAGCTTGGGTCGGAGCCGGTGCCCAACTAGGCGAACTATACTACCAGATATCAACCAAAAGCAGAACCCTCGGTTTCCCGGCAGGTGTCTGCCCCACCGTCGGCGTCGGCGGCCATCTGTCTGGCGGAGGGTACGGTAACATGCTGAGAAAGTACGGCTTGTCCGTTGATCACGTGATCGACGCGAAAATAGTTGACGTGAAAGGTAGGATTTTGGATAGGAAAGGAATGGGTGAGGATTTGTTTTGGGCTATTAGAGGCGGTGGCGGTGCTAGTTTTGGAGTGGTATTGTCTTACAAAATTGGGCTAGTTCCGGTGCCGGAAACCGTCACCGTTTTCCGAATCGAGCGGACGTTGGCGCAGAATGCGACGGAGATTGTTTATAGGTGGCAGTTTGTGGCCGATAAGATTGACAACGGGTTGTTCATAAGGCTTTGGTTGCACCCAGTTGCTCTGAATAAAGTCAGGACGGTTAGAGCAACATTTATTGGGCAGTTTTTAGGTGATGCTGAGAAACTTATGGAAGTGATGGGGACTGGGTTTCCTGAATTGGGTTTGAAGAAGGAGGATTGTATGGAGACGAGTTGGATTGGATCTGTGCTTTACTGGGCGAATTTCGATAACAGTACAAAACCAGAGGCATTGCTTAGTCGGGTTCCGCATTCAGTGAGCTACGGGAAGAGGAAATCGGATTATTTGCAGAATCCGATTTCCAAAGATGGGTTGGAGTTGATTTGGAAGAAGTTGATTGAGGTGGGGAAAACGGGGATGGGTTTCAACCCATACGGAGGGAGAATGAGCGAGATCCCGGCGGGGGAAACCCCGTTCCCCCACCGGGCTGGGAACATATGCAAGATACAGTATTTAGTGAATTGGAATGATGCAGGACTTGCTGCAGATAATGAATACATCGATCAGATCAGGAGGCTGTACGCATTCATGGCTCCTTTTGTGTCAAAAGCACCTAGGGGTGCATTTTTTAGCTATAGGGATCTTGATATCGGTACCAATAAGAATGGGAAGAACAGTTATGAGGAAGGAAAGGTTTATGGGGAAAAGCACTTCTTGGGGAATTTTCAGAGGTTAGTGAAGGTGAAGACCATGGTTGATCCAGGGAATTTCTTCAGGCATGAACAGAGTATTCCGACATTTCAGCCTCAGAGGAGGAACAGAGGAAATGGGTAGACAGAGGTTTATGGGGAAAAGCACTTATTGCGGTTTCAGTTTTTTTGGTTACTGCTTTGATTGTTCTAAATTGATAATGATTGTTTTACACATTAAGACCATCTTTAGTGGTGGAGTTAAAAATGTGTTGTTACATGACACAAAAGTATAGAAAGTGAGTCTCATTTATGTGTTGTTATGACAAAATATGTTGTTAAGTTAATAAGTGTTATAGTGGTGTTATTAAAATGTTATTAAAGTGTAAATAAATGTGTGTGAGTATCACCATTCTCTTCTGTGACAATTTCTAACTACTGACACTGTTTAACTTCAAACTTTTTCACTTTTTCACGTGGTGGAGCCCACTTGACTCCACTCTTGGATGATTTGCTCAGGTTTTTCAGTTAACTTCTGCACTAGTTTTTTTTAACTCTTACACATTTTAACTACTCATTAACTACACTACTATGCACACAAAAACAGAAAATGTTAACTAATTGCCCTAACTACTGACTAATTTGTGCATTTAACTACACC
Source organism: Vaccinium vitis-idaea (assembly GCA_963854785.1). Lineage (NCBI taxonomy): Eukaryota > Viridiplantae > Streptophyta > Magnoliopsida > Ericales > Ericaceae > Vaccinium > Vaccinium vitis-idaea. The sequence continues at coordinate 15,236,364 of OY978216.1, read as the reverse complement.
ACTAGAGATGGTCTTGGGAGCAAAAAAACGAAAAAGTTAGCTAACTGTTTTAACACCTGATTAATTTGTGGTGTTAGCTACACCACTACAGATGGCCTAAGGGGTGCCAAAATGTTTGGTTATATAAAAAATAAACTATTGGAGTCTTCATTATGCTATTTCCATATTTACTTGGTTGGTTATAGTAGCTTATATTAATTTTAAGACTGTGTTTGCTCAGTAGATTGTTTTGAAAGGATTTAACAAGAGAAAGGGGAAGAGTAAAAAAAATTTGGTATTCCACATAATTATTTTCAAATTGACGCTCAAGAGAGAGAGAAGTTATTCTCCAACTCAAAAAATCAATTTAAGCCAATTACCGAATTAAGACAGATCTTGTTTGGTTTGGTTTTTAGGTAATGATTGGTTCAATAAATTAGAGTAATAACTATAAATAGGGGTTAATGATTTGAGAGAGATATAAAAAGAAATAAGAATAATAATTAAAAATAATGATAATAAATAAAGAGAAATATAAGTAATGATTGAGAAATAATAGAAAAAATCGGTCTTCAAGGCCTCGAGAGAAAGCACCTTTTAGGCATTTACTGTACTATGTACTGTGTTGTTTATGATTTTCTCCAATTTTTACTTTCGGTGCTTAAATCTCTAACATGAAATCATTGTGAATTCTATGGGTAGAAGTAAAGAAAAAATTCCGAAAGGCCTGGGACCGGTACTCAATTTAGGAAGGAATTCCCACAAAACAGTGATTATGTAGAAAATCTTGGAACACTGTTCCATAGTGTTCCCTCCGTCACAATTTCTTGGTCCTTCATTCTATTTTGGAATGTCCCAAAATATTTGTCCCACTTCTAAAAACATCCATCAAAACTGGGTCACTTTCCAATTTTACCCTTAAAAAGTACTTTTCTCATATTAATTGGCTAGTCTATTATCTTTTATTTTATAACGATTTTTATGATTTTGAAAATTTTGTATAATAAAACTAATTGTTATCTATCAAACAAAATCCATATTGAATATGTTTTGACTTTCATATAATAAATTAGCCTCACAAATTTGGTCACAACAATATTGACTGCATTTAGGGCCAAAATAAAAAGGTCAATACAAAGTTTTCACACCTCTTAAAAATCCACTTCCCAAAAGGGGCAAACAAATTAAGACGGAGGGAGTACAATTTTTTGTCGGTTAGGCATGCAAGGTCGGAAATCGGGAATTACCTCATGGCAATAATTGCTAAAGCCCCCACAATCTTGTGAATCTCATCCCATGTACGTGGATGCTTTCAAGTCAAGCACCCACAATCTAGTGAACTCTCAAGTCATCACAAGATAACTTTTCAGACATGTCGGTGGCCATGTTTTTAAATTGCATATACGAGTAGTATTATACTCCCTCCGTCCCAATTTTATAGTCCCTTTTGGGGATTCCAACTTAATAAGGGGACATAATTATTGTACTTTTGAAAACATGTTTTTTCTTGTTCAATCATTACAACTTCTTACTTTTTTATTACTTTTAACTTCAAAATATAAGGGTAAAAGAGGAAATTCCTTAACAATTATCCATTTAGTTTTGAAGTGGGACAATATTTTTGGGACGACAAAAAGTGTCAACTGGGACTATAAAATTGGGACGGAGGGAGTATTACTCCATCCGTCTCTTTTTAAATGATCCATATAAGAATATGTGTAATTTGAAATTCCTAAAAAGCATATTTCTGTATATATTTTTTTAATTTGTTTTATACCAAATTAAAGTGCTCATTGAGTACTTAATTTGGTGGAAAAAAAAAATTAAAAACGTTATACGAAAGTACATTTTTAAGCGTCCACAAAATACACGTTTTCCAAGTGGATCACTTAAAAAGAGATGGAGGGAGTATTTGTAAGGTTAGCCGCATTTACATGCATATATCCGTCGTTATCTTTTTGTGTGATTTTTTTGGGCAGAAATGCTATGCGCAAGGAAGTTTACTCCGAATCATACACAGAATGCTAGTAATGTGAGAACATGAAGTCGTGTTTTGTAAATAAGTTTTTGAAAAAACACTCACATTCTGTGTATGGTTCAGTGTAAGTTTTCTTGCGCATAACATTTTTGTTTTTGGAGGGAGTTTGTAAACTTTTAGAGTTTTTTCTTTATTCAAAACAATTTTACGTTTGTTAGTTTTGCGTCAAACTTTTGTGAATTATTAATTTACTTAACCAGAGGAATCGGAAGAATATTTTTTCAAAAAGACAAAAAAAAAAAAAATGAGTTGTCTTTTTTAGTTTTTTGTAAAAGTTTGACGTAAACCTCATAAATGTAAAACAATTTTTTTTTAATAAAGACGATCTAAAAAGTTCAAAATCTGAAAAAACTAAATAAATACTTGTGGCTTTTCAAAAGACAGGTTTAGATTTATCAGCCAAGCAAGACTAATGTCATGTCAACAATAAATCAATTAAACTTTTTTTTTTGCTCTGCAATATAGTTTTATTAGTGAAACTTGATAAGGGATACGTCAAGTTGGGGAAGAGGAAAGGACTCCAACCGAGGTTGAAGAAATTAAAAAACACCTGAGGCCCAAAGCCCAAAAAACCTGATGTGCAAAGTCCATAACACCTAATAGCCTAGCCCAGTACAAACAATAAAAACAATGGAGCCTAGTAAAACAATAAAAACAGCGAAGACTATTACAAAAGAGGCAAACTCAATACAAACTACGAAGCCCAAAACCATATGCCCAAGAGAGGAAACCCTAGCCAAACTTCAGCCGCCTCACAACCCAAACTCCACCACGCCACCACCCAAAACTCCATGCTAACTCCACCATGCCACCACCACCAACCACCCAACAGAACCATCCTACCCCTTGTCGTTAGGCACATGTCAGTCCCATCCAACAATGAGAAACCAATGGGTGAGCCGGATCTGACGATGGAGAGGCCAGTGATAATAGTACCGACGTCGTTAAGCTGACATGGATTCATCCAGCAATGAAGCCCACGACAGACATACGAAGCCAGAGAAGCTAAGGATCGAGGAAAGGGTAGCAGGAGAAGAGGAAAAAAAGGGAGCCACCACCGATCGGTCGTCACCGCCGACAATGCAACCACCATCCGAAGACAACTACGTCGGCGTGTCCCTTATGAGTGGCCGCACTCCGTGAGTGGTCGCCAAGAAGCCGCCACTTCGGTTCTCATAATAGCCTGGAGAAATGGCAACCAAGGATACGAAGGGGGAACTAGAGTTTTTCATCAATTAAACGAATTTTGTAGAATGATTTTTTTGGCATTTGGAACCGCATTCACGGTATCATAGTCACAACAAAATTATTTCGTCAAACGCGCAGTGGTGATGGGTAATCGGATAGTTTAAGTATCCATAAAATGCATTTAGAAATTTACTCAAAATTTGAAGTCAGTAACTCAAAGTTCATTTTATAGATATGTACCACGCTAGTTTGGTAATACTCCACCAACCATCAGACAATTGCCTAGCGCACTGGATTTTCATTTCCCCAGCTTTGAAAAGTTGTCATTTCTATTTTTCACTTCTCATTTACCCCTTTCCCATCTTTGAAAATTTATCATTGCTATCTTTCTCTTCTCACTCTATAAAAAAGTGATTTTATTTGGATTCGCAATAATTCTTGAAAAAGACTACAATACACTCCTTTTATTTGGGTGTGTATCATACACATCTCTACAACAATTGCGATTTTTTTTTATAAAAGTTACGAGACACACGGAAATGTTACCGAATCATATTGTTGAAAAGTTTCGAAAATCTAAAAAATGTTACGATTGCCAATGAGATGACACAATCTGAACCATACAATAGGTGCATTGGTACACAGCTTTAATGGGTATGTATTGTAGCCATCACCATTTTTGATTCTCAACCACCACCCTAACCCTTTGTCGCTCATTCACCACCGTGCCAATCACCTACTACTATAAGTATTTATTGGTGATAATATGGATTTAAATTCTCATCAACCAAGTGGAGAACAAACATTATTAAAAAATCATGTAGTATTTGAAATCAACCATAACATTATTAAACTATAGGGTGAGTTTTAACTAAATTTATGAAAAAAAAGTGATTTCTTGGTTTTTTTTGTAAACAATAGGGGGTTAGTGAATACTTCTTTAATTTTTCATCTGAAGATTTAAAGAATAGGTGGTGGACTGCTTGATGAGAATTCACTAGTATTTTTTATGGAACAGGAGACCTTGCTACACCCATGTAGTGCACAAGCTGAGTCTTTCAAAGGTGTTTTCAATGGTCTAGATTTTAAATATATTCTACTTATAAGATATTTACCTTATATGTATAATAATTTCGACAATTGATTGCGCCGAACGGATAACTCAGATTGGATGCTACAAGCGTGTAGTGTCTTTTGTTACTATAGGATCTCTGGTTCAGTTTTTTTTTTTCCTTCATGTTATTCGTTAAAATACGAAGGGAACGGTTAAATGTAAAATTAGGCTTTGTCTTAACTTTTTCTGTTTAAAAATAATAAAGGCTTGGTTCTACTATTTTGTGGTTTTTTTTAAATAAATTTTATTGAGATATTTGTTTTTCAAATCTCTATTTTTTAAAATCAATTCAGTAAAATCATTTTGCATCCATAAAATCATTTCCTTATAGAGTGAGAAGAGAGAGAAGGAGAAGAGGGGTAAAAGAGAAATGAAAAAAAGAAAAAAAAAATATAAGTCAAAGATACTCCCTCATCCGTGTTTGTTGGTCCACGACATATTTTTTCCATCCATTAAAGTTTGTCCATGTTTGATAGTCAATGAGTGAGTTGTGTCAATTTCACTCTTTTACCCTTTTCTTCAAGGAGCGTGATTTCCACACCATCTTTTTGTCATGTAGTGAATTTTTATGTATAAAAGTTTCATTAAAGGACAAAAAAGAGAGTGTGGATATCAATTTGGAGGGGTGAAAACCAATTACCTTTCTTTAAATATTTAATTAACAAATCAAGTCATGATTGTAAGGTAAAATTAGAAAGACAAGAACTATACAAAATAATCATGATGCTCCCTAAAAAAATTAGAAACCCCAAAATGAACTAACAAATATGGATAAATAGAGTATTTTTTTTAGAAGCACATAATACCAATCATAACTATTCAATGCATGTGTTAAAACGAAAATAAAAATCCGTGTAAGCCAAGGGCAAGCCCAGCAATGGGCAGACAAGTAGTGTACAATAAACATGTCTATTATAGCAAAACACTTTTTCTATAAAAACTCCAACAACACTTTGTATTCTCCACATCAACTATTATCATATACATTCTCTCTCTTTCATCTTTTTTTTTTTAAAAATTTTGTGAGGAAGTAGGTAAGAAAAATGATAAAATAATTGATAGATAGTGAATGGTACCGCAATAAATAAGAACATATTTTAATTCCGAAGTACCAAAAAAGAAAAAATGAGGACATATTTGTTGAGTTACTATTCATAAATCCACTTTACCTAGTCATAAAATAGTTGGGCTTGGTAGGGCTTTGCCCTAATGGCCTGGTGGTTGATGGAGTATTACCCAACGCAAATGTGTGTTTTGGCAAAACTAAAATTATTTATAATTGGATTTTCTTGGCAACTCACGTGAGGATTATTTGTTTATAACTCATGATGTGTTAAGGCTAGTTTACAATCACCTCGACTATTTTTAAAATATTTAATTCTATTGCCTACTTATGGGGAATCCCAATTAAAATCGAAGCAACAAAGATTTATTTGGACGAGTTCCAAAAAGTTAATAGCACGTAAAAAGTTTTGAATATGAGATTTAAGCGAATAAGAAGACAAAACAAAAAGGCATATTTCAGTGTACTTTTTACTCTTTTTAACATATCTTCACATATTTTTCAAACATTTCAATACTTTTTTTAAATTTTAAAAACAGCTCATTGGGCTAATTTTAGAATTTTCCAAGGTATAAATCCCACGTCTTCATATGTAGTTTTTCCTCAAAACTAACTTAAACTGAAAAGTAACTTATTGACTCTCTCACAATATATGAACCAAACTTAAACTCAAAATTGACTTAAACTCAAAACTAACTTATTGACTCTCTCAAAATATATCAACCAATTTCACTCACTAAAGTCCGTTCCGCAAGTGGTGGCTAGCCCATACGGTAGAGCTCTTGGATGTCTTATACTGCATTTCAGAATTGAGTTTTGTAGGGGTCCGGATATACCGAGCACCTGGCTTGTACGCTGAATCAATAAGAGACACCTCTTTGTAGTAGCCGAGAGACTATCATTGAGGGACTCTTCGGAATTACGAATCAACACACTTAAAAGGAGCATATTAGGGCTTCGGCCCACTGCCTCGGCAAAGTGCCGAGGCCCATCTTATATCTAATTCATTTGTGGCCTTCCAAGGTTAACATCAAAAGGCCTCGGGAGTTATCCGAGGGATGATACAACTAACTTCGCTACGCGGAGACGTGTCGAAAGACCAATTGCTGAGTCAGCAGAGCAGTTAATGCGACATGTGCTCGTAACAAACTGTGATCATGACAGATGACGTCACCCGAACGGTTATGACACGTGTCAAGACCTTACTGGGAGCATGTGCATGCAGTATATTCTTCCGGGCTCGTCATCATGACGTCACCCGAACGGTTAAGTCACGTGACGAGCACAGCTGTTCTTGGAGGCCAAGCCAAGGCTCACCTATAAAAAGAGAAGTTCATCTCCTGAGAAAGGTACGCGCGATTCACTCTGAAACCCTAGATCTACATTACACTTCATCTTCTTCCCTTACTTACTAGACCGTCGGAGTGCCGTTCTGGACTCAACGGTCCAGTCCGGCGCTAATGGTTTGCTCAGTGTGCAGGTCTGGTTCTACTTGAGTGAAAGAGCACCAACTCCGTCGCTGACCACCGCTGTGAAGAGCAACCGGAGAAAGAGGGCTCCACAAGTTTCATTCTCCAAAAGAAAAAAAAAAAAAGTCCGTTCCACTTTCGCGGAGGCAGAGCACCCACAAATTCTTTGGAAACCGAGTAAAGTCCTTGTCTACAATCATCGATGTGCTCATGTCAACAATGTTGTTTTCCACTTGGACACACGAATCTAGGGGACACCGAAGTAAATATGTTAGTTGTATTCCGTTGTCGAAAAGTCAGGAATAGGATCGGTATCAATAATTCAGTTCTAACCTTATCAAAAAAATAATTCAGTTCCAACAGCATTTGGCATAACTAACTTTTTCTTTGTTTTAAGAAACAGAGAGAATTGCCATGGATAAGAACAAAATACAACAGTAGCAATACAAACACCCTGCCAAATAACAACAATCAAAGGTACATAAAAGCAAGCGATGACTAGCTTATACAGTAAAACTCTTAGATGTCTTACACTGCATCTTGGGTTCAAGTCTCACTCCCCACTACTCACATGTAATAGGTTAAAAATGACGAATGATAAAAAAAAGAAAAAAGCTACATAAAGAATGAAACTACATAAACAAAAATAAAAACAAAAACGATGCCGCTAAAGCCCATTAATAGTGTCTGGATGCCGAACAAAAGTAGCAAAAGCATACTTGGCTAAGACATGAACACGCTCTACTTCCTTACGCGCAGCCCTGGAGATTTCACAAAAGGTGAGCTTAGAAATCTCCGATTTGAGGTTGCGGATCAAAAAGGCATCATGGTGATTAGGGTTGACGATTTCGTTCGACCCCTCCGAATTCCGATCCCATCCTCGAACAGATCGGCAATTTGGAGATTGGATTGGATTGGATATAGAGATTTTTTTTAAAAAAAATTTCAGGGATCGGGTAGGAGGTAAAGACAAGCATATCCCACCATAAATCCACACCGAATCCGTAACTTCCCTGATCCATCCCCATCCCCAAATCCCCAAAACATAGGGGTCTATTCATGAGTTATAAAATTTTGGGGTCTCACTAAATTTTCTCCAAAACATATAGGTCTCACTGTAAATAATGTGTTAGGGTTTTAAGTTTTATTGTTGGTATGGAGTAGTGGTTTGTGATCTATTTGAGATCACTACCTTGGTTTTGGACTTTTAACTTGTGATCTATTGACTGTTTTTTGGCTACTCAAAGGAGATTTTGAAGGGTGTCATGTATTCTATTGGTACTGCCTAATCTTTTCATTGGGATGTACATGTGTTTTGTTCACACAATAGGTTTGGCTCAACTCTTGGATTGCTTTTGCTGCTTAATGTGGTGGCATTCAGTCTTCCCTGCAATCTTCATGACAGTATTAAGATAGTTAGTAAAAATATATGCAACATTACAATCATGATTTAAAGACCAACGTACTGATTCCTGTATTGCTAGGATTTCTGTTTGAATAGAATTGGTACTATAAGAGAAGATCAAGATCTGAGCAAGCAATGTGCCATCCAGTAGAGTAGCTGTGAAGCCTACTCCACACAAAGAATTTCCTTCCTTCCAGGCGCTATAAACAAGGATGTTGCAAGCCTTTCTTTTTTATCAGCAATAAAATTTTATTAGTGAAAACTTGACAAGAGTACATCAAGTTGGGGGGGGGGGGGGGGGGGGGGGGGGGAGGGGACTCCAATCCAATCGAAGTTGAAGAAATTAAAAACACCTTATGAGACGAGGCTAAAAACAACACTTGATGGGCAAAGCCTGAAACATCTAATGGCCTAGCCCACTTGCCCAGAAAGGCATACCCAATACAAAACAATGAAGCACAAACCTAAAAGATGGAAACCCTAGCCCTGCTAGCCGCCATCTCACAAAACCAGATCGCCAGCCGCCACCGGCATTCACCACCAGACCGCCAAAGCAGAACCAACCCACTCCTTGTCGTTAGGCCCATACCAGTCACATCCAACAATGATAAACCGGCGGGTGAGCGGAGCCGACGACAAAGAGGCCTCATGACAATGGCAGCAAGCAAAAACAATAGACCGATGCTGTAAATCCAAAATGGATTCACCGAGCAGTGAACCCCCACAGAAGACCGAAGATGCTGGTGAACAATGAATCAAGATAAAAGAGAAGAAGGGGAAAGGGGAGCAGGAAAAAAAGAGCCACCACCCCTGCCAACCAGACTGCGAACTAAGGACGACGGCCACGCCGACACATCCCTTGCGAGCAGTCGGACTCTGTGAGTGGCCGCCAAGACGCCGTTAAATCGGATCTCATAAACAGCCCGGAGAAACGGCAACTGAGAAAACTAAAATGCCGCCGTAGCCGCCAGCCATCACCACCGCACCAGTGATGGTCCACACCACCAAAAAAAGGAAAAGAAAAAGAAGACAAAAAGTTTGGCTAACCATTCGGGGTAGGATACCACCTTGAGGAACCCTGCATCCCATTGCTTCATTACTTCTGTTCTGACTTGCAATGCTCATAGCTGGTTTGAGTTTCCTTAACTTCTGCTTTACTGGCTTGCATTGTGGCTTCAAGTGCAAGTAGTGGGATTTCTCCTTGCTGCTCCTCTCTTTCTTGATAGCCATTTTTGGTTGTTCTGCTTCTAGCTGCTGTGGAGAAAATGTTGGGCCTGGAGTGCCCCCATGGATTTGGTTACACAATGCCACTCCCTGCGACCGCTCTAAAAACTGACTTGCGGGTGCGATGTCGAATGCCATAAAAGACTTAATTGAAACCCTTCCTACTACCAATTGGTTTTAGGAGAGTTGGTGAAAAAGCGGTCCGACAAGTGGTATCAGAGCCTAGTTGCTCTGTATTTGAATTTATCTCCTGAGTATTTGATCTTGTGATCATGGACTTAAATGCACCTCGTGAGGGAGCCTCAAACTCGAGGCCGCCCTATTTTGATGTGAAAGATTATCCTTACTGGAAAGCGCGCATGACAACATATTTAAGTTCCTTAGGCATTAGGGTTTGGGGGTCTGTGAGGTACGGATATGAAACTCCCAAAATAGAGGACCCTACAACCAAACAAATGAGAGTTAAAGAGAACACCGAGTGGAACTCGGGTGATAATGAAAGTTTTGAGTCTAATTCTCGTGCTTTAGGAGCTATATATGGTGCTTTAAGTAAAACCGAATTTAGTAGCATGTCCGCATGTGCTACCGCCAAAGAAGCATGAGAGATTTTGCGCGTTACCCATGAAGGTACTAAAACTGTCAAGACCTCAAAAATTCAAATGCTAACCACTCGCTTTGAAGAACTTAGACTGTCAGAAGATGAAACTTTCGATCGTTTTATCACAAAGCTAAGTGATATTGTTAATTCTTTTCATGCTTTAAGTGAACCCATTTCTAATCTCAAAGTTTGCCGTAAGGTACTTAGATCTCTTCCTAAAAGGTTCAGAACTAAAGTTGTAGCTATTGAAGAAAGGCCTGAAATTGACATATGCTTTTTGAAGAATTGATTGGAAAACTACAAACGTTCGAGTTAAATCATTTAACTAAGAAAACCACTTCTAAGGTCAGTAAAAGTATCGCTTTTAAAACTTCCAATGTAAAATCCTATGCGCCTCAAGATAGTGATGAAGAACCTGATGAAGAAGAACTTGCTTTCTATGCCAAAAAAATTAGAAAATTTGTTAGGTTTCGAAAAAATAATAAGCAAGGAATCACTTCAGCTTCTAAAGATAATTCTAAAGTAAATAATTTTTGTTTTGGTGAAAAGAAATTTCCTACTGATAATTCTAAGAAACCCCTAGGCATTCAATGTCATGAGTGTCATGGTTTTGGTCATGTTCAAGCTGAATGTGCCAACACGCTTAAAAAAGAAATCCAATAGGGGTTACAAAGTCACTTGGGATCATGATAGTGAGGAAGAGAACGATCCTCAAAATAGTCACGAAAAAATTGGCGAAGTCCCTAGATACACTGTTCTTGTTGCTAATGTCACATCGCCTACATCACCGAAAACTGTGTCCACACCTTCGTATAGTATTGCTGATAACTATGAATTTAGTGGTGAGGATAATTGTGATGATGAGGATGACTTAGAATCTATTACTGATGGTTATAACGAACTGTTCAAAGAATGCGTTAAATTGAAAAAGAAAAATAAATATTTGATTCAAGTCATTAAAAAGGTTGAAACTGAAAGAAATGGTCTTCGTGTGGATGTTGACTCTAAGATTCACGAAATAGAAGAGTTAAAGGCGCACCAAACAAAGTTCAACGAAAAATTTGCTGAAATTGAAAAAGAACGTTTGGAGGCCTTGAAGGCACTTGAGATATTTAAAGAGAGGGTTAAAATCTTAGAACATGATTTAAGAGAGGCCAGTGAGGCCATTAAGAGAAATCATTGTTGCGCTTCTCGTATAGCTGAATTAACACGAACTTTTAAAAATAGAAGTGGCCTTGGGTTCATCGACCCACCTTCTCTTACCCCTCAGACTAGCGAAAATTCTAAGAAAGAGATAAAATTTGTGAAACCCATGTCTCCGACTGTTCCTAAGATCGTAGAACCTCTTATCCCTAAGAAACGCACTATCACATGCCACCATTGTGGCACTCTAGGTCACATTCATCCTTATTGCTACAAACTTCTTAAGGATAATAAAAGGAGAAATGGTAAGTTTCAAATTCCTAATGTTTACTTTGGGACAAAAGAAAGTGTCTCTAAGTTTGAAAAACCTCATGAAATATTCCAGCCGAAGTCTGACAAAATTAATGAAAATTTTGAGAAACAGTTAAATATTTTGGCTAATCAAACTTCTCACATTGTTGAGGAAATACAAAAACTTTCTAGTTTTGCTAAAGGAATGAAGAAAAGTAATACCTCACCTGGTTAGAGTTCTCTAACCACCTGTCTCAAATGGATAATAAACCTAAACAAGCTTGGAGGAAAGTTGATATAGTGTGTCATGTTGCTCACACTGCGTTCAAAGCAAATAATATGCATGTATGGTATTTAGACAGTGGTTGCTCTAGGCATATGACTGGCGACAAGTCTTGGTTTAGCAAGGTAGAAAATTACACTGGTGGTCTTGTCACTTTTGGTGATGGTAAAACAAGCAAAATTGTCGGACAATGCACCATATCTACTCCAGGCCATCCTCATTTAGAAAATGTCTTATATGTTGAGGGATTAAAAGCTAATTTGTTAAGTATTGGTCAATTTTGTGACAACATGCATGTAATTCAATTCTCTAAAAATGGTTGTTCTATTGTTAATGAATCTGGTGCATGTGTAGTTAAAGGAGTGAGATCGTCTAATAATTGTTACTGTGTTGAAATGGTCCTGCTGTGTGTAATCGTATTATGCTTGAAGATGTTGAACTTTGGCACCAACGGTTAGAACACGTTAATTTCTCATATTTGCATCGAATTACTAGAAACGAAGTTGTGAGAGGTGTGCCTAAACTTGCCAATGGGCAAGGCTTAGTTTGTGGAGGTTGTATGAAAGGGAAGCAAATTAAAAGTTCCCAGAAAAAGACTAACATCATTGCTACCACTAAATGTCTTGAACTTCTTCACATGGACCTTATGGGTCCCTCTCGCACTGAAAGTCTAGGTGGTAAAAGATATATTTTTGTCATTGTAGATGACTTCCCTCGTTTTTTGTGGGTTGGTTATCTTAGAGAAAAATCTAATGATTTTGCTTACTTTAAAACTATTTGTCAACCTATACAAAATGAAAAAAGGGTATCCTATCATACGTGTTAGAAGTGATCATGGTGAAGAGTTTGAAAATTTTGAAATTGAAAAATATTGTGATGATGAAGGCATTAAGCATGAGTTCTCTGCTCGTCGCACACCTCAACAGAATGGGGTTGTTGAGAGGAAAAATAGAACTCTCCAAGAAATGGCTAGAGTCATGCTACATGCTAAGCATGTCCCTAGAAATTTGTGGGCTGAGGCCATTAACACTGCTTGCTACAACATAAGTCGGGTCTATGTGAGACCGGTACTACTTGCACTACCTATGAGATCTGGAATGGTAAAAAACCCTCTGTTAAATATTTTAGAGTTTTTGGTAGTAAATGCCACATCTTAAGAGATAGCGAATCTCTTGGGAAATTTGATTCTCGAAGTGATGACAGTATTTTCCTTGGATACTCCAACACTAGTAGAGCTTTTAGAGTGTATAACCTTAGTACATCTACTCTTGTTGAGTCTACGAATGTTGTAGTTGATGATACCACTCTTGATGAACATATAAACTGCAATGACGACGATGAGGGGAGTTGGGATATTTTTGAGGGGGAGACTTCGTGTGATCCCATTGATAATATCTCTCCTACTAACTTAGAAAGTGATGTGTGTGAGCCTGAGAAGGTTCATGAGGAAGAATTAACTGTTATTGAACCTCAAATAGATGAGGAACTAGGTGTGCATGACTTGTTGCCCTTAGATGCTAAAGAACCTTCATCTCGTGTTGAACTGAATCATCCTAAAAACCTTGTTATAATGATAGCATGTTAACTAGACAAAAGGGCTAAAAATATTGTTCACTATGTTTGTTATACTTCCTCACTTGAACCTAAAAAAGTTGAAGAAGCCTTAAATGATGAGCTATGGATAGAGGCCATGCAAGAGGAATTGCATCAATTTGTTAGGAATGATGTGTGGTACTTAGTACCAAGACCCTCTCACACTAATGTCATTGGAACTAAATACGTTTTTAAAAATAAAAAGGAAAGTGATGGCATTGTGGTTAGAAATAAAACAAGATTGGTCGCTCAGGGCTATACACAGATTGATGGAGTTGACTTTGAGGAAACCTTTGCTCCTGTTGCGAGGTTAGAATCAATTAGGTTACTTTTTGGCATTGCATCTCATTTGAACTTTAAACTTTCACAAATGGGTGTTAAAAGTGCTTTTTTAAATGGTGACCTAAAGGAGGAGGTTTATAATGAACAACCTAAGGGTTTCGTTGGTCCTTCTTGTCCCAATCATGTGTACCGCCTGCGTAAGGTTTTATATGGATTAAAACAAGCCCCTCGTGCTTGGTATGAACGTTTAACTGATCATTTATTAACTACCGAATTTGTTCGAGGGGGAGTTGACCAACCCTTGTTTATTCGTAAAATAGAGAGCGATCTTTTGATGGCTCAAATTTATGTTGATGATATTGTATTTGGTTCTACGTGTGAGTTGTATGCCAAACAATTTGGAGCCCAAATGTCCCACGAATTTCAAATGAGTCTTATGGGGGAATTGACTTATTTTCTAGGGTTCAAGTTCATCAATAGGACGATGGTATATTTTTGTCTTAATCTACTTATGCTAAATATTTGGTTAAAAAATTCGGCATGACAGATTCTAAAACCACAGGTACACCTATGAGCACAAGTATAAAAATTACTAAAGCTGTCAACAACGCTAGTGTTGATCCTACTCTTTATCGTAGCATGATAGGGAGTCTCCTATACCTCACTGCTAGTCGCCCTGATATTTCCTTTAGTGTGGGTGTTTGTGCACGCTATCAGTCTGACCCAAAAGAATCCCACATGACTGCTCTCAAACGTGTTATTCGATATGTTAAGGGCACCTCATCTCTTCGTCATTGGTACCCTAGAGGCACAAATATCGATTTAGCGGCTTATTCAAATGATGATTGGGCCGGTAGTGCTGATGACCATAAAAGCACTTCTGGTGGTTGTTTTTATCTAGGAAATTGCTTAATTGCTTGGCATAACAAAAAAAAAAAAATTGTGTTTCCTTGTCCACTGCCGAAGCTGAATATATTGTAGCTGGCAGTTGTTGCACTCAACTTTTGTGGATGAAGCAAATGCTTCAGGATTATGGTTTGTCTCATGGTGCAATGCCTGTCTTCTCTGATAACACTAGTGCTATCAATTTCTCTAAAAATCCCGTTCAGCACTCTCGTACTAAACATATAGACATCCGTCACCACTTTATTCGTGAACTTGTAGAAGATGGAGTCGTTACTCTTGAGTTTGTTCCCACTCATGATCAAAAAGCTGATATTTTCACAAAACCATTAGATTCTCGTCTCTATGGATTAAATTCAGTGGGTTTGCAAGTCTCTCATTTGCATGCTTTGTGTGCCATCATTCTAGAGTAGACATGTAAAATATTATTTTTCCTTTATTATTGTTTCTTTTTATTGCTTTGCATTTTTTTTGCTTTATTTAAAAAATAATAATAATATTAATTTTTTTTTTTGAACTAATGGTCTGTGTTTTTCATATTCATGACCCTTATAATTAGAATATTTGCGTCCAATGTGCTCTTTCATCTTTGAGATTTTTTAGATTTTGGATGCATCATTTTTCATGGCGCTATGATTTACACTATCTCAGGTACATGATTATATTGCTCCTTAACACCACTTGGTTATTCTCATTTACTAGGCCATATTCATGTATTTATCCCCCTTGAGATCGACCGTTGGTTACTATTCCCTAGTGAGTAAATTCCTTAATCCCTGCAAGAACCTATATGGTATTTGTTTATTTTGTCTTCTTATCCGGCCGGGCCTCTGCTGAGTAACCGGGCCTCTTGCCTCAGTATGCAGTGAGTGTTCGCGTCAAAAAGCAGTGCAGTAATAGTGGATTTATTTATCCTCGAAAAAAAAAGAAAAAAAGAAAAAAAAAAAGGGGAATAAAGTTCAACAAAAAAAAAAAAGATATTTGTTTGGTAGTTTGGGGTTTGTTGCTCTAGTGCACCCCCTGTTTATGTAGTTTTGGGGTTTGTTGCTCTAGTGCACCCCCGTTTAAGTGGAGATATTCTTTATTCTTCTTTTCACTTTGAGGACCTAGGTTGGTTTGAGTTTTTTAATGGGGAGTTATCCTGAAAATCCTTGCGTCCATGAGAATATCCTTCCCGGTTTAATTTGAGCTTGACATTATGTACATGATGCACACACACAATTTGTCATACAATCATGCCTTATGCTGCATTTTTATTCTCGATATCTCATTGATGCAAGCTTACATTGCGACTAACGATGTTCTGCTTATGCGGTGTTTTGAACATGGTTAGCATTGATTATGTCGCATGTGTGTGTATCTTTTGTCTTTATTACATCCGTATGATTTTTCTGCATGTGTTTGCATCTCTATCCTCATATCCTTGGTCGATAAGTTTTCTTGCCTCCTTGGTCAGTTTGTATCCTTGGTCAGTTGCTGTTTCGTTCTCTCAGATTTTGGTGCTTCTTGGTTCCCTCTTTTGCCTCCGTGACAAAAAGGGGGAGAATTATTTTGAGATGTGAGACGAGTGTTTGTTTATCTCCTTGGCCATTTGGATAATAATAACTTCCTCAATATGCTGTTATAATTAGAATTGATTTATATATCCTGAATATGCTGTTGTTTTTCGTGAAAATACCTATTGTGGCATATTCTATTGATGGTTTTTAAGTGCAGGTTTTACCGTCTAATTGATCAAGCTTCATGTGAATCCCAACTACTCATTTCTTTTGTATCTGTAATCTGTTTTGGGTGGGTTTGTCCCAGAAAAGCCAAAGGGGGAGATTGTTAGTTATTTTGGTTTGGCATTTTCCGGGGTTGTTCAAAACACACTCTAATTCAATCGATTCTATTTTCTTTGAATTGTAATGGGTAGGTTGAATAGGGGGTAATTTCTCGTGCAATGCTCCTTCCTTTGCCTTTGGCTTTTTGACCCTATGAAACTGCTTGAATTCGACAAAGGTAAAATCATCACGGCATTTCATACATAGCATTTTTATATATTCATCTTTTATTAATTGTATTTTAAAATGCTTTAAATTTAGTAGTTTTTAAAAAAAAATTAATTAACAGGGAATTATTTTCTTGACTCCACATCATGCTTAATTTATGGAATTTTCATTCTCAAATCTTTTATCGGTTTCCTAAATACACTTTAGAAAATTTCCGTTTACTCCAGTCAAGATTTATAATGTCCTTCCTTTTTCATATTTTTCATGAAAATTTTATTTACCTACCAAACACAGAATAACACAAAGCAAATAATGGCAAGATCTTTAGCATTATTCCTTTTTTGAATAATATCATATTTTAGTAGTCTAGGTCATTTCCATTATGCTACCCATTTTCTAATTGATTACCAAACCACAACAGAAACGTGGTCTATTAATTTCGGAAACGGTGGAAATCGGCTACAAATAAAAAAATATATATTGGATTTAGTTTCATGTTTCCTCTTTTATTAACCATCAATCTTTGGGATTCTTTTTTATATATAAACACATCTTTTATTCCTTTCTTTTTACACCTCTACACTTTTGCAGAAATAAAAAAGAAAACAAACAAGTTTTGAGTGCTAGAGTTTTTATTGTTTTGTATGAGTTGACAATCAAATCAACTCATACATAGTGTTTTGTGACAATTTAATTCAACGTTCTTGCATCATGCATTTATTCGAACGTTTTTTATTGTCTTGTTCATTCCGCATATCATTCATCTGGTGATCCGTTGGTGCCTTATTGCTGTTGGCCGGAATGACGAGGAGTCTTTTCGGAGCCGGTTGATTCCGGAGATTGAACTTGATGTTCGTGGCAAGCTATTGAATAAAAAAGAAGCTCTGGGAGCATCGTGAGTTGGCGAGAATAGGTAACGCTTAAGGGTGAGACTTGAGGTAATCAATTTTGCACTATAACTCTCTTTTTGATTAATAGAAAATAGTATACTAGGTCGTGGTTTTGTCTTAGGGTTATCCGGACCCTAAGGTTTTCCACGTATATCGCGTGTCTTGCCTCCTGATTTATTTTCTACTGTCTTATTGTTTGTTCTAATTATTTAATCTCTTTAAAAAAAATATCTAATAAAAGTTTTCCTTAAAAAGGTTATTTTTTATTTAGTCCTATTCCCCCCCCCCCCCCCCCCCCCCCCCCCCGGGGACATTTTTAAACTTCCGCGTAATTTCAAGTGGTATCAGAGCCAGGAGGTTATGGGTTCAAGTCGCGGGAGCGTCATCGTGAGGGAGGGATTGTTGGGCTCGAAGTGCATCCATGGATTTAGGCCTGATTTGGCTAAATTGAAAAAATTGGTTTTTTTGTTTTGTCCTTATTCAATTTTCTTTTGCATTTGTTAGTTTTCGGTAGATTTTTTGTGGTTTCTTGGCTTGTCTCGACGAGAGGAATCTAAAAATTATAAAATTATTAGCCAAACTTAAAGTTCTGTGAATAAAGACGAAAAATAATCCAAAATCTGGTTTATTTTCGACTTTATTAAAAAAACTACTACTTTTGACCATAATTTTATACTCTTTGGATTCGTCTCGATGAGATAAATCCAGAAACCACAAAATTTTGACACAAAACTAACAAATGAATTTTTTTTTGAATAAAAACAACGAAAAAAACCAAAAAACCAGTTTTTTCAATTTAGCCAAATCATGCCTTAGTTACACAATGTCACTCTCTGCGACCGCTCTAAAAACAGACTTACGGGTGCGATGTTGAAAGCCATAAAAGACTTAATTGAAATCCTTCCTACTACCAATTGGTTTTAGGAGAGTTGGTGGAAAAACGGTCCAACAGAAAAGAGGATATCAGAAAAGGGGAGAGAAGGGGAGAGAGAGAGAGAGAGAGGGACGCCCACCCTTCTCGCAGCCACTAGGAGGCCGAAGAGAGAAGGACCCTGCTATGGGTACAGAATTTTTTGTACAGAAATTGTACAAATCGCTCTCGGGGACCCACTTTTGGATCCCTACAAGAGTGATCCGAACTGTTCATTATTCTTAGAACATTTTTCCAAGGGGCCCCACAAAATTTCAGCTCAATCGGACGGTTAGAAGTGCTTGAACCAAAGTCCCACCGTTTCAATCACTTCTAACCGTGTGGGACTTTGGTTCAAGCACTTCTAACCGTCCGATTGAGCTGAAATTTTGTGGGGCCCGTCGGAAAAATGTTCTAAGAATAATGAACGGTTCGGATCACTCGTGTGGACCCAAAAGTGGGTCCCCGAGAGCGATTTGTACAATTTCTGTACAAAAAATTCTGTACCCGTAGGTTTATCCAAGAGAGAAGGCATGATTAGATTTTAGGTTGCGGACAAGGTCAAGCATACTGTTACTATTCATGATTTGCTCATGTGAACCCAATTGGTTAACCCGAATCTTAAGTTAGTGGCATTGAAATAAGAACGCGGTTTCACATCTGGCATACATAATTAGATTTGCAACTGCATTCGGAAAAGAAAATTTTTTTTTTTTTTTTTTTTTTGAGAAAACTTGCGCAGAATAATCACTATCCACGTGGGAAAAATTTGGTTGTTGGCTGGGTACCATTGGTGGTATCTAATGCGCATTTTGGCTGTCTAAAAGTGTTTTGGAGGGTCCGTATTTAAGAAAAAGAAAGAGGAGAGAGTGAAGAGGGAGAAATCTGAACCGTCCTATTTGGAGAGTGTACTTGAGTCCCCATCTTAGGTTTGAATGATTATGTTTTCATTTTGAAATTTGAAAAAACCCAACAATGGCCTTGTACCCATTTTCTCATAATACCCAATTAATCCTCCATAATTATTCAGAACCCATAATTCTCTCCTCTCAAACCTAGCCGCCGTCCACCACCCACCATTTGGACGACGACAATTAAGAACGGTCGGCGAAAACCAGATAGTTTAGGGCCCCTAATTATTTAGGAACCCTACATATATACTAGGACAATATAATTTTTGTGAAGCCCTCCATACAAAAAAATAGCCAAATTTGAATTTATGGTCCACAATTCATGCGGTGGCATTGGCAATTGTGAAATATTTGAATTTGAGTATGCCAATTTAATTATTCAAACTAGAATGGGGACATAAATAAGTTCCCCAAACAAGATGGCTATTTAAGTTCCCCTGAACATAATAATGTACAAATATTCTTTGGGTGGTCCGATACCGTTACACCATATACGCCGCCATCTTCAATTGTGTGGTTATTGTGCTACTGGATGGCGGCGGTGTGGTGATGAAGGGTGGCGGTTGTAGTTGCGATGGTGGTGGAGAAGGTGTTTGCTGCGGCTGTAGTTGAGGGTGATGGTGGCCATGCGATCTCCTGCCCTCTTTTGCTGTCCCCATCTCCTACCCCCATTTCTTGTATGCTTCCACATGTCCTAAACAGATCTCAGCCCTAGGGTTAACTCTTTTTTTTTTTTTTTTTCAATAAATATACGCCGTTTTTTTTTTCCCCCCAACCTACTTGATTCCTAGCTGTTCTTGTCATCCCAATTTCTTTGTCCAATTTTAGACTTTTATTGTCCCAAAAAATTTGTCTATTTAACTCCTAAATGAGCTAAATTTCACTTTCTATCCTTTGTTTTTCAAATAAAATAACAAAATGATTGATTATGACACACAATATATTAATCTTATTAACAATCTGATGTTTTATTTTCATGATGGCTAATCCATTCAACCTTTCTTGTGACATAGCTGAGTGAACATTTTCAATTATGAAAAAATGTCTTCCTCAGAAAATAAGTGTAATAGAAACAATCAATTATGTTGAAAAACAAAATACTCGGATTTTGTAATGAATACCAAATAAAAAGGGCTCCTAAAATTTTTGAAAATTTTCAAGTCTAAACTGTCGGCACATCGAACTTTAACTCAGGACCAGCACTGCAGCTCCAGGTCTGGTGCGGTCCTCTAGCTTTGCCATAATATCCAAGAATCCAACATCCTCTCTTCCCATGAAGACACCTCCAAATCCCTCGGATCCTGGATTCCCTAGACTGCTCCCCTGTTCAGTTTAAATAATTCTAATTAATGTTAGGGTCACAAAACCCAAATCCAATCGTGTTTAATTAGGTCGGATTGGACACTCTTGCTCGGAGTCTATTGAGGCCCAAGTCAAAAATTAACAAAGCCTGCCCAAACCTTAATTAGATGACTTTATATATTGGGTTTTAAGGGGGAATTCAGAAGAGAAATGATTTTTACATTCTATTTTCATAAATTGACACTTTTTTTTTGTGGTCTTTATTCACTTAAAAATATCAAATTTCCCTTCATATGAAAAAAGGAACTCTTGAGGTAAGAGTAGTTTAGTAGTTTCAATGTGAATAAAGACAATAGAAAAAGGAGTACAAATGGGAAAAAAGAGAGTGTGAAAATTATTGGTTAATTTCTAAGAGACCCGCTCATCTATACTCATTTTCCACAGACCCCCTAACCTTTAAAAACGTCCAAACTCACCCCCTCATCTATTCGAAATTGACAAAACCCCCTAACATTTTACCTTAAAACTCAACGGTAATGTAACAGAAGGGGTCGGTATGGCTAACGGTGAAAGATGAGGAGGTGAGTTTGGACACTTTTAAAGGTTAGGGGGTCTATGTGGAAAATGAGTATAGATGAGGGGGTCTCTTAGGAATTTAGCCAAAATTATTTCTCCAAAAGAATCAAACACATGCTTATAGAGAATTCGAGACCCCGAATTTTAGGCTCAAGATGATTAGAGACCAAACCCATCATATGTTCACTGGAGCTACACCTCCTCTCGTGTCCTTACACTCATTAGATATTCTTTGAGGCATGACCTAAGTCACGTACTTGTATACGTGAGTGTGAGCACGAGTGCGAAATCTTTTGAAAAATCTTCCAATTATAATAATTTCCGAGTGAGAATTGACAAGGGCGCGGAGAGTTCTACTGAAGCTGAAAAATTGTGTGACATAGGGCATGACACCTTAGTAGACTTTTATTTATATATTCAAACCCAAAGACTCTTCCGATCTTTCCATAAGACTTTATTAATATGTCTATGTGTTTGTGTTTGTTGATTTTCGTCCTGTACGATGAAGAAAAACTTCTTGATTGCCCTATCCCGTCCGTGTCGTGTCGATGCCGCCACTACTTGCCTTTTTTTTTTTCAGACAGAGATGGGCTGTAGATGAAAGGTTTTTCTTATTTTTCTGAAATAATTGGATGTCCAAGTCATTGTACCTCGACTAATTCCACCGTCGTGAAGGAAAAGTTGCATCCCCACTCGCTACTTCAATTATTGTCTGTTGACTAACTTTTCCGTGGGTACTATTCTGAGTGAAGTTCTTGTAGTCATCTCTGTTCACTTCACATTTCCAAAAAAAATTTCAAAAAGATTCTTTCCTTATCTCTCATCTCTCCAATCATTAATCACATTTCTCTCTCTACTCATACCCCTTTCTCCAATCATTAATTCTCATTTCTCTCTCTATCTCTCTCCAATTATTACACCTCTCTCTAATTATTAATTTTTCCAAAAACCCATCTAAACAATATCTCAAAAATATTTCTCAAAATATTCTCTTCAAAATTCTCAACCAAACAGAGTGCTGTCATTTTCTTCAATAAAACCATTGGCCGTTATGTCTGCCACTGACCTTTCGGCCTGCAAAATACCAAAACCTTTTGAAAAGGTCAGGTTTGGCCAAAAAAGTTGGTTGGCTTATTTTTTCGTCTTTATTTGATTTTTTTCCGTATTTTTTAGTTTTGCATCAACTTTTTGTGTATTATTGGTTCATCTCAGCGAGAGGAGTCAAAAAAATAAAAAAATAATGACCGAAGCTTACATTTTTTTGAATAAAGACAAAAATAGCCAAAAAGTCAGCTTTTTACACTTTTTTCGTTCTTATTCTAAAAATTGAGGGTTCTAATCATAATCTCTTACTTTTTTGGATTCCTCTCGTCGAGACGAACCAATAATACTCAAAAAATCGATGCAAAACTAACAAACGCAAAAAAAAAAAAAAATCAAATAAAGACGGAAAAAAAAAATTAAGCCAACTTATTTAGCCAAACCTCACCAAAGTAGCTCATGCTCATCTACTGTCTGATAACGTCAATCAATTGAATTTCCCATTTTCCCAATCCGTGAAAATCTTTTCTTCAAATTCAGATTCCAATAACTTTCCCAAATGCTTTCACTCCAAAAAATATAGAGGATTCCAATGATTTTATTGAATCTGAACTGGGGATTGTTTTGCAATTAATAAAGAGGATGTTGGTATTACACTTGTCGGACCGTTTTTCTACCATCTGTCCTAATATTAATTCGTGTTAGGAAGAGTTTCAATTAAGTTTTTTAGGGCATTCGATATCACACCAACAAATCTATTTTTAGAGCAGTCGCAAGGGGTGACATTATGTAACCAAATTCATGGGACACTCCAGACCCAATAACATTTGTGGGAATTGCTCAATACTTCAATTGTTGACTTTTCTCCGGTCTACTATTCTGAGTGAAGTTCTCCTAGTCATCTTGTCATTTTCTTCAATAAAGTCATTGACCGTTTACTTGGAAAAAATTGAACATTCCTATCCACAAAAGTTCGAGAGATTTTCTTCGCCATTGCTTTTTCAGCCTGCAAAAATCCACAACCACTTTTCCAGTCTATGGAAATCTTTCACCCATATATCTAAGAACACAAGTGATCAGAATTTTGATGTTATTAAGGTGAAAATGGGAATTTCATTTTCTGTATTTCTCACATTAGCTTTCCTCCTCTGTATCTCAACTCCATCAGCAGCTTCATGTTCAGATTCCAACAAATTTCTCCAATGCTTTCGCTCCAAAACAAATCTTTCCATCTCCAATTCCACCTCCAATGTAATTTTCGCTAGAAACAGTGGATCGTACGCCTCCGTCTTGCAATCCTCCGCTCAAAACCTCCGATTCGTGACTCCTTCCACGCGGAAACCAACACTCATTATCAGGCCACTTAACGAATCCCACATTCAAGCAGCTGTCGTTTGTGCCAGGGAAAACAAAATTAACATACGAATCCGAAGTGGGGGCCACGACTACGAGGGCCTTTCTTTTGTATCCAACGTCCCGTTCATCATCGTCGACCTTTCCAATCTCCGGTCCATCACAGTTGAAATAGAAAAGGAGACTGCCTGGGTCGAATCAGGCGCAACACTAGGTGAATTGTACCATGCAATTGCCGAGAAAAGCAAGGTTTATGGCTTTCCAGCCGGTAGTTGCTCCACGGTAGGCGTTGGAGGGTTCATAGGTGGCGGGGGATTGGGTACCATTTTCAGAAAATATGGCCTTGCCGCAGATAATGTCATCGATGCGAAAATAGTCGATGCGAACGGAAGGATATTCGATAGGGTATCAATGGGGGAAGATCTTTTTTGGGCTATTTGCGGTGGAGGAGGAGCGAGCTTTGGAATAATTTTCGCTTGGAAAATAAAGCTCGTTCCTGTTCCATCGATAGTTACTGTGTTCAAGGTCCGAAAGACATTGGAACAAGGAGCGACAGAGCTCCTACAAAAGTGGCAACTCGTAGCCGATAAACTATCCCCAAATCTATACATCCAAGTTGTCATAGAAGGTGTTCATTCGGGTAGCAAAAATTCAAACAATACGATCGCAGTTTCTTTCTGGGCTTTGTTTTTGGGAGGAAGCGAGGAACTCTTGACTACGCTGGATGAGAGTTTTCCCGAGCTGGGCGTGCAGCGAAAGGACTGCACCGAGATGAGTTGGATCCAATCGGTACTTAACTTCGCCGGATTCTCAACCAAGCGATCATACGATGTTTTGCTCAATCGGACTAATTCAGACAAGTCCCCTTTCAAGGCAAAATCGGATTACGTTAAGGAACCCATATCGGAAAAAGGGTTAGAAGGGCTGTGGAAAATACTTTTGGAAGAACGAAGGGGTTACATGATATGGAACCCTTACGGCGGTAGAATGAGTGAGATTTCAGAAAACGAAATCCCTTTCCCTCATAGAAGTGGGAACTTGTACGAAATTCAGTACATGGTTACTTGGAAAACAGAGGGGGAAACAGATGAACATGTGGATTGGATTAGAAGGCTTTATGAATACATGACACCTTTTGTTTCAAAGAATCCAAGATTAGCCTATCTCAATTACAGAGATCTTGACTTGGGGATTAATAGGAATGAAAATGAAAGCTATGGAGATGCTAGTGTTTGGGGATTGAAGTATTTCAATAGCAATTTCAAGAGGCTGGCACAAATCAAGGCCAAAGTTGATCCGAGTAACTTCTTTTGGAATGAGCAGAGTATCCCGTTGTTTGTGTCACAAAGGAATAGCTCGATCTAGTCCGGCCCGTTTATCGTGGAATCAAGATTTTATGCATTCACTCTTCTTTTCTTTGCTTGTATTTTCTTTTTCTAAAATTAAGGGTATGTTTGGAACTTGTGGAAAGGAAAAGAAAAGAAAAGAAAATGCTAAAAGAGAAATTGCGAAGAAAGTGTACTAATTTTTCTTGTTTGGTTGTTGGAAGAAAGTGAAAAGAAACTAGTGGGAAAATGTTTTCCCCTTGTTTGGCTTCAAGAGCAAAATAGAAAGTTGAGAAATGAATTTATGTGCTTTTCTTTTCTAGATTCAAAATTTGGTAATTCCTCCCTCTTTTCTCTTACAATTTTTTGTTTCCAGAACTTTTTAAACAAATTTCTTTTGTCTTTCTTTTCCTTTCTCCCTAAACTAAGAACCAAACAACTCAAGAACAATTTATTTATTTTCCTTTCCTTTCCACCATTTTCCCCATGTTCCAAACAAAGTCTTAAAGTCTTTTTACATTCTCTTTTGCATTTTATGCACTCGCAGCTATTTTATTTGTCCGATAATTGTAATCTACTCCGTATATCTATATCTATATAATAAGGAAGTTTTGCTGGGAACTGTTTTCGTTCGCATTTTACATACTGACTTTGCCCCTGGATTGGCTGGTTATTTTCAGCAGTGCCTTCGAGCAAGTTTTCTTCATGTGGGCCTCTGTGTTGTTGACTAACATTTACTCCTACATTATTGGCACTATTTGGCCCACCTGGTGTCTTGTGATTCATTCCTTTAATCCCCACCACTTTCTCCCCCTAGAAAACAATAAACACTGATCTCCCTCCATTTCTCTCACTCCTCCAATCATCATTCATCTCGCTTGCCTTCTTCGACCACAACAGGTACGAATCAAACATTTTTCAATAATTCGATGCCTTCAGCACGTTTTGAAGTATGGTTACTTTATATGGAGCCACTGTCAGCGCCTGGTTCTGCAATAGAAGCATTTTGTGGCTTGTTCCATGTCACCCCATTTGCTGGCTATGGGGATACTTTTGTTATAATTTTCTCTGTATTTGTTCCACAATTGCACTCAAAAGCTTAGCGATGGATTAGTGGAAAATGCCGGAATGTTCTCTTGAAGTTAGGGTTTTCTGATTTTAGAATGGGGGAAATTAAGGAGAGAGAGGAGACATACCCAGTGTAAAATGGAAGACGAGCCATGGGGTTGTTGTACAGAGAGGTGGAGCGTGCAAAGACTATCGCCGTCCATCACTCTATCACAAATTGGCGGTGCTAGGGCTTCTGTTTGCTGCAAGAGGGAGAAAGAGACTGGCCCCTTCGTGAGAGGGTACGAGAGATAATGCGGGGAGTTTACTGAACGATTACTTTTTTTAATCTCATCCTAGGTAAAAAGTGAGATGAAAAGGCTAATCTTCAATCACATTTTTGCCTAGCCGAGAGAGTAAGCACATACAATCTCACCTTATGAAATAAGGCGTGATTAAGATTTTAGCATGCATTTCTTTATCACGCTTTTTACAAAAGTGAGATCTTTTCAATTTTCATAATGCAATCTTTATCTACTATTGTAGTAGTGGATATGTTTACAGCCTATTCGTTGTTCAAATTGCACTTAACAAACTCACTGAAGTATAAATTTGAAGATTAATTGGTAGGTTCCGTTCAGTTAATCAAGTTGACTACTTGTACCCAAACTTTAGCATAGCATCTGAACACATCCATATTCCCAAAGTTTGTTGGTTCCTGGTAGGGGTGAAAATCGGTCGGTTCGGTTCGGTTTTCGGGGTGTTCCGGACCGAACCGATCGGTTCGGGGTGATTTTTCCGGGAACCGATCCCGACCGAAAAAAACAATGGACCGATCGGTTCGGGGTGGTTCGGTTTTTTCGGTTTTTTTCGGGTTTTTCGGTTTTTTCGGTCCGGCATTAAAATTGAGATGAACGGCTGTGATTTGTTATTTTTTGCGGGGTCAATTTCAGGAAACCGAGATAGGGGTGGTTTTCGGTCCAAATAGGGGTGGTTTCGGGGTAATTCGGTCCAAATCGGGATGATTTTAGGGTATTTCGGTTCGGTTCGGTTCGGTCTAACAAAAATTCCGGAAAACCGAAACCGAACCGAGATGCATTTCGGTTTTTTCGGTTCGGTTTTTTCGGTTTTTTTCCAGGCTGGACCGACCGAAAACCGAACCGAATTTTCGGTTTTTCGGTCGGTTCGGGTCCCGTCGGTTTTTTTTTCACCCCTAGTTCCTGGATGCCCCATATGCTTCTTTTTGAGTTTGCGTGTTTTCTGTTCACATTCCTGATGTATTTGTCCATTATTAATGAAGATAAAGTTTACTGTTCCAGGTTGTCGGGGATGATTTATTGATGTCTAATCAAAAAACGCATTGAGAAAGCAATTCAGGAGTCCGCTTGCAATGCTCTTCTTCTCAAGGTATCCTGCTGAACTGTAGTGGACTTTCTGTGGCTTGCACTGTAAATAGATTCTCATATTCTCGTGGGTAAAAGCACTTGTTTTCACTATCTATTTACGGTCCTTTTATTTCAAATCCGTCACATTTCTTAAGAGCAAGCAACTGGACTAAAAGTAAGGAAGACGTGTTTTTTCTAATTCATGTACCTAAGAAACCTATATTTACAAACATTGTGTAAATGCAAGTATAGTTTAAATAAGTAAGCGCGAACAACGTAAGATCACAATGCAAGTGTTTGTATTATGGCTCATTGTACGAGTGCTAATTAGTGGCCTATTACATAAGAATATTTATTTGCAATTGTGGCGACGAGGTACTTCGGACGTTCACGGGATTGGGTAGGCGAAAATTGCAATCACTTTGATTAGCTTGATAATGACATCAACGAGTGTTCGAAGGAAAGTGATTTTGTCCATGAGAGAGCTTAAATAGCTCACAGTCTAATGCGTTGAAATTCCAAATCAACAGCAATAATCATAGGATTCCAATCAACTGCTTGGATGAGTTGTTTGTTATGATGCTTTTGACGCACCGAATAGTTCTCTTACTCTACGCTACCAGAGGCAATTACTAACGGAAAAAAAAACAACCCTTATCCCCTAAACTGTCATCCCAATGCTCAACATCTAGACAGACAAAAGGGGATGCAATAGCCATTACACTAATTAGAAGAGCTTAATATTATGTTATATAAAACAAAACTTGGATTTTTGTAATGGCTATTGACAAAAAAATAAGTGTCAATTAACGAATGGTATCTCAATGGTATCTCAGTGTAAGTGTGTGAGGCTCTGTAAAGCTCAACTTGGGAGAGGTTTTTCATTTTAAGCTCAACTTGGGAGAGGTTCTTCACTATTTGTATTTGTACAATCTATTTTCGTCAATTGACACCTTTTTTTTGTTTTTATTCACTTAAAAATATCACATTGCCCATCATATGAAAAAGAAAATAAAAAAGGAGTACAAATCTATAACACTTCTTATAAAAGTCTGAAAATTTGTCTACTTTTCGTTTCCTAAAGTACCCCTGTAAAAAGTGGGCAATAACAGTATGAGGCCTTTGCCACTTTCCTCCCGCCATACAACACGTTGATCCGGATCCGGGATATCCTTCACCGAACAACTACACCCTTTGACGTTTGACATCTGAAACTCTCGTTCATTTATCCTTACTCACTTCTTCATCTCTCTCTCTCTCTCTCTCGCGCGCGCGCAGCCCACCGAGTTGTGTTCCCTATGTCTCTCACTCTACTCCGAAACCCACACGACCCCCAACGACGCCTCCTTCAACTCCGACTCTGATTGTAATAAGGGAACGGGAGAAGCAACTCAAGCAAGGGAGGATGGTGATTGTCGTCAATCTTCAAGGAGATCCCAAAGAGGTAGCTTGTTTGTTTTCCTCCATCTTTCGATTTGCAATTGCAATTACACTTACACGTGCAAACCAACTTTGAATTAATCAGTTGTTTAATTGGTTGAGTAGCATTTGTGGGGTAACTTTGCATAAAAGGTCATTTCTCGGGCTAAATCATACTATTGATATTGATTTCATGTTCTCTGTGTTTCATGCAAATCTCTGACCACTAGCAGTGGTGAATCATTACATATTTGACTCCTAGAGTTGTTAAATAATTTACTGATTCCTCGTACTTTTTTACTTTGTTTTCCCTTTAATAGTTGTCTTGCTCTTAAGATGTTTGTAGAAATGCCTTATTTGAATCTGAACCCCACACTCTCGTTCCCAAATGTGTAGCCATCTCTATCATGACATTGAATGTATCACTCGGAAATGGCTAAATTAAGTTGAAAGCAATCCTACCCTGCATTGCAATAGGTTGTGTTTGAGATTGGCCTTAACATGTATATGATTCATAAATGCAAGCATCTTTTCCCGAATATGTGGTTGGGAATGGCTTGTAAACTCATCTTGTCCGAAACAATGTTTCAAATTAGTAGTAATGTTGCTCACTAATTATTCAATGGAATTACTCAACAGTTGTTGGTGTTGGATATAAGGGCTTCCTTTCCCCTTAGCAATCAATGAACAACATGAGATCTCTAATTACTTCCTCTGTTCCAAAATTTTAGTCCATGTTACTATTCTAACTCGATGGAAAAAAGGTTTATATCTTGTAACATATAAGATTATATATATGTAATATGGATATATTTGATAGATCTCAATTTGTCTTACTAATATTTTTTTTTTTGAAATCTTACAAAATATTATAAATTGAAAGATATAGACAATTGAAGAAAGAATCGAAAAAGTGAAAGTGGACTAAAATTTTGGGTCGGAGGGAGTATTTCCAACAGACTTTGCTCGATCATTGGGAAGATACGGATGGACCGATGGACTGAGCTCCTGTTTTGCCAAAACTTGTATGTAGGAGACGGAGGTATCTTCAAGTAAACTGGCCCT
The DNA here is from genome assembly GCA_963854785.1 of Vaccinium vitis-idaea. Lineage (NCBI taxonomy): Eukaryota > Viridiplantae > Streptophyta > Magnoliopsida > Ericales > Ericaceae > Vaccinium > Vaccinium vitis-idaea. Next base: position 15,206,576 of record OY978216.1, on the reverse strand, counting down.
TGTAAATGCGAAGCAAAGTCCCACATTGCCTGGGTACCAAAGTAATATGAAATATATAAGCGTGAGGGCACCCTCGCTTCATGAGCTAGCTTTTGGGGTTGAGTTCTACCCAAAGACTATGTAACAGTGAAAGCTTCTTGTGAATGTTCTCATTTGGGAGAGTAAAAACATGTTTCTTGTGAAAAAAAAACCAATGTCAAATACACAACTGATAAGCTAAGTGGTATCCTTTTGAGCTAGGGAACTTTGGCTAATCAATCAACACTCCGAAGAACCTACATCATATCCCTCGAGAGATTTGCAGGAATTGCTTCATGCTTCCTCCAACCTTTTCAATTTCGAATCTACCATGCTGCAGGATCCCCACATAATAGGTAAGAAGCAAGCCTTCCTGCCTCTTGATAGCTGGTGAGTGGGTTTTGGGTTCGTGTGGAGTAGCCCCGACTCCACACAAAATTATCAAGGTAAGGAAGTTGCATAAATGGTAAAAAAACCGGAGTCATGGTTATACCACACCAACCCAAACTTCAAAACTTGTAACTAAAAATATTAAATTTTTTCACTTCACACCAAGGGAAAAAACCCCCCTTAAATCTAACACCCAAAAATGTTGAGTAAGTCCATTGTACAGTGGCGGGCATTACCCATTGAGGTTTTGTTTTTAGGGATATCAGTCTGATGTATTTGCATCCATTTGAAAGCTTAAATGGATATTGCGAATGTTAACATCTTCATCTGCTTTCAAGCAAGGAAATTTTGGATCCACTGAGAGTCCAAGACATCTGTTGGGGTGGAGACACGGCTATGTAAGTTGGCTCAATCACACAAGTTGTTGATCCATATCTTCGTCAGCATTTAGTTACTTCTTTTCAATTAAATCTGTGCATTTCACCATATAGTAGTTCTTGTAGGTGTTATATTTGTTGAAATATCGTTCCATTGATGTCACTATAAGCTTCCACTTTTCTCTTATTCAGTTTTAGATTTGTCTTCCTTTTGAGTCTATGAATGATTCCTGCAAGTGCATGAAGTTTCCACCAACTGGGCATCTAGCTAAAATTTACCAAGGGAGGAGAAAGACGGCTTTTTATGGGCCATTCGAGTAAACTTGTAATACAGTGTCATATATGGTGCTAATTGGGTTCCAGTGTTCTGTTAAATATTTTGGTTGTTCTTTGATACATTAGACTCACGTGCCCACACCCAACTTTGGGTAATATAGGCGGAAGATACATCAAAGGTATCTTCCAGCAACTTGATGAATATAATTTGTTATTTCATAAGATTGTTAAGCTAAGTAGAAGTTTCATAGGCTTCTTTGGAATATTTGCATTAAAATTGACTTTTTTCAAATGACGAGAAAAAAAGATGTTGTAGTCACAAAAGCATGGGTAGGGGATCTGGTTTTGTTGCCAGGTTTTTTTTTAGCTGTTGTTCAAGTAAGATTCAAGCTTCTTCACTTGTAGCAGAATATTTGTCCGTGCTTCTTAATTTGAGCTATCAGTCGGTTATATTTTGCAATGACGCACTATGCATGAGCAATAATTACTACGATATTAGGATTTGTAGTACTTAAGCAGGAGATTGAGGTTTTGACAAATGTTGAAAATTTTGTGAATGAAACCGAGGCACTCGAAGGATCTCCCGAGGCAATCGAGACCTCCCCCACGGATTCAAAATGTGTACGGATTAATGCTGGGTAACTCCCCTCATGAATATGGAGATTATGGCAGATTCAAATCCTATTCAATTTCGGATTCAAGGCTGGAGATACAGAATCAAGAATGAATTGGCAGAATTCATTTTGTTATTCAATGGGGAGGCTCCCCCATTAATCTCGTATTGATGATTTCAGCTCCTCCAAACTGCTATTTAAACACAGCTCTGGGTCATTGTTTGATCATCAGAAATTTGAGCATCATTTTGTAGTCCAGAAATCGTGTTTTTGAGATAGAGAGGCAGACGCAGTTTCAGTTCGCCAAGGCTTCCAACGGTGGTGTTCCGGTGGTTATGGTACTAGCCGTTTCATCTTGGGACGAAGACGTTGGTTCTTGATGTAGCGAAGCGTATGATTGAGAATGACGTGAAACAAGGACAATCACAAACAACGATTGAGTCGGAGATACTCTCTCCTTGAACAACCAATTTTGAGTATAAACTAGTTTTCTTTAATTCATAAAAAACTGAATTCTTCCAGTAGGCTTACAATGATACTTATAGGGCCAAAGTAACCTTAATCCAACTAGGAATCAAATAACAAACCATAATCCAACTAGGAATCAAATAACAAATCCTAATCCAACTAGGAATCAAAATACTCTAGAACACTTATTTCTAAAATTGCAGACTTCCTAATAAAATTAATAAAATAAAAATAAGGAAAACTTAAAACACTATTTGTAAGTAATACTATTAAATTTCCAATTTGCATCAGTTCTTCCTACAACACCCACGGTAGGCGGCGCGCATCTTTGTTAAGGAGAGTGTGGTACACACGACTCGGCCTTTTCAATCTACTGTTTGTATCTCAATTTCAATTCTGTAATTTCTAGTTTATGTAATTTTATTGTATTCTGTTCATGTATAATGATATGGGAGGAAATTGTTATTTGGATCTGTGATTGCCACTGTTTGTTTTCCAACAATACCCCTACCAATTTGTTTTGTGTGTAGCCAGGCCTTACAGATGTTAATTTTGAGGAATGATGGCTATGGAGCTGTGCATAAGGTGGCTGGACAAGGACTTGTTGGGATGAGTGTTTGGTTTTGGGCTGGTTATATATCACACTATGCTTTTGTTTTAGAAAAAGGTCTCATCACCGCTCTATTCTTTAGTTTTGTTTTGTCGAGGTCCATTCAGATTCCACTCAATACAAATGAACTGATTCCACTTTTGAGGTGATGGTGCCGGGAAAAGAAAAAGTATGGAGAAGTTGCCGGAACTCTAACTTTTTTTTTTTGTCAAGAGGGAAGATGATTTTATTGCTAAATAGTAGAAGGGCCTAAAGCCCTAACATCTTCAAGAGCCAAGGATGACAACCAGTGGGGAAAATTGCCCCTCCAGTCCATCGTCCCAGGACCCTGTAGGGATGATCTAGCCAACCAATGGGCTACCCTATTACACAAGCGATTAACATAAGAGAAATAACAAGAGGAAAAATTCGAGGCGAGCCGCAAACAATCGAGCACTATGGCCTCACAATCCACATAAGAGCAATCCTGATTAAGAGCCTGAACAATCTGGAGTGCATCACCTTCAACAATAATTGGGTTCCAATTCCTTTCCATAGCCGTAGTGACCGCAAACCGGAAACCCATGGCTTCAATAACCCGGGGAGAAAAGGAGCCTTTAAATCTGAGCATGCGTGCTTCCACAATCGCACCCGATGAGTTTCGAGCAATCAAACCCACACTACCAAACCCGTTTTTGAGAATCCAGAGCTCCGTCAACATTAATTTTTAAACAGTCAAGAGGAGGGGGCTGCCATACCGAAGGGAGGGAGATGGAGGAAGGGCGACCTTTCTGCTTTGTGAGCTCACAAACTGCACTGTACTCTTTCCACGCCACCTTTGCTTTCTCAAAAACTATCATCGGTTCCCATTGTTGACCTTCAAACTGCCATTGATTCCTGTTTTTCCATACAAACCAACAAATAAATACAGCCAAGGCTCTATCGTTGGATGTGTTTCCTCGAGACAAAGATATCCACCATTGACCAAACGTCATTCCTTTCCAAGAACTAGGGAAGTTAATAGGAGTTGGGCATAGCTTCCAAACTTCCTTTGCGCGTTTGCAGCAAAATAAAGTATGTTCAATGGTCTCCGGATCCTTGCGACAGTAGGAACAGTAGGGATCATTCCCAAGTTGTCGCCGATGAAGATTAGCCGCCACAGCCAAGGCATTATGAGAGCACCTCCAAATGAAATTTCGAACCTTGTTGGGAACATGTAGACACCAAATGAGTTTCCAGTCCGGTCCATTCAAGTTTCCAGAGCTCGATTCTCCTCTTTCCGACGAGTTCCTAACAAAGGACATTGATTTCGCCACATAATAAGCCGAGCGAACAGTAAATTTCCCATTCTCGGTATAGTGCCAAACCCCCCTATCTGGTACGCCATGCTGACTAACCCGAATGGCCAAAATATCTTCAGCATCCACCGGCTAAAAAATTCCCCTGATCAGAGCTTCCTTCCAGTCATGCGTGTGTATGTCAATGAGGTCTGCCACTTTTTGAGGGAGAGGAGGCAAATTAGAGTCAAATGGAGGACAGTTCATAACCTTAAAGGAGCATGTGCGCGGCACCCATGAATCTGTCCAGATGTTGATAGAGTTCCCATTACCTACCCGCCACCTCCATCCCCGACGAAGAACCTCTCTGCCAGCAACAATGCTACGCCAGGCCCACGAAGATGTTCCCGGACATGGGGCTTCCCAAAAAGATGAGTTATGAAAATATTTACCTTTGAAAATTTTCTGGAACAAGGTAGGTTGTCCTTCAATCAATCGCCATCCCTGTTTGGCTAGGAAGGCAAGGTTGAAGGCGTGGAGGTCCCGAAACCCCATTCCACCATCAGCTTTACTGTCGCATAGCTTATTCCAACTAACCCAGTGCAATTTTCGCTCTCCCTCCTTGCTCCCCCACCAAAACCGACTGATGATCTTACATAATTCACGACAGAAGCCTTTCGGAAGAAGGAAACACTGCATAACGTAGTTGGGCATCGCCATCACAATCGACTTAAGAAGAACCTCTCTGCTTGCTTGGTTGAGCTGCACTTCCTTCCATCCCTTAACCTTCATACTAACTCTATCCTTGACATACGCAAAAACAGCTTTCTTAGATTTGCCAATGATAGACGGTAGTCCCAAGTACTTTCCTCCGCCTTGCTCACTACGAATGTTCAAGACATCGCCAATCGCTATCTTTGTGGGACCTATGGTGTTTGGGCTGAAAAATAGTGATGATTTGGCCCGATTTACCATCTGTCCCGATGCTCGTTCATAGCGCTCTAGGATCCCATTAATGACATGGCAATTCTCCACTGTGGCTTCCCCAAAAACAACTGAGTTATCAGCAAAAAAAAGATGCGAAATAGATGGGCATTCCTTGCCGATTTTAATCCCTCGCATCTGTCCTCTATTCACCGCTGTCTGCAAAAGATAGTGAAAGCCTTCCGCGCACAAAATGAAAAGGTAAGGGGATAAAGGGCAGCCTTGTCTAAGGCCACGTGTTGGCTGGAAAAACTCACCCTTCTCGCCATTTATCACCACAGAAAACGACACTGTTCGGATGCATTCCATAACCCAAGAAATCCACTGCTGATTGAACCCAAATTTCTGCAAAACACCTTCGATAAAACCCCACTCGAGCTTGTCATATGCTTTGGCCATGTCCAGCTTAAGAGCAAACCATCCCTTTCGTCCGTATCTTCTGTTTTTTAGTTGCGCATGATTTTAGTGTGTGCATAACCTCATGCGCAACTAAAATATTGTCAGAAATTTGCCTCCCTCCAATAAAGGCACTTTGGTTTTCCGAGATGATACTAGGGAGGAAAATCCGTAACCTGTTAGCTAGTATTTTTGTGATTAATTTGTAAAGTACGTTGCACAAACTAATTGGTCGAAACTGAGAAGGTTTGGTGGGACAATTAATTTTGGGAATGAGCGAGATAAGGGTTTGATTAAGACTGCGAAGTAAATAACCACCATGAAAAAAACCTTGAATAGCTTCCGTGATGTCCGATCCCAATATATGCCAATATTTCTGAAAGAAAAGGGCTGTCATACCATCAACTCCAGGAGATTTGGTTGGATGCATAGACATGAGAGCATCATGAACTTCCGTGACGGTAATAGTGCTCGTAAGCCTCTGATTCATAACAACATCAACCTTCGTAGGGATAACATCAATAACATCGCCCATATCTAAGACCGGACTAGCTGCAAAGATAGATTGAAAATACCTTTGAAATTCAGTTTTTACCTCCGCACTTCCACTAGTCCAGTTACCGTTAGAGTCCTCAATACCTGTGATGCGATTCTTTGCTCGTCGTTGCAACACCGATGCATGAAAAAAACCAGTATTTTTATCACCATGCTGCAGCCAATCCACACGCGACTTTTGCTTCCAGAATAATTCCTCACTGTCCCATTCCATCTGTAACTGCCCCTGCAACTCCTTAATTCGTTCACGGTTCGGGCTGGGGCTGTTTTGAACTTGCTGAATAGTCTCTTTAAGCACAGTGATGTTCTTGTTTGAGTTAACTCTTTTCCGTTTTTTCCAATTGAGTAAAGAGCAGCGGCATTCCTTGATTCTATGATGCACTTTAAATAAGCGAGACCCTGGAACAGGTGTAGCCCACGCATTCTTAATAATTGAGTCGACCTCCTCATCTTGAACCCACCGCGCATCGAAACGAAAGGGAGCCCTCTTGTGATTTTCGGTGGGGTTAAGGTGGAGCATAAGAGCACTATGATTAGACCCCACCGCGTTTACATGCTCAATAGTTGCTTGGGAAAATTTGGTGCGCCAAGAAGGAGAAGCCAAAGCCCTGTCCAAGCGTTCTTGGATTTGTCCTTCACCATCCCTGTTGTTTTTCCAAGTAAACGGGTACCCCGTAAACCCGAGATCAAGGAGTTGACATTGGTCAATAAAATCTTGAAAACCCCTGGTAGATGAGTACAACGGAGCAAGACCACCTCTTTTCTCCTCCGAGCTAATAATGCAGTTCATATCTCCCCAAATAACCCAGTCATCTCCCAAACACTGTTTATATTGCATGAACACCCCCTATTGAGCCTTTCGAACCTCTGGTCTCGAGCTAAAATAAACGTTCACCAGCCTCCAACTATCAGTACTCGATTGTGCATTCACCTTAATATCAATGAACCAAGAACATGCCCTCTTCACCTAGATTTTGCCCGAGATGAGTGGGACGACACTTCTCACTCTATCGTTATAGCATAACGGGAAACTTGGATGACAAAATAGTTTTTTTATAGGGGAGGGTAATTGGGGAAGGGGATTAATTATGTACAGGGTAGGAGTGGCTATAAATAATCCTACCACAAAGGATTAAATAGTACAAATATAACCGTACCTGTAATATGCAGACGTAGTGTCATTGTATTTTTTGAAGTACTATTGCCATTGTATTAACTCTTATGGTTTCCTTGTGCAATATAACCCTACCTGTTCAGAAGGGTTATATTTTTTCAATTTTTTGCTTCCGGAAAATTACTGGGATGACATTAATGATGATGCACTATTGTGGATTTTCTAATTCCATGACCTTTTTTGCAGACTTAAAGAAAATCATGCACCACCCACCTTTAATGACTGGGCGGCTCTATTTCCCATGAGGAATGGCAGGCACTGCCAACCCTTAATCTTTTTTTTTTTTTTTGGTACATCGGAAAGCAAAGAACAAAATACAACATACAACCAAAATCGAAGAACAGCAACGCAACGATCAACCCAAAGCCATTCAAGATCGGGTTCCAGAGAAGTAAGATCTGCATCCAACTTCCACCGCCGTCGGGGTCTTACCCGTTGCCGCCGCCGCACGTCGCTCCGCTGCTGTCAAAACCCGTCTGCCGCCGCCTCCAACAGAAGCCAATGGAAGCCGGGCCTCGAGAATGGTGATGTGCATCACAAAAATGAGGGGGAGAATAGATCTCAACCCCAAAAGCACAAGAGATGGAGAGAGGAGAGAAGAGAGAGTGTTTGGAGCTTAGGGATATTGACAGAGGGGAGGGGATGAAGGAAGGGAAGAAGAGGGGGAATAAAGGAGGGGGGAAGCAGGGGAAAGGGGGGGGCGGCGGGGAGAAGCGAAGGGGAAAAAAAAAAGAACCCTAAAACTCCCACACTTTCTCTCTCTCTAAAACTCTCTCTGTCCAACCCTTAATCTAAGGAATCAATGGTTTAGATTCGCAGATGAACTCTTACTGGTAAGAGTTAATCCACAAATCTAAACCATCAATTGTAATTGAGACTATTCCATAGATAAACAAACCCGTATATGTATTGAATTTGGAGAATCCCGCTCTTGTTTGTAGATATACAAACCCCGATTGTTAGGGGTGCAATGTTTGACTGTAGGTCTTGAGACCACTGAGGTTACAAGATTTTCTATGCATTTTTTTCCGGTAGTAGAAAGGCGAAAAAATTGAAGACATCAAACAATGTTAATCCTTGGATATGCAAGAATGGTTATGTTGAGGTTGCTATGGTTTTTTACGTGTGCAAACACCAGTTATTTGACGCATGTGTTATTTTCTTTCCCAGCAGTGTTGTAAATTCGTTTGAAGCTGGGTGTCTCAATAAGATCGGAGTCGTCAATATTAATATGAAGTAATGACTTCAATACAAACCATTATGAAAACTGAGTTATTTCAAGGCACACAAGTATCAATTCGTTTATACTATTTGTTTTGTTTTGATGGTGTGACAAGTAAAACTTTCATTTTTTTCGACAATCTTCATAATGGAACTCCACGTGCAAAGCACATGATCCACTACGAGTGAGAATAAGGAAAGTGGAAATCAAACACAAAAAAGAATCAAACACATGCTTATGGAGAATTCGTGGCCCTTAATTCAATTTGGGCTCAAGATGTTTAGACCAAACCCATCGTATGTTCAGGGGATAGAGGGGCACTGCTGTCCCTTGCCAGGGACAGTGATCGGAAACGTTCACGTCGAAGAGCTCGCCGAGTAGAAAAAGTGTACCAAAAATTAGCTCAATCAGATACTATTTAGTACCTGATCGGTACAGATATAACTCGGCAATAATGGGTTTGAGTGGGTATGATCTAGTGTTTTGGATGCATTATCTTCAAGATAAAAATGTTTCGATTAGTTACTAAATGATATCTGATTGAGCTAATTTTTGGTACACTTGTTCTACTCGGCGAGCTCTTCGACGTAAACGTTTCCGATCATCGACACGAGACCGGAACGCCCCGGAATCGCCGGGGACAGCAGGTGCTGTCCCCGGCGAGGGACAGCAGCGCCCCTCTGTCGATGTTCAGGGGAGCTACACCTCTTCTCGTGTCCAGACACTCGCGAGAATGAAATCTTTTGAAAGTACTCATAATTATAATAATTTGTGATAGCGAGAATTAACATGGGGCACAGAATATTTTACTGAAAAGTTATGTGACATAAGGCATGACACCTTAATAGACTTTTATTTATTTAATTAGTTAAAACCAAAGACACTACGGATCTTTCCGTAAGACTTTTTAAGGCAATGAGTTTGTGTTTGTTGATTTACGACCTCTACGATGAAGAAAAATTTCTTGATTGCCTTATGGGTTAGTTAATTAGGTTTGGATTCAATAAAATTCAATTAATATGCCGGCGTGTCGGTGTCGTGCTCATGCCTCCACTACTTTTACCATTTTTGTCTTACACAGATGAAAGGTTGCATCCCAATAATTCAATCGTTGACTTTTACCTGGGCTACTTTTCTGAGTGAAGTTCTCCTAGTCATCTTGTGATTGTATTCAATCAGTGGCGGCTCCAGTAATTCTCGTGAGGCTGTTCAAAAATTCTACTATGGCCCTCTAGAAATCATAAATGTGGATAAACCCTCCCCAAAAAAAAACTACAAATACCAACAGTGCCACCAAAAAACAACAAAGTATTTAGCATATTACAATTGCCCTCGACGACTTTTCATATTTTGAAACGTTGCATAATAGCATCATTATCAACGGCATCAAATACATCACGCTTAATATAAGTAACCAAACAATTGTTCATCCACTGATCTCCCATACGGATCGGGGCCGGAGACTACTATCTCCACCCCCAATCCCCAAACCCCTTACTCATATCCATCCCCTATCCAATCTCCAACGAAGATTTATTTTTATCAGCCATCCCCGCTCCAAACGGGGAACGGGGATCCCCATGGGGATTTCGGGAATCCAATCATTTTTCCTAGAGTAACAAGTAAATAGTTATAGAAGTTCAATTACAAATCATTTTCCCTAAAATTCAATCACTGGGCAACTCCTGGGCGTGTAAAACTTCATGTGTTTGTAGAACAACATAAAGAGGGCAGAAAAGTAGAAACTTTGAAGAGTTCTTATGTATATTCATGACATTAATTAAAATTGATTAAATGCAACATGGGTTGTCTAGTGGATAGCATACATAATTGTTTCAAAGGAAAAGAGACTACAAGTCTACAACTCACTGTTGATATGCCCAGGAAACAAAATATGATAGCAGTAAATGATAAGTATTCAAAGAACAACACTGACTACCTTCAAGTAGTCTCTGAACCAACAAAAACAGTCCTAGATCACTCAAAACAAGTGTCATAATTAAAATTGAACTAAATTTCAACAAGATAGCAACAACAAAGGTAGTATTAGGTAACGGCGTAACAGAAATTCCTAAATGACGTATGCACTTCACCCCAAGAATAACTCCACGCACTCGCATTTCTATTTATCTGTGATACAAAAAAGAAGTCAATCGGCATGATAAAGAGGAAGATACCAAAGAACAATAAGATCCATGTGTTTGGAGAACTTTTGGTGTAACCCCATATATTTGGAGAAAATTAAGTGAGACCCCAAAGTTTCATAATTCATTAATAGACCCCTATATTTCGGGGATTCGGGGACGGGGCAGATCGGGGACGGGGCGGAGCGGGGCGGGGACAGAGCGGGGAACGGATTCGGGGCACATGCCTATCTCCACCCCCTATCTAATCCCCAAACATTTTCAAAAAAAATCTCCATATCTTATTCAATCTTCAAACAAATCTCCATATTGCCGATCCGTTCGGATCGGAGATCGGATCGGATTCGGACGAGGCGGATGAAATGGCCAACCCTAGTCGTGCTAATGCCTCCACTACTTTTACCATTTTTGTCTTACACAGATGAAAGGTTGCATCCCAATAATTCAATCGTTGACTTTTACCTGGGCTACTTTTCTGAGTGAAGTTCTCCTAGTCATCTTGTGATTGTATTCAATCAGTGGCGGCTCCAGGAATTCTCGTGAGGCTGTTCAAAAATTCTACTATGGCCCTCTAGAAATCATAAATGTGGATAAACCCCCCCAAAAAAAAAAACTACAAATACCAACAGTGCCACCAAAAAACAACAAAGTATTTAGCATATTACAATTGCCCTCGACGACTTTTCATATTTTGAAACGTTGCATAATAGCATCATTATCAACGGCATCAAATACATCACGCTTAATATAAGTAGCCAAACAATCGTTCATCCACTGATCTCCCATTCGATTGCACAAATTGCTCTTTATGTTCTTGATTTTCTTATCACAAATTTGTCCATAATTTCAACTAAGCAAACAATTGAACAAAAATTAAAAAAAGAATCAAAGTTAGCAAAGTCTAGTGTTGATTCAAAAAATTATACTAAGCACCAGTCCCCGTAGTTCATAGATTAAGAGATGAACATTGTTTTTTCTTTTCGGTCCACACATTTTGGGTAGGGTGTTCAAGTTTTTTAGGCAGGGTGTTCAAATTTTTTAGGTCAGGGTGTTCAAAATGCTAAAAATTAAAAAAAAAAAAATTTACGTGTATTTCTAATTTTTTTTTTCAAGGTGTTCGGGTGACCACCCTACCCACTACTTGGAGCCGCCTCTGTATTCAATGAAATCTGTGACCGTTTACTTAGAAAATACTCCATCCGTCCCATTTTAAATGTCATCTACGTAAAGTCGTGCAATTTTGACTTTAAAAGAAAATATATTTCTAAATATTTTTTTCAAAATTTTTTACACCATTCAAAATTACTCGTTGAGATCTTTTGAACGGTGCAAAAAAAAAAATTTAAAAAGTAATTTCGAAAGTATTTTATTTTTTAAAGTCAAACTAGCCCGGTCTCCCGTAGGGGACATTTAAATTGGGACGGAGGGAGTATTAAACATTCCTATCCACAAAAAATTGCGAGATTCTGTTAGCCATTGATTTTTCAGCCTGCAAAATGCCAGAACCATTTTTCCAGTCTATGAAAAATCTTTCACCCAAATCTAAGAACACAAGTGATCAGCCTTTCGATATTATTAAGCTTTATCCAAGTGGATAAAGCGGCGCATGAGAGAATAAAATGGGAATTTATTTTTCAGGCTTTCTCGCTGTAACACAAAAATTCGAGTCCTGAAATAAAGACCCGATATTGACCCTTATCCATAAGGACCGCAGGGCCCTGGGTTCTCCAAATTTTGGTTGGGCCACGTAAAACACACATGCGTATGGTATGAAAGAATACTTGATCATCTTTGAACAGCAACTGAAAAAAACAGAATACTTATAATCATCTTTGAACAGTAACTCAAAAAGCATCTTTCGATTTCTCTCAATTGTCCAAATTTACTATAGTAGTGTTCGCAAATACTTATAATCTATTTATTTAATTTAATTACTCTCCCACCTTTGGCAAAAAAACTTAATCTTGTTTTTTCGTTTTGTTTTTATTGAATTTTTTTTGCATTTGTTAGTATTGTATCAAAATTTTGTGGTTTCTAGATTCCTCTCGATGAAACGAATATAACAAATATAAATTTATGGTCAAACCAAATATTTTTTTGAATAAAGTCGAAAATACATGGATTATTGGATTAACTTTGGCTTTATTCAAAAAAATTTGAGTTTTGATTATAATTTTATACTTGTTAGATTCGTCTCATCGAGAGAAATCCAAAAACAATAAAATCTTGATGCAAAATTAACAAATGTAAAAAAAATTAAATAAAAACAAAATAAATAATCTAATAACCCGAATTATAGATTATTTGCCAAAGAAGAGCGGCAGCGATAAAGCCACGACAAGACTTTATAAAGCCACAAACTTTTTTATATTTTATTAAGCCAGAAACTTTTTCATTATCTGACGATCTCACCCTCGTAAGAAGTCAAAGAAAAAAAGTCAGAATTGATTTCTCTCCAAGCTAGTCTCTCTTTCAGTTTGACTTTTTCTCTTACTAGGAAACGTACCAACCTCTCCGCCTTTCTCATTCTCGACAGCTTGTTTGATTTGATTCTCTCGCAGCTTATTGGCGATGCTGCGAGAAATCATTATGAAAATTAGTATGGCCATGAGTTGAGAGGGAAAAAAAAAAAAAAAAAAAAAGTTTAGAAAATATTTTTTAGCAATATTAGTTCGCGCACGAAAGTCTGTTTATGTACGACGCACATACGGTGTATCTTGGCCTTCCAAAAGCATTTTTTACGGTCCGGATTTTATTTACTTTTGACCTGTACGAGAGTTTTTTGACCGGTCAAAGAGTAATTATGATTCGAATCATTGATCTATTGAAATAAACGGTTAAGATGCACGCATACCTACGGAGGATAGACAGATTGATTTTTGAGTTGGCTGCCTTAGGCATGGGTACTTTAATATAACATACAGCGAAAGACCTCCTAACATTAATGAATAGAAACAACAGGTGTAAAGACGGAGTCAGGATTTCATATCCCCGGGAGCCGCAACATAAACAACAAGATTTTGAAAATTCAAGTTTCAATATCTAAAATAATTAAATGTCTAAATTGTACCTAATGCGAAAATACAACATCTACATGCTCTTAACAAACCAAAACACCTAAAAAGTAAAAAAAAAAAAAAAAGTATTTCAATGATTAGTGTGCCACTTCTTTAGATCTCAAAAGTCATATATTATTGAGTCGGAACTAATTTTCGAAATAATTCCTTCTCGATGAATAAACCCAAAGCAATTGTGAGAAACTCATCCTCCATTTTCCAAATGAACCATGTGGCTAGAGCCAAAACAAATACCGAGTGTGGGTTTTATATATATAATTCTTAAATTTACTAGAGTTGAAAAAGGTAATTAAAAATTTTCTTTTAAGGGACCACTTATGTGATTTTTTTGTAGAATATAAGGGTGAGTTTTCAGTACAATATATCTGGTACTTTCATCATTCTTGGACTACATACCAATTTGATACCTTGTAGCTTAAAAATACCAAAAATACTGAAAATACCTTAATGAAAACACAGCCTAAGAGACTGTTAGTTTTGTTGGCATTTTCCGGGTTATGTCAAGCCTTTCGGAGTCTGTAATTTTGTTATTGGGGTTTTGGGGCTTAGAGTGCTTAAGGCTTGAGTCTAGATGCTCCATTCAAGAGATCACAAGCTTCATGATCAAGCCAAAGCTTCATGATCAAGTCAAGTGCTTCGAAACTCAATCCAATGAGGTATATCCTTGCATATCATTTGTTCATTTAGGCCATTCAAAATAACATGTTTTACTGTGCATTAGGTTGGCTTATTAATACTTTATTCGGATCTTATATTTCAAATGAGTTAGGCATTAGAATTTAGCTTTGAGCTTGTTGCGTCTGCACGCGTCTACACGCGTCTGCTGGGGTGTGCTTTGACTGTTGAGATTGTGCCAAGTGTCTTAATCCTGACGGTGCGTCTGCGCGCGTCTACACGCGTTTGCCAGACTCTTTAAGTGGCCACATGTCTTGTTTTGAGTGGCTGTCTTGGGGAGCACGAAAATGGGCACTATAAAAGTCATTTTTCTTTCATTTTCACATACCCACTTGAGAGAAAATCAGCCCTTTTTAGAGAGAGAAAGTCTCATCTCTTCTCCATCCCTTTTCTCTTTTGTGAACTTGATGTTCTTGATGATTTGAGCTTGCTCTTCTCATCTTTCTTCAATTTAGAGTCTTCCTCTCCATGGATCTACTCTAGGTTGATTTTAGTTTTCAAAAACTTTCATAAAAATCAAATCTTCCCTTCTCTCTTTTGTGAACTTGATGTTCTTGATGATTTGAGCTTACTCTTCTCATCTTTCTTCAATTTAGAGTCTTCCTCTCCATGGATCTACTCTAGGTTGATTTTAGTTTTCAAAAACTTTCATAAAAATCAAATCTTTTTCATATATCATGTTGTGTTGCCTTGTTTCTACGTGAGCCGGTTGGACCGGTGCCGAGTTGACTCGGAGATCAAGACGGGTGTAGTTGTGGAGTCCATGGAATCAAAAAGGAGTACGGGGTACTACATCAAGAATTGGAGCTAGGTGTCACAAGGGGCTTGTTGGGTAATTCCTAGTCTTGTTAATTCTTGTAAACCTTTTGATTTATGGAATGCATGAGTAGGACTAGGCCGTGGTTTTATGCTTAGGATGTTTAGACCCTAAGTAGTTTCCACGTATATCGTGTGTTTTGTCTCATTAGTTTATTTACTTTGGATTGAAATTGTTGGTTTGATTATATAGCTATGGAATTGGGGTGAATGTGAATCATTTGGTAACATTGAATTTTTAAATTGATAGTCCTATTCACCCCCCCCCCCCCCCCCCCCCCTCTAGGACTTGTTTCACCTTTGCATAATTTCAGAGACAAAATTTGTTGGCCCGTGGAGTTCTATATTAAAGTAGAGGTGACCCATCTGTAAGATGTCTACTCCCTCCGTACCTTTTTAAGTGATACATTTGAGAAACGAGTATTTTGTGGGCGTTAAAAAATATACTTCCGTAGAATATTTTTAATTTTTTTTTGCACCAAATTAAAGTACTCAATGAACATTTTAATTTGGTATAAAAAAATTTAAAAATTATATAGAGAAATATATTTTTTTAGGGGTTTGAAATTACACGTTTTCCGATAGGGGTCACTTAAAAAGGGACGGAGAGTAGTAAAAAAAGATAGTGGAAATTTTCTATTGGGGTTGCCTTGGCCCCCAATAGCAAACTAATAGCTCCGTCCCTGAATAGGTGCATAACAGAAAACGTACTTCCTCCATCCCAAAGTATTCGCTAAAAATATTCATTACCCGTTTTTCAGTCGCTTATATTTGTCAAACTACTTTTCAAACTTAGCTGTTTGTTTTCTATCAAAACCACTTTTCAACTTAAAAAACATTGACATACAAGCATGGATACAATTTGACCACGTTGGAATTGGATACAAGTTGAAATCCCTTAGGCAACCAAAGGGGCTTGAATCTAGAATTGGAGCCTATCAGGTTGAGATATGCAGCCACCTGACCAATATTATACACATGCGCAAATCTCCAACAAATATAAACAAATTTCCAACGACATTTCCTACATAAACAAATCAAAAGCGTGTGATGCTAACATTCCTTGTCATGGAACCTTCTTAAATTGGTGTATTTGTGTTGTGTTCGTGTTGACACTACTCAGTATATTTCTTAAGCCAATTCGGGAATATTACTCAATGCCCCGAATTAATGTTAATTTGGTAGCATCTGTATACGTAAACGTTTGTTTTCTTATCACGGTTGCAAAAAAATAAATTCTTAATAAGAAACTATTTGTAAATGACGCCCTTATGTGTCTACATTATCATCGATCTAATATAAATAAATCTTCTTAACTTCTTGGGGTCACTTATACAATATCTCATGGTTCTCATCGGGTATTTGCTTTCTCCGGTACATGTGTATGGCGGGGCGTACATAAATCTTGGGATTAGTCGAAGGTACGCACAAGCAGACTCGGACCATCTAGTTATTAATTTTTTTTTGTATATATCAATAAATCTACATAGACACGTGTTGTGGATCCAGTCCAAAACTCCCAAAGAGTTGAAATTTCCTATCCCCAAAAATTGAGAGATTTTACTTTTAGTTGAGTCAATTAATTGAACATTAATAATTGAAAAAAATAAAATCAATTGAACTTCCTATTGTCTGGTCTATAAAAACACAAGGGATCAGCCTTTTGGTGATATCAAGTTATCCAATTGGTTGAGAGAAGAATATGGGGATCTCTATTTTTGGCTTTCTCACGTTAGCTTTCCTCCTCTTTGTCTCCATTCCATCAGCATCTTCAACCTCAGGCTCTACTAATAACTTTCTCAAATGCTTTGTCTCCCAAACAAATATTTCTGTCTCCAATGTAATTTTCACTCCAAAGAGCTCTTCGTACACCTCCGTCTTGCAATCTTCTGCTCAAAACCTACGATTCTTGACTCCTTCCACACGAAAACCACAACTCATTATTATGCCACTAAACGAATCCCACATTCAAGCCGCTGTCATTTGTGCCAAGCAAAACAGCATTAACATACGAATCAGAAGTGGGGGCCATGACTACGAAGGCCGTTCCTATGATTCCCGCATACCATTTATCATCGTCGATCTTTCCAATCTCCGGTCCATCCAAATTGATATGGAAAGCAAGACAGCTTGGGTCAAATCAGGCGCAACACTGGGTGAATTGTACCACGCAATTGCCGATCAAAGCAAGGTTTATGGCTTTTCAGCCGGATCATGCCCTACGATAGGCGTTGGAGGGCACTTAAGCGGCGGTGGAATGGGTACCCTTTTCAGAAAATATGGCCTTGCCGCGGACAATATCATTGATGCTAATATGGTAGATGCAAATGGAAGGGTTCTCGATAGGAAGTCAATGGGGGAAGATCTTTTTTGGGCTATCAGAGGCGGAGGAGGAGCGAGCTTTGGAATCATTTTCGCTTGGAAAGTACAGCTTGTTCCTGTTCCATCTACAGTTACCGTGTTCACAATCACAAAGACATTGGAACAAGGTGCAACACAGCTCCTTCAGAAGTGGCAACTCGTATCTAATAACTTCTCCGAAAATCTATTTCTCCGTCTTGTTATCGGAGGTGCTGATTCTGCAGGTGGAAACAAAACGATCGCAGTTACTTTCGCGGCTGTGTTTTTGGGACCAACTGAGCAACTCTTGACTACGATGGAGGAGAGTTTTCCCGAGTTGGGCGTTGCGCAAAACGACTGCAGCGAGATGAGTTGGATCGAGTCGGTCCTTTACGTTGCCGGGTTCTCAACTGCGGCATCATACGACGTTTTGCTCAATAGGACCAACTCGAACAAGTCATATTTCAAGGGGAAATCGGATTACGTGAAGGAACCCATATCGGAGAATGGGTTGGAAGGGTTGTGGAAAGTACTTCTCCAAGAACAAAGTGGTTATATGATATGGACACCTTACGGCGGCAAAATGGACGAGATATCCGAATATGAAATCCCTTTCCCTCATAGAAGTGGGAACTTGTACGAAATTCAGTACATGGTTACTTGGGAAGCAGAGGAGGAAACAGAGGAGCATGTGGATTGGATCAGAAGGCTTTATGGGTATACGACACCTTTTGTTTCACAAAATCCCCGATCTTCATACCTTAATTATAGGGATCTTGACTTGGGGATTAATGTGAATAAAAATGAGAGCTATGGACAAGCTAGTGTTTGGGGATTGAAGTATTTCAATAGCAATTTCAAGAGGCTGGCACAAATTAAGGCCAAAGTTGATCCAAGTAACTTCTTTTGGTATGAGCAGAGTATCCCATTGTTTTCGTCCTAAGAGAAAAATAAACTATAGCAATGTTTCGGTCTGGCCATTATCGATGCATGTAACGAAGATTTTATGTATTCTTCCACCTTTTATTTTATTTTATTTTATTTTATTTTGCTTATCTTTATTTTTCTATATCCTCTTTCTTGCTACCCTTACATCCTATTTGGATCCCGGATATGCCGGTTGATTTGTGAAGCGGGTGGAGTATATCTCCTGGTCGCACCCATTATCCGGTGTTTGGAGGCGTTTTTCCTTCCCCTTGTTTATTTTATTGTTTAGCATCCATCTCCACCCAAGGATGGAGTAGCCAAGCATTGCCTAACCCCTGTCGTTACCAAACCCGGGGGATTTAGGCCCAAAATACCCTTCCAAATCGACCTATACTTCTTGCCAAAATACATTTTGGAGTTACCAGAAAATGGGTGTCGGATATACCTAAAAGTGGCCGACGAAGACGAAAACGACTGACGAAGACGAAGACGCCGATGGTGATTTTTTCGTGTGTGTGTGTGTGTGTGTGAGAGAGAGAGAGAGAGAGAGAGAGAGAGATCGAGAGAGGGAGAGAGAGAGTACTTGATCTTGCGAATGGAGAAGTGCGGTCGTCGTCGTAGTACCCCGTTGGTCGGACCGCGTCGCCGGATTTGATCGACGAATGGGGGTGGAAGTTTTAGATCTGATCCAAAAATGGGGTGGAGTAGGGGATGACAACTAGTGGTGCACATCGTCTCGGAAGTCCGCCCGACCCAGCCTGATTTTTTGGGGTGCAGAAAAAATATTTAGGCCCACAGAAGGTTGACATTTTAAGCCCGTTTACTAATTGGGCCGGGTTTGAGAAATCATTTTGTGGCCCAGCCCAGCCTAATTTAAATAATATTTTTATTTTAATACTATATATATACACTACTGGAATCTAGCTGCAAAGGGTTTGTTTATTTTGATGAAGAGGCGCATCTATTCATCTCTTGTTAGGGATGGTAACGGGTAGGATATGGATCGGGAGACCCTATTCTACCCCCGATCCCCAATTGGGAAGTTCTTCCCCATCCCCATTTCCATACCCAAAAGGGATAGTAGACTATCCACCATACCCGCCTCTCATTGAGGATCGGGTATATTCAAGTAAATCCATATCGAAACTAGTTGAAAAAAAAAAAAAAAAAAAGAGGATATGATCTAATTTATGTGTCCTATACTAACAAAAACAACCATCTAAAACAAAATAGAATATAAAATTGCGAAGAAATAATAGTTTACCAAGATTATATACAATTTTAAAAACTACCATCATTAAACTTTTTTTAACACTTAACCATATATAGTTTTAATTCGGAACAATATACATAAATTATATCAATATGCATACATATACAATTTTTTTTTTTTTTTGAACTGGATACATATACAATTATATACTACTATATGCCCGCATATATACATACAATATTCATAAAAATATGTATACAATTTGAAACGGGGCGCGTACGGGTATTCGGAGACGGGTATCACAAAATCGTACCCGCTCGATTTTCAACCGGGGATTCTTTAAGTTCTATCATACCCGCTCCTATTGGATGAAAAATCGAATAATATCCGCCTCCAAATAGCCGGGGGTGGGGCGGGTATCCATCGGGTTTAGAGAAATTGTCATCCCTATCTCTCATCTAGTCAGATCTTATTTTAATACTATATATATACACACACACACTATTGTTACCGCTACGTAGTGCTCCAAATGTAGAATGCACGGTCGGAAATCCATCTAGGAATAATTATTACTTCTAATAATTGCTAAAGCACCCACAGTCCCATCCCATGTACGTGGATGCTTTGGAATGATCCTCAAGTCAAGCACCCACAATCTATTACACTAGAAAAAGAGTGACGATGGCGGTGAAGATGAACAGGCACGGTGGTTGCTGGTGGAGAATCCCTAAAAAGCGATGAAACACAGCGGAGACTAGTGGCTGTTAACGGCGAAGGACGACGATGTAGTGGGCGGAGCACCTTAACTTCGTCAGAGAAAATGAATCTCAGATCTCTGAGTACGCATAGAGGGAGAGTGAGAGAAAAATGTTTCTCTCTCTTGGAACCGCCTATTTATAAAGGGCGGAGTGCGTTTAAATCTATGCGCTGGAAATGAGGCGTCCCCAAAGCGGCGCGTTTAATTTTGTGACACGTGGCATTGATGGGACGGATGGCCTTATCCTCTGACAACACGTACATGTACGACTCTTCGGCTCAAACAATAATCCACATGGTCTCTTCTCGCCCAACCTGAAGCCACCACGTGGTGCAATCCGAAGTGATCCACGATGTGGTCAAGGCTGAGGCTCAGGTAAAAGAAACACTAAGGGAAAAAGCTTTACCTTCTCGGCAATGTCTTTCATGGGACTTGGATTGGTGATGCGGCCCATTCGAGAACGGTCAACTCCTTTCTCGGCATCCAATGTCTCGGAAGAAGTTGAGGGGCTATTGTAGTGGGCCGAAATCTAGCAGTCCAAAGGGGGCTCGGTAGACGAGCCCAGAAGGACTAAGGCCCAAACGGAGCATCAAGCCCAGCTAAAGAGCAGAACCTGATGGGCCGTCCGAGACAGGCCCATCTGAGGCGAACCGGTGTCTCGGCCGAATAAAGCAATGATCCAGACGAATCGTCCGAGACGGATTTAATTCGAGATGGTTCGAATGGAAATCTGAGATATTGAAGACATCATGTGTGACGTCGACCGAGGCGGTTAACGCTCGTAACAGACTTGGGAAGGCACATGTGCATGCTACAGCTGTCCCACGTCAGCATGACGGTATCCGAAGCGGTTATGCTACGTGCCAGAGCCTTATTGGAGGACGCGTGCATGCAATGATCACAGATCTGGCTCGTCATGCTCGGTGACGTCATCCGAGCCAGATTACGGATTTACCCCTGTGTTTGGGGAGCCTTTATATGAAGAGAAGGAGCTCTAAAGAGGTACACAACACTTTCTCTCTCTACTTCTGCATTTCCTCTCGTACTTCCTTCTCCGGTCACTTACTAGACCGTCGGAGTGCCTTCCTTGGCCACACTCCAACCAGGTTGGGCCCTAACGGCGTGTGCAGGTGTACCTAGAAAACTCCTCACCGCTCACTCGGGTCAAGAAGAGGGTCAAGTGGTTCATCAGAAATTCAAGGCACCACAGGAATATTACTGAATATCGCAAATTAATTATTAATTTGGTAAAATCTGTATACATAAAAGTTTGTTTTCCTGTCATGGTTGCAAAAAAATAAATTCTTATTAGGTAAGAAATTATTCGCAAATGACGCCCTTATGTGTCTACACTGTCATTTAATATCAATAAAAAATGTTTAACTTCTTGGGGCCACCTGTATAATATCTCATGATTCTTTAGAACATTGGCTTTGCATGGTGTATGTGTGTGGCGGGGTGTACCTGAACCCAGAGATTAGTTTTGAGATGCGCATCGAACCACCCGGTTATAAAAAAAGAATGTATATATATCAATAAATCTATATTGACGCGTGTTGTGGATCCCGTCCAAAACTCCCAAAAGAGTTGAACTTTCCTATCACAAAAAATAGAGATATTTTATTTTTAGTTGAGTCAATTACTTGAACATTAATAATTGAAAAAAAAAATCAATTGAACTTCCTAATGTCTGTTCTATAAGAACACAAGGGATCAGCCTTTTGGTAATATCAAGTTATCCAATTGCTGAGAGAAGAATATGGGGATCTCTATTTTTGGCTTTCTCACGTTAGCTTTCCTCCTCTTTGTCTCCATTCCATCAGCATCTTCACCCTCCGGCTCCACTAATAACTTTCTCAAATGCTTTCTCTCCCAAACAAATCTTTCCGTCTCTAAATCCTCTTCCGACGTAATTTTCACCGAAAACAGCTCGTCGTACACCTCCGTCTTGCAATCTTCCGCTCAAAACCTACGATTCGTGACTCCTTCCACACCAAAACCAGAACTCATTATCACCCCACTTGACAAATCCCACATCCAAGCTGCTGTCGTTTGCGCCAAGCAAAACGGCATTAACATACGAATCAGAAGTGGGGGTCACGACTACGAGGGCCGTTCCTATGTTTCCAACATACCATTCATCATCGTCGATCTTTCCAATCTCCGGTCCATCCAAATCGATATGCAAAGCAAGACCGCTTGGGTCGAATCAGGTGCAACACTGGGTGAATTGTACCACGCAATTGCCGATCAAAGCAAGGTATATGGCTTTTCAGCCGGTATTTGCCCTACAATAGGCGTTGGAGGGCACTTAAGTGGAGGTGGAATGGGTACCCTTTTCAGAAAATATGGCCTTGCCGCGGATAATATCATTGATGCTAATGTCGTAGATGCAAATGGAAGAGTTCTTGATAGGAAGTCAATGGGGGAAGATCTTTTTTGGGCTATCAGAGGCGGAGGAGGAGCGAGCTTTGGAATCATTTTCGCTTGGAAAGTACAGCTTGTTCCCGTTCCATCCACAGTTACCGTGTTCACAATCACAAAGACATTGGAACAAGGTGCAACACAGCTCCTTCAGAAGTGGCAACTCGTATCAAATAACTTCTCCGAAAATTTATTTCTCCGGCTTGTTATCCGAGGTGCTGATTCTGCGGGTGGAAACAAAACGATCGCAGTTACTTTCGCGGCTGTGTTAACTGAGCAACTCTTGACTACGATGGAGGAGAGTTTTCCCGAGTTGGGCGTCACACAAAACGACTGCAGCGAGATGAGTTGGATCCAGTCGGTCCTTTATGTTGCCGGGTTCTCAACCGCGGCATCATACGACGTTTTGCTCAATAGGACCAACTCGAAGAAGTCATATTTCAAAGGGAAATCGGATTACGTGAGGGAACCCATATCGGAGAATGGGTTGGAAGGGTTGTGGAAAGTACTTCTCCAAGAACAAAGTGGTTATATGATATGGACACCTTACGGCGGCAAAATGGACGAGATATCCGAATATGAAATCCCTTTCCCTTATAGAAGTGGGAACTTGTACGAAATTCAGTACATGGTTACTTGGGAAGTAGAGGAGGAAACAGAGAAGCATGTGGATTGGATCAGAAGGCTTTATGGGTATACGACACCTTTTGTTTCACAAAATCCCCGATCTTCATACCTTAATTATAGGGATCTTGACTTGGGAATTAATGTGAATAAAAATGAGAGCTATGGACAAGCTAGTGTTTGGGGATTGAAGTATTTCAATAGCAATTTCAAGAGGCTGGCACAAATTAAGGCCAAAGTTGATCCTAGTAACTTCTTTTGGTATGAGCAGAGTATCCCATTGTTTTCGTCCTAAGAGAAAATAATAAACTATAGCAATGTTTCGGTCTGGCCATTATCCATGTAATGAAGATTTTATGTATTCTTTCACCTTTTATTTTATTTTATTTTATTTGCTTATCTTTATTTTTCTATATAATACTCTTTACATCCTCTTTCTTGCTACCGTTACACCCTATTTGGATGACGGATGTACCGGTTGATTTGTGAAACGGGTGGAGTACTATATCTCCTGGTCCCACCCATTATCCGGTATTTGGAAGCATTTTTCCTCCCCCTTGTTTATTTTACTGTTTAGCATCCATCTCCACCCAAGAATGGATTAGCCAAGCATTGCCTAACCCCTGTCGTTACCAAACCCGGGGGATTTCGGCCCAAAATACCCTTCCAAATCGACCTATACTTCTTGCCAAAATACCCTTTGGTGTTACCAGAAAATGGATGTCAGATATACCTGAAAGTGGCCGACGAAGATGAAAACGACCGACGAAGACGAAGACATCGATGGTGATTTGTGTGTGTGTGTGTGTGTGTGTGTGTGAGTGTGTGTGTGTGTGTGTGTGAGAGAGAGATAGAGAGAGAGAGAGTACTTTATCTTGCAATTGGAGAAGTGTGGTCGTCGTCGTAGTACCCCGTTGGTCGAACCGCATCGCCGGAGCTGATCGAAACATGGTGGTTGAGGTTTTAGATCTGATCCAAAAATGGGGGTGGAGTAGGGGATGACAACTAGTGGTGCATGACCCAACCCAGCCTGATTTTTTGGGGTGTGGAAAAAATATTTAGGCCCATAGGGCCGGGTTAGGTTGACATTTTAAGTCCGTTAACTAATTGGGTCGTGTTTGAGTAATCCTTCTGTGGCCCAACCCAGCCTAATTTAAATAATATTTTTATTTTAATAGTATATATATACACTATTGGAATCTTGCTGCAAAGGATTTGTTTTTCTTGATGAAGAGGCGCATCTATTCATCTCTTAACTAGTCAGATCTTATTTTAATATTATATATATATATATATATATATAGAGAGAGAGAGAGAGAGAGAGAGAGTCCGGATCTCATCCAGGATAGCTTCGGTCCGGGATTGTCCGGACGAGGCATTTCCCGATCAAATTTTGATGATCGGATCCGTCCAATGTGTTTAAAACGTGTTTTTAATGGTCTCCACGGGAAATCATAAAAAAAAAAGTTCGGGAAGGGCTTCATAAAAGCAGTTTTCAGTTAAATACAGTTTTATCGAAAACTGCTCGGATGAAGCCCTTTCCGGTCTCTTTTTTTTTATGATTTCTCGTGGGGACCTTTAAAAACACATTTTAAACATATTGGACGGTTCCGATCATCAAAATTTGATCGGGAAATAAAAAGTGTGGTTGGTGTGGATGGTAAGAGTAGTGGATTGGAACATTGGTGTGTATATATAGATAGATAGATAGATAGATAGATAGATAGTACTGTTACCGCTAGGTAGTGCTCCAAATGTAGAGTGCACGGTCGGAAATCCATCTTAGGAATAATTATTACTTCTACTAATTGCTAAAGCACCCACAATCCTATCCCATGTACGTGGATGCTTTGGAATGATCCTGAAGTCAAGCACCCACAATCTAGTGAACTCTCAAGTCATCAGAAGATATGTTTTCAGACATGTCGGTCGGCATGTTTTAAATTACTAATATTGGTATTAGAGTGAGTTCTCCAATGAACTTTATCAAAAGTTTGATAAAATCAAACCCTTAATATTATCCATTGGTGAGTAGAGTTGATAAAATCTGTAATTTTTTTAGATTTTTGAATGCAAAAATCTACAGATTTTATCAACTCGCTTCACCAATGGATAAAATCAAGGGCTTGATTTTATCAAATTTTGATAATCCATTGGACTATTATTTTTTTGATCGGCAGTATTACTACTCCCTCCAATTTAAATGTCCTCTACGAAAGACCGGACTACTTTGACTTTAAAAAACAAAATACTTTCGAATTACTTTTTAAATTATTTTTGCACCGTTCAAAAGATCTCAACGAGTACTTTTGAATGGTGTAAAAATTTTTGAAAAAAAATATTTAGAAATACATTTTCTTTTAATATCAAAATGGCACGACTTTACGTAAGAGACATTTAAAATGGGACGAAGGGAGTATTTTATTTGTAGGGTTAGCCGCATGTACTTGCAGACATGCGTCGTTATCTTTTTGTGTGATTTTTTTTCCTGAGAGTTTGTAAACATTCACGCCCTGTTTGTTTGAGGGAGATAGAAGGGGGATATAGAGAGAGGCCGGCCGTTTGTTTTGTTTTTTGTTACCCGGATATAATATCCTGGGATTTCAATATCTCTTTGACGAGGGATAAAATATAGGCGCCCCCCCCAGTTTATGTTATATCCGGCCTCACTTTCCAACTTACCCCTGTGCAAGCTACTGTCACCTTTTACTGCTGCCTTGAGAGAAAGAGAGAGAGGGGCAAGGCTGGTGGCAGATGACCCCACCATTTCTCTTTTTTCTGTTTTTTAATTGGGACAAAATGGGTATTTTCACAACTTTTACATTATCCAACCTCTCATATCCCCTTCTATAACAACAAAACAAACCCAGTAACATTTTATCTCCCCTTGTAAAATAATACCACTCCATCCATATACCTCTCTATATCCCCCTCTTATTATATCCTCCTTCATCCCTCATATACATATCCCTCAAACAAACAGAGCGTCAAAGTTTTTTCTTTATTCAAAGCATTTTTACATTTGTTAATTTTGCATTAAATTTTTGTGAATTATTGATTTACTTAATTGGAGGAATTGGAAGAATATTTTTTTCAAAAAGACAAAAAAGGAGAAGTCTTTTTTAGTTTTTTATGATTCCTTTTAGGAAGAGTTAATTACACATCCTATATCACAAATTTCTTTATCATTTCATCCTAGAGAATTTGAATCATTATGTTTACATCCTGACTTTCAAATAATACCAAAAACACCCTTTGTTTAAGTCTTTCCTTTATATTTCATACATTTATTTACAAGATTTAATAACTATTCACATCCTAAAAAACATCCCAACATTCCATTCTCTCTCATCCTGTTCCAATCCCTAAAATCACACACCCACTTCCCATTATCTCTCATCCATTGCCCAATTGACCACATCCCACCAGCCCATCCCAAATTTTTTTAACAGGAACATGGTGACTTTAATTTTAACAGAAAACATGGTATTTTGCTTTATCATTTTTTTTATGTGGAAATACCAAAGCGGTAAACAATATATCATGTTTTATTGTATCAAATCACCCAATATGTTATGTGGAGACACCAAAGTGTTAAAAATATATACCATGTTATATTCTATCAAATCATCGAATATGGGAAATCAATAAATTAGTTGTACATTATATGAAATAACCGTCCCTATTTTTCATAATCCATTTTCTAAGGACATGGAATCATGTTTTATTGATTTACAATGTTTAATGTATTGAATCATCCAACATTGAAAACCAATAAACCATGTTCGCTGTATGGAAAATCAAGAGTAACATCATGGTAACTTATTAACCTTGGAATTCGGAAACTATTGAATAACAAGATAAATCAGTTACCTAGCACATCAAAATCAGAAATGTAGATACGATTTATACAAAAATGCATCGACATATATATAACTGTTTAACCCAGAAATAATAAGAAATAATCTGTCATGAGAAAGGAAGACTTTACAAAGATAAATTGATTAACCCAAAAAAAACCCACAGTATATATATATATATACGGAAAATTTCTAGTCCACTCCTCCCGGAAACAAGAAAACATTGATTTTTTTGTGTTGCAAATTATTTTTGGAAAATCCGAGCTGTCCAATGTGTTCAGAAGGTGTTTTCAAGGGTCCACGCCAGAAATCTTCAAAAAAAAAAAAATACCGGGAAGGGCTTGATCCAAGCAGTTTTCGCAAAAAATGTAAATATATATATATTGCGAAAACTGCTTGGATCAAGCCCTTCCCGGTATTTTTTTTTGAAGATTTTCCGCGTGGACCCTTGAAAACACCTTCTGAACACATTGGACGGCTCGGATCGTCAAAAAAATGCTCGGATCATGGAGTCCCGGATCCCGGATGTGAAGCTTTCCCTATATATATACGGAAAACTTCTAATCCACACCGCCCGGAAATAAGAAAAAAATGGTTTTTTTTTGTGTTGTAAATTATTTTTGGAAAATCCGATCCGTCCAATGTGTTCAAAAGGTGTTTTCAAGGGTCCACACTGGAAATCTTCAAAAATAAATATCGGGAAGGGCTTGATCCAAGCAGTTTTCGCAAAAAATGTAAATATATATTTTCTGCGAAAACTGCTTGGATCAAGCCCATCCCGGTATTTTTTTTTGAAGATTTCTCGCGTGGACCCTTGAAAATACCTTCTGAACACATTGGACGGATCAAATCGTCAAAAAAATGTTTGGATCATGAGGTCCGGAAATTAAAGTCCGGATAAGAAGTTTATCCTATATATATATATATATATATATATATATATATATATATATATAGGATCCGCTTCTAGTCCGGACCTCCACGTTCCCGATGTTTTTTTGACAATCCGAACCGTCCAATGTGTTTAAAAGGTGTTTTTAAGGGTCCCCGTGAGAAATCAACAAAAAGAAATATTGGAAAGGGCTTGATTTGAGTAGTTTTTCACAAAACTGTATATGTACAGTTTTTGTGAAAAACTGCTCGGATCAAGGTCTCCCCGGTATTATTATTATTTTTTATAATTTCTCGCTGGGACCCTTAAAAACACCTTTTAAACACATTGGACGGTTCGGATTTTGCAAAAATAATTTTTAAAACATTCAAAAAACCAAAAATCCTCCAGGAAAATCTGTCTACATACATACATATATATACATGGTCAGAATCCAGTCAGGACTCCGGACTTTGTTAAAATCCGGACCTCCCCTCTCCCGGCAAAATGGTCGGGATCCGAACCGTTGGATGTGTTTAAAATGTGTTTTCAAGGACCTACGCAAAGATTCGGAAAAAAAAAAGTCCGGGAAGGGCTTCATCCGAGCAGTTTTTCATACAAACCGTAAGATATATATTTCATGAAAAAGTGCTCGGATGAAGCCCTTCCGGGTCATTTTTTTTGCCGAATCTTCGCGTAGGCCCTTGAAAACACATTTTAAACACATCTAATGGTTCGGATCTTGACCATTTGGCCGGGAGAGGGGAGGTCCATATTTTAACAAAGTCATGGAGTCCTGACTTGATCCTCTTTGTATATATATATATAGGGCAAGCTTCTAGTCCGGATTCCGGGACTTCACGTTCCCGATATTGTTTTTATGATCCGAACCGTCCAATGTGTTTAAAACGTGCTTTTAAGGGCCCCCGCGAGAAATCATCAAAAAATACCGGGAAGACCTTGATCGAAACAGTTTTTCACAAAAACTGTATATGTACAGTTTTGTGAAAAACTGCTCGGATCAAGGTCTTCCTGGTATTTTTTTTTTGATTTCTCGCGGGGGCCCTTAACAACACGTTTTAAACACATTGGACGGTTCAGATTTTGCAAAAATAATTTTTAAAACCTTCAAAACACCCAAAAACCTCCAGTCAGGGATCCCTGACTGGAAGTTTTCCGTATACACACACACATATAAAACATGTTCCGGACCAAATTTTCATGTTCCGAACCGTCCAATATGTTTAAAACATGTTTTCAAGGGTCCCCGCAAGAAATCATCCAAAAAAAAATACCGGGAAGGGCTTGATCTAAGCAATTTTTCATAAAACTGTATATGTACAGTTTTTGTGAAAAACTGCTCGGATCAAGCCCTTCCCGGTCAATTTTTTTTTTTACGATTTCACGCGGGGTCCATTAAAAACACGTTTTAAACACATTGGACGGTTCGGATTATGCAAAAACAATTTTTAAAACCTTCAAAACACCCAAAAACCTTCAATCCGGTATATACACAATAAGGGCTCCCTTCCTTTCTACGGTGAGGGACTTTTTTGTTCGGGATCGAATTTCAACGATCTGAACCGTTAGATGTGTTTAAAATGTATTTTTAAGTTTCAACGCGAGGATTCGTCCAAAAAAAATTCTCGGAAGGGCTTGATCTGAGCAGTTTGCGATAAAAATGTATATGTACGTTTTTATAGAAAACTGCTCAGATCAAGCTCTTCCGGGTAATTTTTATGATGAATCCTCGCGTTAGACCTTAAAAACACATTTTAAACACATCTAACGGTTTGGATCGTCGAAATTCGATCCCAAACAAAAAGTCCCTCACCGTAGATAGTAAGGGAGCCCTTACTAGATATGCTCTGATATACGATATGTATATATAGGAATTATCTAGTCCGGGATCCCTAAGTCCATGATTCATAGTTCCGGATCAAATTTTCATGATCTGAACCGTCCAATGTGTTTAAAACGTGTTTTCAAGGGTCTCCGCAAGAAATCATCCAAAAGAAATACCGGGAAGGGCTTGATCTAAACAGTTTTTCATAAAACTAAATATGTATAGTTTTTGTGAAATACTTCTCGGATCAAACCCTTTCCGGTAAAAAAAAATTTTTTGACGATTTCTCGCAGGGACTGTTAAAAACACTTTATAAACACATTGGACGTTTTGGATCATGCAAAAACATGTTTTAAAACATTCAAAACATCAAAAAAATCTCCAGTCCGGCATCTTGGACTGGATAATTGGATTAACTTCCAATAAGGGTCCCTTATTGAAGTTAAAATGCGGACCTCACCTTTCCGAGCCAAATTTTGACGATCCGAACCGTTCAATGTTTTTAAAATGCATTTTTAAGGGCCCCCGCGAAGATTCGTCCAAAAACAATACCCGTAAGGGCTTCATCCGATCGGTTTTTGTTAAAAATGTTATATATAGCGTTTTTAACAAAAACCGATCGGATGAAGCCCTTACGGGTATTTTGTTTGGACAAATCTTCACGGGGGCCCTTAAAAATGCATTTTAAAAACATTGAACGGTTCGGATCGTCAAAATTTGGTCCGGAAACACAAAAAAGGCTAGGTCCGCATTTTATTTTTCAATAAGGGACCCTTATTGGAAGGGGCTCCTATATATATATATATATATATATATATATGTGTGTGTGTGTAAAACTGTTCGGATCAAGCCCTTCTCGGTATTTTTTTTTTTTTTTGCTGATTTCTCGCGGGGACCCTTAAAAACACCTTTTAAACACATTGGACGGTTCGGATCGTCGAAATTCGATCCGGAAAGTGGACGTCCGGATTTTTTTTAAATCTGAGAGCCGTAACTATAAGTGGACTGTATATATATATGATCAACTTCTAATAAGGGATCCCTAATTTTAAATAAAGTGAGGACCTCATGCTTCCCGACCAAATTCCGATGATCCGAACCGTTGGATGTGTTTAAAATGTGTTTTTAAGGTCCACCGTGAGGATTTGTCCAAAAAAAATACCCGGAAGGGCTTCATCTAATCAGTTCCCTTGCGAGTATTTTTTTTGGACGAATCCTCGCGGTGGACCTTAAAATCATTTTTTAAACACATCTAACGGTTCGGATCGTCAAAATTCAGTTCGGAAAGTGAAAAAATTGCTTGGTCCTCACTTTATTTAAAATGAGGGATCCCTCATTAGAAGTTGATCCTATATATATATATACAACTGTATGCATAAAAACCGAAAAAAGAAAAATCCATACTTAGATCTAGACAAAAACAACATCTAGATCCATAAACCAAAGAAAAGCATTGAAGTTCTGTCTTGGATCTGAGCACATCGCCCTTGAGCATGGATCGTTGAGCAGAGGCGACGGCCTGTAACAACAGAGTAGAGAATGCCAAATAAGATGCCGGTGTTGGTGTCGATGTCTTCAAGTTGGAGATGGGGCGACATGCGATCCAGAGGAGAAGAGGAAGTGTGTCATCATCGAAGGGGGCCGCCATTTGGGGAGGGAGCCAGTCGGCGAGGGCTAGTTGTTGGTAATTGGGACGTAGAACCCCAGAGAGCGGGGGCTGCCAATTAGGGTTAGGAACAAATAGATTATATATACATATGGAATTTGTATACAATAAGGGCATTATTGGGTTTTTTCATATGTCGGGATGTAAACATAAGTATTGAAATCCTATAAGATGGGGACATAAATAAGATTCTCAAATAGGATGCCTAATTAAAATTCTCTACATTATTCCTATGATTTAAATACACTAAACATGCACGACGTGGATTTAGTCAATTGATTTCCTAATTTTTTTCTCATTAAATATTTTCCAAGTAGAGTACTTTATTACTTGGCCCTATTTCTTCACTGATTACTAGTAATATTCCACTCCTTTTTAGTTGGTTGATGTTTGTGAGTTTTGGTAATTTTTTACCAAACTTGTTTTAATATAGTTATGGTTAACTTATATATGTAATTTGTAAGTACTTTAAATTGTTTATGACGATGATATCACAATTTCAAGAGAATCGCGGTTCAAAACCGAAACCAAATCATATTTTAATGATTTGGATTGGTTTGGTTCTATGGTTTTTATGGGTTGGTTTGGTTTTCCAAATTCATAATCCATAGGTAGTGGTTTGGTTATTGATTTATTATAAAATCGGACCAATCCAGTCCATGCTCACCCCTATGCAATTGTACTACAAGTCTTAGAACGGGGTGAATAGGACGAATTACAAATCTAATTGAAACTAGTGGGAATCAATTGCCCAAACTCCATGGCGAATCAACCAATCACAACAAGTTCAACAAGGAGAAATTAAACTAAAGAGACAAAACACGCAATATATGTGGAAATACTTAGGGTCTAACACCCTAAACATAAAACCATAGCCTTACTATTTTATTTTTTTTTGAACGGCAAAAAATGATTTTATTAATCTTTGGAAACAAATTACAAAGATTAAAAGGAACCAAGGGAGCGGCATCACATCATCACCAAGAGACATCCCAACTAGGTTGACACCCCTCCAAGAAACAATCATATGCCACCTCAGACCAAAAGGGAAAAATAACAAAGTTAACCAGAGGTCAACATCAAACTTCAGAAATGTGAATCAACCATAGGCTTATTAACGATTTCATAGCCAAAACAAAGGCCGCTGGGCTCCCAATGCAGACAAGGTAACATGTAATAAACCTGGGCTCCCAATGCAAACAAGGTAAAATGAAATAAACCTTTCAGCATGATGAAATTTCTATTTCCACAAGTTTCCAGCAAGGTGAAGAATTGTGGCCTTCAGATGCATAAAAGCCCTCCTGCAGATCTACATGTCCACCTTTTTGTCTCCCAGCAACTTTTTAATTCTGCCCCTTTTTTCCTGTTTACTCAAACCCCTAACATTCCAAGATAAAATTTTCATGATCTTTAGGGACCTGAGAAAATCCAAGATAAAAAACACAGCCTTACTATACTTCTATTCCATAATTCAAAAGGTTTAAAATAAGTTAAAGATTAGAAATTTACCCTGAAGCACCATGCTTTTCCTAACTTCAACTCTTGATGTAGCACCCCATGTTCCTTCTTGAATCCATAGACACCACGAGGACACCTTCTCGATGGTTGAAGCAAAGTACTAGACTTGAAGGCAACCAAACATGACTGATGAAAAAGATTTGATTTTTATGAAGGTTTTTGTAAACTAAAATCAAATTAGAGTCAATCCATTGGGAGAAAAACACTAGATTGAATAAAGATGATTGAAGCAAAACTCAAACCATCAAGAATGATAAGCCCAAAATATTGTAGGAGCTCCATACTATATGTTGTTAGCCCATAATTGCGCGAAATTGGCTATGCTTATTATATTTTTGGTCATCTATAATGAATTATTTATCTGCAGGAAAATATGATAATAGTACGTGTTTTAAGCCGTTGGAATCAATAACACAAAATTCCTGCTTCCGGAATTTCTCATCACGAATTAGAGAGCCACCACATGCCATAAAATGAGGAGCCAATTTGAGGAGTGTTTTACCAGATTTGTAAAGAATCAAAGAAATGGTACAAATCTTAATTTCCATGGAAAGGATATCACCACTTGCTCATTAGCCATCTTAATTTGGACGTGTATCTTAGCTGGTAATGATAGAATTTTTTGGGATTTGCTTGGCGAATACTAGTGCTCTAGGATTTAAAAGTCAATGCAAAGTCAAAAGATTTATAAAGAGAGTTTGATTAGGAAAGGAATCTTCTTGATTCAAAGGAAAGATTCTCGGCATCTATATAAATGCAGTAAGGTTGTTGAGAAGGGGTATCACGGAACAGAAGAAGACAAGTACGGCTGCACCATCTGGACGTATGACATCAGAGTTCACAGTTAGAGAACAAGATAAGCAAAGGAGATTTTGTAAGGCTTTACTTTTATTTATGTTAGGCTAAACTTTTGAAATAGGGTTGAGGATGAAATTCCATAATTTTTATTGAATGATTTTATGTATATGACTTTTCCTACATGGTTTATTGTTTATTGTTCTTGACTCGTTAATTAATATAAATGAACTTTGGATATGGATTCAATCGTTATGAATGGGTTTTTTTTCCATGATTTGATGTCTACATATTAATCGAATTGTCTGGCTTATTAAAGTTGATATTTAAGTACGGGGTATCCACTATGATTTGTTTTCACGGATATAGTGGATGATTTTGACTTAAACTTTTGAAGCTGAGGGAGAACATATTTTTATTAAAAAGAAAAAGTGTTTTATCATAATATTATCCACAATGGTTAAGATTAGCTTCTAAAATCATTGTGTAGAATTATTGAAAAAATCATTGCATAAGATTATTCGATATATATTTATGGGTGTGGATTCCGAAACCTTAGTTACTTTTCTCAATCGTTAATCTCCACTATTTTTCCTAAGATAATTTAGTTGTTTCTTTTGTCATTATTTGTTTAATTTCTCTTTTACAAATCAATCACACTTTTGGGAACTAGGTTAGGGTTCAATCAGTTTAAGTTTATTTAGTTTTCCTATTAAAAAAACACACAAGTTCTTGTGGGTTCGACCTCGCACTTGCATAACTATGTTATCAATCTGATTCGTGCGCTTGCGAGTACAATAAAATTTCACAACAAAGAACATCAAGCTCACAAAGAAATAAGAGGGGAGGAGTCTCTCTTTCTAAAACTGGGTTGATTTTCATAAAGTGTACCATAAATGAGAGATAAAGATGCTTAAATTCATAGCCCCCAAACTAGTCACTTAGAACAAGACACATGTCACTTTAAAGCTCTACCCGACGTGTGTAAACGCTAGGGAAAGCTACAGACAAGGACTAAACACGGGCTACCAAATGCTTACAAGCGCTTAAGGGAAAACAAGGGACAAGAGACTACAAATCAAATGCCTCAAGACAAAATCATGATTTAAGAAGTAAACTAGTGCACTTGATTAAGTAATAATCATGCAACCTAAACCAAGATGATAAATCCTAAATGCAAACATGATGTGCATGATTATACCTTTCCGGATTGAGATTCAAAACACTTGGCATGGCATTGGCTTGACAAAGAAACTTGAAATCACTTGAGTGGAGAATCTAGATTCAAACCCTAAAACTCTAACTCCCAAACCCCAAATGTAAAATAAACAAATTACGGACTCCGAAAAAGCTTGACATAACCCAGAAAACGCCAGCAAAACTAACAAAGGCTTCCTTTTTTTGTTTCTTCTTTCTGTGCCCAACTCACAAGTTTATGAGCTGCTTCAGTCAAATTCACACTCTATAGTAGGGAGAGTGAAAAAGCCTAATTCGGAATGGGTGTTCTTTTGGGAACAAATGATTGAAGATACAACTGTACAATACTACCATTTTTTGATGAATTTTCTAATATTGCATCATAGTTGTTGTAATGTAACTTTTAGTTTGCCCGTCTAAATTTACAACTTAGAGACTTATTAGTGATGGCATACTCACAAGGAAGAGGCCTCATGTCCAATGTGGTGGTGTTTAATTTAGGCATAAAATTCCACAGGATACAACTATCCGATATTGACTTATTTCTCTACAAATTCACTGAATCTTTTGAAATATCGCAACACAGTTGTAAAACGCCCAACCTTTTTTAGATGAGTTTACTACTTGTAGTAAATTTGTTTTCAAGAAATTAGCTCTCGGGTTTCACCTAAATAAGGAGACTGAGCAAGTCCTTTTGTCACACATATTTATGACTTTGGATCTTGATAATGCCATTAATATAGGACGCGTTTTGTATAAAAGAATCCAAGATCTGCCTGCCTTGCAGAGATCTTGACCTGGGAACTAATAATAAAGATTTTGTGTAGTAATTAATGTCATTAGTTCATGTCAATTGAAGCTAAATTATGTTCACCCGTGCCGTCAGGAAAGCTAATGGGAGAAAGCTAGAACTATGCAATGCTCGTGCCTAAAAGTACGACTCAACGTAATTTGACCTCAATCTAAGGAACTTTCGCTCTGCTATTTACCACTGGAAACAACATTTTGCTAATGAGAATATAAAGAGTTGAAAGTGTGTGTAGACGTACAAAATGCCTCTCCTCCTCAACCTTATTCCTCCTAATCTTACTGATACTATAAATGATAGTTGGATTGTGACGTTTTTATGATGTTAGAAACATGTGTATCTTTCTCAATGATACACATTGTAAAACAATTTTTGATTTACTCCGTGCATAACACGGGTTATAGCTAGGCTAGTTTCCTGTATAAACAAAATCAAAAGCGTGTGATCCTAACATCTCATGCAACCTTTTAAATTGGCATATCTGCGTCGTGTCGTGCTCATGCCGATGCTTCCCAGCATATATTTCTAATACCAATTCAGCAATGTTACTAAACACCCTAAAATCCTGTTAAGTTGTTGGCATCTATATACATAAAAGTTTGTTTTCTTGCCATGGTTGCAAAAAAATAAAATTTCTTAGGCTGGAACTTGTAAACGATGCCCTCCTGTATCTACACTGTCATCTCTTATTAACTACTCTATATCCGTATGTGTTGTGGATCCAGTCCAAACCCCAAAGAGTTGAACTTTGCTATCCCCAAAAATTTGAGAATCTTGATAATTTATTTTTCTTCAGTCAATCTCTCGAAGTAAATACATTATTAATTAAAAAAAATAAAGTCAACTGAACTTCCAAATGTCTGGTCTATAAGAACACAAGGGATCAGCCTTTTGGTGATATAAAGGTGGCCAATTGGCGAGACAAGAATATGGGAATCTCTATTTCTGGCTTTCTCACGTTAGCTTTCCTCCTCTTTATCTCCATTCCATCAGCAACTTCAACCTCAGGCTCTGCTAATAACTTCCTCAAATGCTTTGTCTCCCAAATAAATCTTTCTGTCTCCAATGTAATTTTCACTCCAAACAGCTCTTCGTACACCTCCGTCTTGCAATCTTCCGCTCAAAACCTACGATTCTTGACTCCTTCCACACCAAAACCACAACTCATTATTATGCCACTAAACGAATCCCACATTCAAGCCGCTGTCATTTGTGCCAAGCAAAACAGCATTAACATACGAATCAGAAGTGGGGGCCATGACTACGAAGGCCGTTCCTATGATTCCCGCATACCATTCATCATCGTCGATCTTTCCAATCTCCGGGCCATCAAAGTCGATATAGCAAGCAACACCGCTTGGGTCGAATCAGGCGCAACACTAGGTGAATTGTACCACGCAATTGCCGAACAAAGCAATATATATGGCTTTCCAGCCGGTACTTGCCCTACGGTAGGAGTTGGTGGGCACTTTGGCGGTGGCGGAATGGGTACCATTGTCAGAAAATATGGCCTTGCCGCGGATAATATCATTAATGCTCATATGGTAGATGCAAATGGAAGAATTCTCGATAAGAAATCAATGGGGAAAGGCCCTTTTTGGGCTATCAGAGGCGGAGGAGGAGCGAGCTTTGGAATCATTTTCGCTTGGAAAGTACAGCTTGTTCCTGTTCCATCCACAGTTACTGTGTTCACAATCACAAAGACCCTGGAACAAGGCGCAACAAACCTCGTTCAGAAGTGGCAACTCGTAGCAAGTAACTTCTCCGAAAATCTATTTATCCGTCTTGTTATAGGAGCTGCTGATTCTGCAGGTGGAAACAAGACGATCGCAGTTACTTTTGCAGGTGTATTTTTGGGACAAAGTGAGCAACTCTTGACTATGATGAACGAAAGTTTTCCTGAGCTGGGCGTCACGCAAAATGACTGCATCGAGACAAGTTGGATCGGATCAGTCCTTTACAATGCCGGATTCCCAACCGGGGCATCAATCGATGTTTTGCTCAATAGGACCAACCCGAACAAGGCATATTTCAAGGGGAAATCGGATTACGTGAAGGAACCCATATCGGAGAAAGGGTTGGTAGGGTTGTGGAATATACTTCTCCAAGAACAAAGTGGTTATATGATATGGACACCTTACGGTGGTAGAATGGGTGAGATTTCTGATTTTGAGATCCCTTTCCCTCATAGAAATGGGAACTTGTATGAAATTCAGTACATGGTTACTTGGGAAGCAGAAGGGGAAACAAAGGAGCATTTGCATTGGATCAGAAGGCTTTATGGATATATGACACCTTTTGTTTCACAAAATCCAAGATCTGCATATCTCAATTACAGAGATCTTGACTTGGGGATTAATATGAACAAAAATGCAAGCTATGAACAGGGTAGTGTTTGGGGATTGAAGTATTTCAATAACAATTTCAAGAGGCTGGCACAAATCAAGGCCAGAGTTGATCCAACTAATTTCTTTTGGTATGAGCAGAGTATCCCATTATTTTCGTCCTGAGAGAATATAAACTGTAGCAATTGTTCGGTCAGGCTTTTATCCACGTAATGTAATAAATGATTTTATGCATTCGCTCTTTCTTGTGACCCTTGGCGCTTGTCGGACTTGTACCAATTGTGGTCATTGTAATGATTCACTCCTAACTCCTAAGTGGGGTATAATTTCACGACTGGAAAACCGTGACAAAAATATGGCTGAAATTACACACCGAGGTCTAAAAATATCGTTCCCAACCCCGGTTGGAGCTCTGCCCCCTACACCCCAGACTAGACCATTGCTAAACTAAAGGTTGTCTGCACCCTAACATACATGGGATGGGAATCCTTCTGGAGGTTGTGTTAAGGAAAATGTGTTATGTGACTCGTTCTACGTATATTACGGTGATAGTTTTATTCTCATTCAAGCATCTATTTATCTTGTATCAGTATGTAAGCTTCTTATCGAAACATTGCGCGTCTCCCTTGTTTTCCAATGAGTTGTTGTCTATGTTGCTGTTAGCATTCTCCCCTTCCTTCTCTGGTTCTGTTTATTAGGCATTGCGCTATAAGTTTGTCGAATTCAATCTATGGAGCTTTGCTTTTGTTGGGAAGGAACATTTAAGGGCGGATCCAGGACACTAATCTACCCTAGGCTAATCCAAACTTCTACATAAATATAAATATGTAAATGTTAAAAAATACACAAAAGAAAAGTTCAACGAAAAGTACAAAAAAACGTACACTATTGCAATGCTCGACAAAGCAAATCAGTGATTTCCATAATTTTATACATCAAATGCAAAATAATTATGAATTCAAATAATTTCATCACAATTAAAGCACCTCTAGCTTCCCCACGAAGAGAGTTATTGGAGGTCTCCTTAAGTTTGAAAAACTTCAATAGTTGCACCAAACATATCAATCAAATCGTAAATAGAATCAAAATGTGAGCTCCAACGAGTTGCTCCCCGTCTCACGTTCACCACTATCTAACATACGTTCAATTTCAATAGTTTGGGCAGATTTGTAACTCAATATGTCATTTTGGAGAAGCACCAACAAGATTGACAATAGAAATCAACATTAAAAAGAATAACCAGATAGAGCTCTCAATTTTAGCATCTGCCCAATGCTAGTTGTAGTCGATGGGCAAAACAGTACTATATATAATACGCACATTGACAATCTCTAAGAAATAAGGTTTTTCAAATCAACGGATTCATCATGAGATCTAAGAGCACATGATTGCAAAGTAAGCCACCGTATACTCTCAATCGTTGTCATAAGTCACAACCTGTATTTTCTGAACTTCTTCTCAAGTTTGTGCATTTATTACTTTGTCAATATGCCGACCAATGTTCATTAAATTATCACAAGATTTCAAACAGGCTTCATTAGGCCTCTTCTAACTTCTAAACCCCTCACCAGTTAATGAGGAACGGTTTGCTGTCTTCTTTTAAAAAATGAAGCATGGAAAACAGAATGCTGCATCTTTTTTAGGAGAATACTCCAACCGAGGATGTTGTTTGAACCAGGATTGAAATCGACGATATTGATTTCCTGACTTGGACCGTAGAAACTCAGTAAGATTAAGTTGATATGGCTGCTTTGATATAAGCTCGTCTAATCGCATCATGTTGATTACCTGGATGTTCCCATATAGGAAAACTTAACTCCGGCTCCTATAACTGATTAATTTTGTATTTTGGGTCTTAAAACCGCCCCGACCCATCTGAAAATATGAGGTGGCTAAATTTATTAGGGTATAATTATACATATAATATTTTGTTTTCCATTTTTTTGCAGCATACCTGGGGTAAAGCCCACCTTAGTCCCTTCTTAGATCTGCCACTGGGAACATTGCAGTTTTATTTACGTATTTCTGACTTGGTAATCTCGATTGTTGGTCGAGTCGCGTTATCTTTCTTTACTATGAAACTATTTCGTTCCTACCAAGTACATTCATAGTCAGCTGGAGAATCAAAACTTGAGATCTATGTGACACTAGAAATGTCACATGTTAATGGCAGCAATGAAATAACAGTATCATAGCGTAGCGTATCTGCCGTTACGTAACCGTTTTTTGCCTCTCCGATACCATTACACCCCGGTCCGATATTGTTACACCCCGGTATACTGGTGAGAGGGAAAAATCGCATGTGTATCGGCTGGTTCCCATTACGTATCGGTCCATACCCAATTCATGGACTGGTTCACGACCGTTACGGCCGATACTCGACCGTTACAGATTATTAAAGCAATTTAAAATTATTTTTTTTATCAAAATATGGTTTTTAAAAATTCACAGCCGCTACACCCGATTCCCGTTATGTAACGTTCGATACTACCAAAACCGTTACCGTTACGTGTCGCAAAACCAGTATTTAAAACCTTGAATAGCACACATATTGTTTTGTAAATGCAGTTAAAAGTCTTAACATGGTGTGAGGGTTTTTTTTTCTTTCTTTAATTTGCATGTACCTTATCAATCTTACACCGGATAAATAATCGGAGATTATTGCCTTATTGTCGCAAAACGCGACAAATCCATATCATTGAAGATAATATGAACCGTGCATTTTTGTTTTGGAAATGGAAGAAGAGAAGTGTCTGACATGAAAGAGAAGAGACTGTCAACTTAGCCAAGGAGATTGCCTGAAATCAAACCAAGGGTTTTGACTTTTGAATAATGCTGATGATCTGTTTGATTATTTCCAGATCCCTTAAGGAGGAGAAGCAGGCAAATCATCCTTGGCTACTCAACAAATCTCTCATCTTCATGTGAGACCTCTCTTCCTTGTAAAGTTTTTTTACTCAATGCTCCAATGAGAAGATGGTATTTGATGGGGTTTCCAATCCTCCATTTATAGACCAAGGGATTATTCAAAATTTTCTGTGTGTCAATTTGTATTCCGAATATATTCTTTCTCCCTTTGGGAAGGACCAAATCTGGAACGAATGTCAATTAGAAAAGATTTGTGAGAAAATCTGCAACATGTACTGATGTATTGACCATCAACTTGCATCGTGTCAACTTTCTTGACCCTTTGGATCTTTCGAAAGGATATGAGATGAGGATGTTAGAAATAAAACTGATACAAAACAAAACAAGAATTTTATCTAGAATGAGTCATTAAATATGATATGATCAGATCGACTCAATATGAGGTCAAGATTTTTATTCTATCGGGCATAGGGTAAACTTCTTATCCAGACTTTTTATTTCCGGACCTCATGATACAAACATTTTTTTGACGATCCGATCTGTCCAATATGTTCAGAATGTGTTTTCAAGGGTCCACGCGGGAAATCTTAAAAAAAAAATACTGGGAAGGGCTTGATCCAAGCAGTTTTCGCAAAAAATATATATTTACATTCTTTGCGAAAACTGCTTGGATCAGCCCTTCCCGGTATTTGTTTTTGAAGATTTCCCGCTTCGACCCTTGAAAACACCTTCTGAACACATTGGACGGATCGGATTTTCCAAAAATAATTTGCAACACAAAAAAAACCATTTTTTTCTTATTTCCGGGAGGTGTGGATTAGAAATTTTTCGTATATATATATATAGGATAAACTTCCAATAAGGGTCCCTTATTGAAGTTAAAATGCGGACCTCACCTTTCCGAGAAAAATTTTGACGATCCGAACCGTTCAATGTTTTTAAAATGCATTTTTAAGGGCCTCCACGAGGATTCGTCCAAACAAAATACCCGGAAGGGCTTCACCCGATCAGTTTTGGTTAAAAACGTTATATATAGCGTTTTTAACCAAAACTGATCGGATGAAGCCCTTCCGGGTATTTTTTTGGACGAATCCTCGCGGAGGCCCTTAAAAATGCATTTTAAAAACATTGAACGGTTCGGATCGTCAAAATTTGGTCCGGAAACACACAAAAAAGGCTAGGTCCGCATGGTATTTTTCAATAAGGGACCCTTATTGGAAGTTGATCAATATATATATATATATATAGGAAGGCGGTCTCCTAAGGGATCCCGCATACAAAATTTGGTGCGGGATTGGCCATTTTTCAACTTTCCGGATCAAATTTTGACGATCCGAACTGCTCAATGTTTTTAAAATGCATTTTTCAAGGCCTACGCAGGAAATCTTCAAAAAAAAATACCCGGAAGAGCTTGATCCAAACAGTTTTAAATAAAACTATTTTTAAATTTAACCATTTCGAAAACTGTTTGGATCAAGCCCTTCCGGGTATTTTTTTTTTAAGATTTCCCGCGCAGGCCTTGGAAAATGCATTTTAAAAACATTGAGCGGTTCGGATCGTCAAAATTTGATCCAAAAAGTTGAAAAAAGGCCAATCCCGCACCAAATTTTGTATGCAGGATCCCTTAGGAGACCGCCTTCCTATATATATATATAGGAGAATGATCTCCTAAGGGCTCCCTTAGCCAAATTCCGTGCAGACCTCACCATTCCGAATCAAATTTTGACGATCCGAACCGCTCAATGTTTTTAAAATGCATTTTTAAGGGTCAACGCGAAAAATCTTCAAAAAAAAATACCCGGAATTAACAAAAACTGTGTGGATCAAGCCCTTCCGGGTATTTTTTTTTTGAAGATTTTCCGTGTGGACCCTTAAAAATGCATTTTAAAAACATTGAGCGGTTCGGATAGTCAAAATTTGATCCGGAAAGTTGAAAAAGGGCATGGTCCGCACCAAATTTTCCGTAAGGGAGCCCTTAGGAGATCGGCTTCCTATATATATATATATGGTAATAAAATTCAAGCTTCTATGATATGTGTAAAATAACATCTTATGCTTTTAGCTAGGTTGGCAACTACGAACCACTCATGTTAAAACGACATTACATACTCAAACAAATAGCCTAAAGGGTTTTCACAAATGAAAATTTGTAGTCATGTTGTGTTCCGAAGTCATGGAAGGAAAGTCAAATAAGAGAACTAAACGATAGCGAGAGAAGAAAAGTATTGGGACAAATGGAATATTTTCTTCTCTTTTTTTATAATGTTATTAAAAAAATGAAAATTTGAAGTAAATTGGGAGGACAAAAAGAAATAAAATTGATGTTTTTATGGTTTGTGTTTTTATGGTCATATACTCCCTCCGTCCGGATTTGTTAGTCCATAAACATACTTTTTCAAGTCCTAAAATGTTTGTCCATTTTCAAAAGTCAAAAGATAAAGTATGAAAATTTTACTTTTTTGCCCCTTTTCTAAAACTTAAAATAACAACTCAAAAACTATTTTTTTTAAATAATGTGTTAACATTGTTAAAATTTTTTTGCACCGTATTAAAGTTCTCAATGAGATCTATCAAACAAGATCCATATTGATAAATAAATAAAAAATTGTAATCACATTATTTTTTAGTTTGAAAATTGCACGTAGTTTTGTAGTGGATTATCAAATTAGAAAGGAGGGAGTATTAAATGGAGGGATTGAGGTTAAAATAGGAAATTAAGAAACTCAAAAGGTAATGGAAAAAAAGTTGGAATCCCCAAAACGGACCAACAAATCCGGACGGAGGGAGTAAAATATTTGAGTTCATAATGTTACCTTTGTTACCAAAAAAAAAAAAGAAGGCCCAGCGTAATACCAACATTGATGGGTCGGCCCAGAATATTTTGTCTGGGGCCGAAGGTTGAAGTCCGCATGGCCCTTGTGGAAATAAGAATGAAAATGCAAGCTTGAACAGGCTAGTGTTTGGGGATTGAAGGATTTCAATAGCAATTACAAAGCACATTATACATCCAATGTTTTGTGAGATTGGTTGTCGAATAGCGGTTGGTTTTCGGGGTGAAAAAATGGCTTCGGAGATTGGTTTTGGTTAATCTTCATGCCAAAATTTTGAAATTATCAATTGATAACCCAGAGGAACTTTGAATATTAATTTGTTGTCCATTTGTTAGCTTCGGCCTTCGCTCAAAGCTTCTCTTGTTGAGTCATATAATCGTTATGGTGAATTGAGAAATGTAATGGTGACCATGTTTGGTGAATTATGGTTATCAAATATGGTCACCGAAGTATTAGTGTTGCGAATACGGTTACCGAATAA
This sequence comes from Vaccinium vitis-idaea, assembly GCA_963854785.1. Lineage (NCBI taxonomy): Eukaryota > Viridiplantae > Streptophyta > Magnoliopsida > Ericales > Ericaceae > Vaccinium > Vaccinium vitis-idaea. The sequence goes on along the minus strand of OY978216.1, from coordinate 15,162,153 downwards.
GATTTCTGGATTTTGGTTTAGGTTTTGGTTGGTATCTTACCACCCTCCTTGTTTTTAGTTTTTTCCCTCTTTGGACCCTTGGCGTTTTCAGTCTCGGGTCCCTTTAATCTTTGTAATTTGTTTTCAGATATTAATAAATTCTTTGCTTAGCAAAAAAAAAAAAAGATTTTTGGTTGTGAAATGAGATTCAGATTTTTTTTTTCCTTGTGATTTCTGCCAGTGTTAGAGATAATCTGCAGGGCTCACCCCATCGTTAGAAAAATCACCACACGAGGTGCGGTTAACTAACCTAGGCAAACCCTGACCGTCAAATCCACACACACCCAAAAATAAAAAAAGATTGGGCAAATTTCAGTAACCTCCCCTGAGGTTTCTGACACAAACACAAACCTCCCCTGAGGTTTCTGAAATATCACTGGCCTCCCTTGCTTTTGGGTTTGTGTAAAGGAGACCCCCTTCCCTTAACAGAAGTTAGGAAGCTGACAGTTTTTGATGATGTCATTGTCCACAAACTTCTAATATACCCATAATACCCTCACCCTTACTCTCTTTTGCTATCTCCTCACTGTCCATCTCACACCAGGATATGAAAAGCACGAAAACCTCAAAAAATAATATATCACTGGTATAAACCACACATACATCTCACTGGTGCAAACCAGTGAGCAATTATCACTCAGACATACTCTCACTGATGCAGAAAACCTAGACATACATCTCATTGAATTTTCTTATCAAATGCAACAATGTATATTGATCAAATGCAACAAGTATCTGGATGTGTTTTTTCTGCACCAGTGAGTTTTCTGGATGTGTTTTTTCCTTATCAAATGCAACAATGTAATGCAATTACAAGAGTTAATCAAATGCCGTATTAGCAATCAATCCCATTCATCCAAATAACAGTCAGATACCAGTCAACAATTCAAGTTTTTGTCTCAGCAGTCAACAATACTCCATATTACATACTAGATTAAGTTACATACCAAATTAAGTCAAAAAGGGCTATACAAAACAGAGCTTTACAATATGAGGCAACAAAAAATGAGTCTAATCTGCCCTATACAACAATTAACACATTGCTCTAAGTATCCATTTGCAAAAGTTAGCATCAATTTCAGCCCTATACTATACAAAAAGTAATCTTGAATATGTCCATTCAGCTCAACAAAAATAATCCCCAAACTTGATCATCATCTGCATGTCAAAATAGGAATACATATCAGGATCAACATTATGTATCCTACCAACTTTTCCCTTATGATGGATGATCAAATCAAAAAATGTAGGAGGCATGGCTGAAATGAAAAACAGGAAATAAGTCTTGGATTAATAACAGACAATACTTGTATCACCTAAGGAAATAGAAAAAATTAGATTTACTGGAAGAAATGCACATTTTGATGAAAAACAAGAAAAAACATGCACATTTTACTGGCATGGCTGAAATGAAAAACAAGCAAAAACATGCACATTGTACTGGAAAAATCAGATTTCCAGTAAAATCAGATTTACTGAAAAAATCAGATTTACTTGGATCCAACATTTTGACAGTTTTACCAGAGAAAGATGGAAAATAAGTCGTTCATAAAAGAATGATGGAAAATAAGATGGAAAATAAGTTGTTCATAAAAGAATGATGGAAAATAAGTCGTTCATAAAAAGAATGATAGAAACTAAGGCATAAGGGGGCAGAACATACAAAAACTTGGAATACTATCACATTTATAGCAGACTGCATAGAAATGACATTAACAACTATACTTGTAAGGACGAAATAAGTGTTACCTTAGTTCTTGGGCTTTGATCTTCACTTCTTCAAGAGTTAGAGAAGGAGCCTTGGGTTTTCTGTTGATAGGTACCTGGGCAAAATCAAGCAAGTGAGATAGTCAAATCTTCAAGCAGTAATTTTACTTTGTGTCAGCAACAAGCAAAAATCTAAGAGGCCTGGGATTAAAGAAGTGGAGTGATGCAGATTGGGTCGCGTGCCGGTACTTGGAACAGCTCGATAGAAAAGTGGGAAAAACGGCCAGTGGTGGATTGATCCGCGGTTCTTATGGTTGAAGCGAAACGGCCCAACGATCAAGGCCCATCGGTCTATAGACCCATGGGCACCGGTGGTTTTCGGCCTAATTCCCTCGTTTAGGCCTCCGAAACATCAAATTTGCCGTTTTAGGAAATAATCAATCTGCTAATTACTTGGTCAATCCAACTCCGTTTTGACCTAGGTTTTTGGCAGTAGCTATATTTTTTATTCTAGTTTCCATATTTGAGCCTAACTCAAATATTTCCGTTTTTGGTAATTTTCGTAATTTTCTTTATTTTATGTTAAATCGGCATTGTTGCCTTTTCCCGTTTATTCCTAGGGTTTCCGTAGCCTATATATTGATATTGTAAGCCCTCGGGCTAGTCGGTTGTTGATTTATTAATAAAATTTCGAGTTTTAGAGAGAGTTTCTCTAATTCCTATTCGTGATCGTTCTTGTTCATCTTTTCTATACGCTTCCCTACATCATGGAGAGACTTATTTTGTACTTCTTGAGTAGAGTACATTACTCAGTCCACAATTTTACAAAGAGCAGAGTACATTACTCAGTTATTTTGTACTTATTTAACAAGCACAACAATAATGTACGTAGAGGTGATATTTTCTTACTTTGATCGTTTTTTTCTTTTTAAACTTAATAGTACTAAATGGGCAACAAAGATTGGGATCGGGCTAGGGCAACCCAAACTTCAGGGGGCCGGCCCTGTCGAAAGGTAACTAGCAGCATACTACCAAACGAGCAAGTATTGTTTCCAATGTGTCAGATCTACCATATATGCACTTAAACAGTTCCACATATCATTCAAGTGAAAAATTGGGCAAGATCAAACGAAACTGATAAAATGTCAAAACAATGCACTTTAACCACGAAATCTAAAAACAATTCCACGAACAAAGCAAAAAACATTCTAGCAAGAGAGCAACAACCAACAACCCCTGTTATTCGGGGTAAAAAATAGCCTACCCCTCAATCGAGTAAATATCCCAACAAGAATCAATCAACATAGCATCAAAAGACTAAAATGATTTTTTACCAACCCTAAATTTGGGATTTCGCGCAAAAAACGAAAAAAAATGCAAGAAAACGAGTTGCATGACTTACATAAAGGATTAACAGATGATTACAGATGCCGAAGTTATCTATTCCAGATGAAGATGCAGCGATCTAGAACGGGTTAATGGCTGAACTGAGCTTTCTCCTTCCAATCGGTATGTTTCAACACAATCGAACCAAGATCTTCATGTTTTCCTGTGCAAATTGCAATCTCGATCCATGCTCTCTACGTGATTGCCATCGTTTCTACTAGTGATCAGAGTAGCACCTTCATCTTCTTCTTCGTCTCTCTTTCTCTCTCTCTCTCTCTCTCTCTCTCTCCCCCCGATGTTGAGCGAATAATCTGGAATGTGCAAAATAGAGCCTTAGTGTTCATTTATATACAGGAGGGTATTTTGGTCTATTCCTTACCAGCTAACGGGGTAATTCACGCCGTCTGCGTGTTTTTGGCGGGAGGGGGGTCTCCTTTACACAAACCCAAAAGCAAGGGAGGCCAGTGATATTTCAGGAACCTCAGGGGAGGTTTGTGTTTGTGTCAGAAACCTCAGGGGAGGTTACTGAAATTTGCCCAAAAAGATTAAAGCCTATGACAGTCTATGACATTTGACATGCAACAAAAAGTTACATAAGTATGCAGAGATATGGTAGGTAAGGTAGGTTTGAATTACTTGGCAGTGTCAACATAATTGGGTGCAAAACGAGGTGGGTTTGACGGAAGTGTGAGGCCAACCTTTTGGAAAAACCCTTCACATGCAAAACGCTCGAAATTCAAATCGTGCGATAAGCTACAATTTTGATCTGTGGAGCGAGCCGGTCCTCAAAATTTTTAATATCATAAAAATTTATACTAAAATATAAAATCTTCTGAAAATATTTGTCGGCGGTCGCCTCGCCTTCTCTGCCCCCTAGATCCATTAAAATTTTTAGTCCTATTAAAAATAATGCATATGCCATCCTTTTAACTCAAAACTCCCAAGTCGTATTCCAAGTATGCTTTTTATTTTAGTGAAATATGGAAAGCTACTAGATGAAGTAACTTTAAAAATTTTAGAAAAACATGATAAAAAAATGATTAAAAAACTTAGAATCTGTAGAGTCTGCTGTGATACACACTTTTAATTCACCCTTCAAATTATGTAGAAAGGTCGCAAAGTACAATTTTAAAAATAAATTTTGTAAACTCTGCTGGAGAGATGCTCTAATACATTTAGCTAGGAAAGTGGTGGCAACCATCACTATCTTCTTATTGGCAAGGAACGTATCCTTAACCAAGATTAGCATAATGCTTTCATTATCACCACCCACTTTACTTCCAATAAGTTGTGATTTCCAAACTTGTGGCCCTTGTTTAAACTGAGACCCATTTTGTAATTAATTTAAGTATTAATTTTGTTGTATCTGTTCCAATAATATGTGCGAGCAATAATTTTCACGAACTCAAGTGTATTACTCGATGTATTTGTAAGTCATTTACAACGGAAAATGTACTCATACAATTTTAAAGCACAACTTGGAACAGTTCGATTCATGCGGATCCATATACATTAGATAGTTTCGAATCAATTGTGCCTGCAGGAATTCTATTTTAAAGTTGTGTATAGTATATGCTCAGTTTAGAATACATACTTCACCTCTATAAAAGGGTTCACAATCTAAGTGTGCCACAATTAATATCAAACACTTATTATTTACTAACAAAAAATGGTAAGAAATCATCAATTATCAGATCATCGGTGTGTATCCTACGCAACTTTTGTTGGACTGTATATCATAAAACTTCCAACAAAAAATTGTTAACAAATCAACAGGTGAGGATTGTCGGATCACTGGTGCGTAAACATCTTTTGTTTGGAAAATGCTACAGGCACTAACAAGTGTACCAACTATTACACTAATTGTCCATGTGGCACTCTTTTAGTGAATGAATCTATCCATGTATTGAATAGTGCATTGATGTATTAATGCCATGTGTGCATTTAGTGTAATAGTTGGTACACTTGTTAGTGCCTGTAGCATTGCTCCTTTTGTTTAGTTGTTTATCATAAAAATTTCCCCATTAATTAATGTTCCTATTTCTGATCCAAAAAAAAAAAAAATTAATGTTCCTATTTGGAAGTGAATTAATAACAGATGTTATCCACCTGGTTACATGCATGTCCATTAATGGCCCGTTTGGATGACGTATTGGTTTTGGAGGGATTAAATAGTAAGGGGAGATAAAATAGTCAGGGGGGTTAAATAAGAAGGGTGGACCCACATCGATGTGATAGTTAAGAATGGAGGATTAAATAGTCCATGGTTTGGATGAGAGATAAAAAAAGAGGGATAAGGAGGGTAATGTAAAATCACGTCAAAAGACTTTTTTGCCTTTGGTAATGCATATATTAAATTATGTATTTATATAATTATATAAATACCAAAATTAATTGTTTTGTTATAAATTATATTAAATAATTCATTTCAATATTCTTTTATAGTATAAATTAAGAATATTAAATATTAAAATTAACTCAACAAGTCAACAAGCGAACAATGTAATTCCCAAAGTATACATTTTTTTGTATTGAATTAAAGATCTCGATTAGTAGTTTAATTTGGTGCAAACAAAAATAAAAAATTATATGCGGAAGTACTTTATTTTTTTATCAGAAATATATTGCAAAGCAACACTGTAAAATTCTTAAGTATAAAAAATTTCAAATTTTTTTGTATCGAATCAAAGATCTCTAGTAGTAGTGTAATTTGGCACAAACAATAAATTAAAAATTATGCTCGGAAATTCTTTATTTTTTAATCCGAAGGAATTGCATGGGGTACGAAGGTAAAATGGGGTGGGATATCTCCCCTGACTAAATATAAGCATCCCTCCTCCCCATGCTTTTATTTAATGCGGCTTCACCCTGACTATTTAGCCGACGGCTATTTAGTGCGGGTGTGTTTTTTGTTTCCAAATCATGGGCTAAACATCACATCATTCCCTTATCACCCCTGATTGCCTCATCCCTCTTTTTAAACCTTCATCCAAATGAGCCTAATCATTTTGGTACTATTCGCCATGTTCCCAAATTTTAAAATATAAGTTGCTTTAGTGACTTCACTCACATGTCACCAATTGCAAACAAGATAAGAGAAAGTGGTTTAAGAAATTACATTAAAACCACAAAACTAATAATTGTACTTATCTACAGAGAATCATCACAAAGAAAGGTACAAAAACGTATGATTGCCTAAGCTTGTGACTATTTTTTTTTTTTATCGGCAAAATTATTCGATATATAACAACTTCTGACAAAGTGTACATCGGGAGAAGGGGAAAGAGAATCCAACCAAAGGCAAATAAGAAAAAAGAAAAATTAACAAAACCACATCCGACGGCCTCAACCTTATCGCCCTCATCGGCGAGGTAGAGACCGTGCCATGCCACCGCCGAAGCCCACCACCAACATCGATTAAAAAGAGATTACGCCATGTCACCGCCGTAACTCCATGACCAATAAAACAGACGCCGAACAAATCACTCAAAAGAAACAAAATCCGGTACCGACCCACTGAAACCCCAACACGGTACCCCAAAAGCGCCGCACTCACCATCTCTGCGACTAGTTATTTGGGTTTGTTTTTGCTTCTTTCAATGGTTCATAAATAAAGCTGTTTCACTCACTTAGGAATCTCAAATTTTATACTCCAGTAAACAAGTTTAAAAAATACTACCAACACTTCACTGGGCGTTGTTAATGTTGAAAAAAATATTTAATTACATAGAAGATATATAAAAATATATGAAAGTGCATTGAAAAGTACTAAAAAAAATAATAATAATAATAAAAAACACACACACCCAGGGGTTGCCCCAGTGGTTAGGGCGAGTGCCTGACTTTAGGGGTAGTCCCTTTGGTCAGGTGTTCGATTCCCCACAGGATGAGTACCTGTGCTAAGCGGGGGGCCGTGACTGGTGTGGGTTGCGCCAGCTCCCTCCGAGGTTTGGGTCGTGCAGTGGGTCCAATTAGTGGTCTATTGTAGGGCTGTTCCTCGGTTATCAAAAAAAAAAAGGTATATATGAATTTATTTTTTTGGCCATTTCATTAATGCTTATTGACACTCTAGTGAATGACCATAAATATATCATTGGAGGTAATAATGAAAGACAAGTCCCACTCAGACCCCATATAAATGATCAAAGCAGTATGTGCCAATAACTACTCGTCTTGATCCAAACGAAGCCAATTTTGAATTTCAACCCTAGCTCAATGCCTAGAACTGTTTTCCGATTGTATTCCCACAAACTAGCTGCAACTTTATGCATCCATGCCTAAATATTTCTTGGGCCATCACGGGCAAAAATTCAGTGTTGATTTAACCCTATGACACCTACCAATATGGAACAAATCCTTAGTATGCAACATTCTTGTTGCAACACACGTGGCCCAACAACTTTCTCGATAGCCATAGTGTTGAACACATCTCCTATAATGTAGGTCGAGATTGTGCTCTGATACCATTTGTAACAATCATCCTTAGTGGCTCAATAACTTGTTTGAGCTTAGCAACATGGTCCAAAAATTTTATTGGGAATTTTTTTCCTGGTTTGCTTCCGTTAGCATTGGTCCCCTCGGAGCATCCACATTAACATCCCTTGATTTTGAACCAAATTAGAGAGAAAGAGAAACTTTTTTACATTACCAAGCCACATTTTAAAAATTTTGTTGCATCAGACTCCCTATTTTACCTCTATTCTGTTAAACTATTATTTTATTCTTTTTTTTTTTTTTTGCTTTAAGTTTTTCCAAAAAGTGATTGAGATAGTTGAAGGAGAGAGAAACAAATACTCCGTACTAAAATAAGAGTTGGGCGTGAATAGTGACTCATTTTTTAGGAGGCACAGCAACAAAATCAATTTGTTGAGGTGCTTTAGGGAGGCTAATAAATTAAATGACTAGTTTTAACCGGTTTCTCCTGAATTTAGCTTGGAATGATATTTAGGGAGTGAGACATGGATGTTATGAGACTGAACATATAGAAAGGAAAATAGGAGTAATTTCTCTAAATAAAACAAAAAGAATTACGAAATTGAACGTCAAGAGCAAGTTGTTCTAAGGCAGAAGGTTGTTCTGTCTAGTACTCTATGTGCCAATGCCTTAATATATAGGCTACAATCACGAATTCAGCATTACATGGGATCAGCAGTTGACACCCCCAACTACCTTAGGGTTGTGCTGGCATTCTTTTATGTACCTTGTTCTCAAGATGATCAAATTTGCAAGTACAAGATTGTAGAGCAAAATTTCTTAATTTTAAATCTATTTGCAATATTACACAAGCTATATATATTGCGTAACTTTATTTGTTAGTATTTCTGTTTACATGGCTTTATTTGGTAGTTGGAATACCTTCCAAATATCAACTTTGTTAATGTGGAGTACCAAGTAAGAGACGTGACCCCTTTTTCATGGTTATTCCGAAACAATAGTCCAGCGAGTCAATCATGACATACTAAATAATAGATTATTTTGTTCAAAAATGATACAGACACACCCACTCGGATACACTCTGCCACACCCCCTCTCACATGTGGGGTGGGTCCCTCCCTGGTGGGTCCCCTCACATGTGAGAGGGGGTGTGGCAGAGTGTGTCCGAGTGGGTGTGTATGTATCATTGTTCTATTTTGTTTTGGTAGTAGACCTTCGATTGCTTTTATACCTTTTGTCCATATCTCTCTGTCTCAATCATGACATACTAAATAGATCTATTCGCGGGAAGAGTTTTATTTTCAATCCGGACGATCTATTCCCGCAAAGAGTTTTATTTTCAATCCGGACGATCTATTCCCACAAAGAGTTTTATTTTCAATCCGGACCATTGATTGTCGAGACGAATAGTTTAGATGTGGTTGGTAGAACCTGCCGAAGCCCCCGGGTCCATAAAACTAATACTAACACCACATACGTCTTGTACTATGGTATGTCTTAACCATTTAGGAGGATATATAATTTGGGAAAAGGCTACAATACACACCCCTTATTTGGGTGTGTATCATACATACCCCTATAAAAGTTACGAATTTTTTGTAAAAGTTACGAATTTTTTTATAAAAGTTACGAGACACACAAAAATATTACGAATCATAAAAAATGTTACGAATCATATTGCTGAAAAGTTACGAAAAACTAAAAAATGTTACGATTGCCGATGAGGTGGCACAATCTGGACCATGCAATAGGTGCATATGATACACCCAAATAAGGGGTGTGTATTGTAGCCATTTCCATTTATATTTGATACATCTTTAATTACAAACATAAGAATTTAACTTTTTTCCTTTTTCCTTACTACAGGCAAGAAATCTATTCTAACCTAACCTGCAACGTGGCAAAGAAAATTACATGATGAGAATTGATTGTCTTGATAAAGAACCGGAAGAGAGACTCTCGCCGTAAATCATAAGAATTTAACTAGATACAGAATATCTAATTATATAGCCTGCTTGAACAAATTGTCCCTGATTAAATACCGAAAACAAATAATAAGTTGTTAGTTTCAATTTTTTTGTGTTTTTTGTTAAACGATAAAATGTTGGTATGTTAGTTAAGTTTGATAACTATGGCAGACGAATTTGGTTCCATCGACTTGAACCTCGGACCTTACACATTAGCAGAAGTGCCTAAAGTATCCCCTTATAAGTCTTAACAGCTTGAGCTATAGCTCTGTGTCGTCAGTTTCAATTTGAACATGGACACGCTGAGGGCTTTTCCAACTTTGATGGCGTGATGTGCGCTGAAGGGCCATGGAAAATCACGGAATGATTAGTAGGTCCTTTGGTTTGCTTCAACCCCTCAAAAGCCTCAACTGATCATCCTTTGGTCAATTAAGCAAATCGAGATCCATTTTTGAGGAAACTTTACACTAAAAGAAAAGTTCCTTTGAACGTTTCAAAAGTATCTTTTATTTTCTCGACTTCCAAACAACGTGTTCTGTCAAGGTCAACGACAGAGTCAGAAATCAAAATCGAAGGGGACTAAGTTATAAAAGTAATCGTGGTTTAATAATTTTTTCAAGACTAAATTTAGTTGTTCGAGTTTTAATAGGACGGTTTTAACAAATTAAAAAATTAATCTCGATTACCATTGTTAGCATCATTATTGCATGATATTATTTACCATAATTTAATGTTCTCGAAATGAAAAATTATTCTTACCTTTTATAATTATTTTTGAAACTTTTAAATTTTTTTAAAAATATTTATAAAAAAAATGTACAAAATATAATCCAAAATAGGTCCGTCCCTATCTCTTGTGACTTTCCCTACCTACCAACTGATTTTTGTTACTCAAATAATACGAAGGCCGAAAAACCGACTTTTACTTTTAAGGTCAATAATTAGTGTGGTTAATCATTGCTTCACTTTACTTTTAAGTTGTTTTCCCCAGATAAAGGGTTGATCCCCCCCAAGATAACCCTTTGTTTCGTCTTCAAACTGGAAACTGTTATGTCTAAGAATTGTTTTATTGTCGTTGCTGAAATTGTAAATATCCAAATCCAACCCAAAATCTTATGTTATTAGGTGGGTAAGCCCCAAGATTTTATGAAGTGATCACTAATTATCATGCCCAAGTATTGTGAAATCGTATTCCTTAACATCTCTCCAATTTGCGCTTTCGTTTGAGTTTTGCCGGTGTAGTAGTCTCTTTTTAGGTCTATGAGCGCTTAGTTTTTTGTGACTTAGCGTATTCGGGCCAATTTTCGCACATCGACTAATTCCCAACAATCCAATCATACCTTCCACTAGCATGTAGTCCAATTAAAGCCGATGCAAGTTCCCTTACGAGTGACCTCATGAGAATCGATAGCACTAACATATTTTGAATTACCAGAGACTCTAAGAAAAAAGCAGACTCCTAAGTTTCAAGTCCTAAGTTTCAAGGCCCCGATCGACAAGGCCAGACCCTTTGGTTCAAATTTCTCTCCGTTCAATAGTCGTAATAGAAACAACTACTATTGAAGGTCACTTCGTTAATGGAATGGAAAAATTGACAGTCACTTTCATTCAAGATTGAGTGGAAAACCCACATGCACCATCATATCTTTTTGAAGGCAGAACTAATTCTTTCTCGTGTATCTGAGAAAAAGACGACATAAATAAATTGTGTTGTCCTCTCATGGCCTGCAAACTGATGTCAAGGTAAAAAAAAGAGGCCAAAATCGTAGAAGGGAAACCTAATCTAAATCACTAACTAGAACTCACAATTTGTCAAGTACCCTATGTTTTACTGTATGATGGATTTGAAGCGGTATTTGTAAGTGTTAGATTTGTTGGAGGGTTTTAAATTTTTAATCAAAAACAAATTAAGCTTGGGTGGTTTGGATGAGGAATATGGGGTAAAGTCTAACACTCCTCTTCAAGTGCAATCCAGATGCTCGTGGAGGTATAGATTGATGAGGGGCGGCGATCGATTGACTCGGACGAAAACTCTACCACGTGAGGTGAAACGATCCATGACATAGCTCTGATACTATGTTAGATTTTCTGAAGGGTTCCAACCTGAAATCAATTGGCTAATACTGGAGTAACTTCTAGATTATATATTAACCAAGTCGGAGTAGCTTGAGCAATATGGGATAAGAATAAAAAGTGAAACATTATGAAGAAAAGATGAGAAAATCCTGAAATAATTAGCCTCTCTTATTTTCCCCATTACCTCAAAAATCCGAACACAAAATTTGTATCATCATTGCTCTTTGGCAAAATAATTAATCCAGTTTTTTTTTTTTTTTGTGCTTCAACAAATTTTTTTGGTGTTTGTTAGTTTTGCATCAATATCTTGTGGATTATTGATTTGGCTCGACAAGAGAAATCTAAAAATTAAAAATATTAATCAAACTAAAATTTATGTGATTAAAGACAAAAATAATTCAATAATCCACAAATGTTTGGATTATTTTTATCTTTTCAGTAATCTTTTCTAAAATTGTGATCATAACTTTTTTTCTTTTTAAAGATTACGTTAATTTCGTGGTCACATTTTTATCTTTAGTGAACTTTTGATAAAAATTTAATTGTGAGCATTAGATTGGGTTCCAAGTGCTTCTACGATTTTGTATTTAAAGTTACGTAATCGTTAGTGAACATTTTAAAGATTACATTTAATTTTGTGTTCGGATTTTTACTTTTTAAAGATTACGTTAAAATTTTGAATAATTTTAAATCATTATTTTTTACTTCTCAAAATTTTGAATCTTTGAAATTCATTTATTTCAAAGATTACGTTCTCCTTACCTCATGCTAGGGTCATCAAATCACCATCAATTCTATAAATAAAACCTCAAGAGTCTCTAACTTTCCACACAAAAAACAGACCAAAAAAAGCAGAGAAACTAAAGCCCAAAACACTTCCATGGAGTCTTCTTCAACCTCCACCATCATCATTTCATTACTTGTAATCCTTCTCTCCTTTTCATTGGCATCTTCAGATTCCTTCCAAGATAACTTTTACAAATGCCTCAACTCCCAGATTTCCGTCCCCCTCTCCACTTGTTTTTACACCCCAAACAACCCCTCCTTCACTCCCCTCCTCAACTCATCTGCCCAAAACCTCCGGTGCCTACTGCCTTCCGTGCCGAAACCCGAGCTGATTTTCACACCCCTGACCGAGTCCGATGTCCAATCGGCAGTAATTTGCTCGAAACAGCTCAATTTTCACCTCAGGGTCCGGAGTGGAGGCCACGACTACGAAGGCCTCTCGTACATCTCAGAAATCGAGACGCCATTCGTAATCGTGGACCTGTCCAAGCTCCGGTCCGTCAGTGTTGACATAGAGGGAAACAATGCTTGGGTTGAAGCCGGGGCGTCCGTGGGCGAGCTTTACTACAGGATTGCTGAAAAGAGCAAAATCCACGGGTACCCTGCTGGCCTTTGCTCTAGTTTAGGCATTGGTGGACATATTACTGGAGGGGCATATGGGTCAATGATGAGAAAATATGGCCTTGGAGCTGATAATGTCCTCGATGCCCGTATCGTCGACGCGAATGGAAACATTCTTGATAGGGTATCCATGGGGGAGGATCTTTTTTGGGCTATTCGAGGAGGCGGCGGAGGAAGCTTTGGGATCATACTTGCATGGAAAGTAAAGCTGGTACCTGTACCGGAAACCGTGACGGTTTTCACGGTTACCAAAACATTGGAACAAGGCGCGACGAAGATTCTTTACAAGTGGCAACAAGTTGCCGATAAACTCGATGAAAATCTCTTCATCAGAGTCATCACTCAAACCGGAGTCGGCGCGAAAAAAGGCGAAAGGACCGTGAGCAATTCCTACAATGCCCTTTTTCTCGGTGGCATAGATACGCTCCTCCAAATTATGGCCGAAAGTTTTCCTGAATTGGGTTTGCAACGAAAGGATTGTGTCGAAATGAGCTGGTTGGAATCGGTCTTATACATCGCTGGGTACCCTAGCAGTGTCCCGCCCGAAATTCTCCTCCAAGGGAAATCCTCGTTCAAGAACTACTTCAAGGCAAAATCCGATTTCGTGAAAGAACCGATTCCGGAAAGCGGTCTCGAAGGGATTTGGAAAAGGTTTTTGGAAGAAGACACGCCTCTGATGATTTGGAACCCGTACGGTGGAATGATGAGCAAGATTTCGGAGTCCGATATCCCTTTCCCGCACCGAAACGGGACGTTGTTCAAGATACAGTACGTGACGATATGGGGAGACGCGGATAAAGACTCGCCCGGACGGCACGTCGAATGGATACGGAAGCTTTACAACTACATGTCCACTTATGTTTCCAAGTTTCCGAGAGAAGCGTATGTGAATTATAGGGACCTTGATTTGGGCATGAACAAAAATGGTAGCACAGATTTTGTGCAGGCCAGTGTTTGGGGGTCCAAATATTTCAAGAACAACTTCAACAGATTGGTGAGGATCAAGACGAAGGTCGATCCTGATAACTTTTTCAGTCATGAACAGAGCATCCCAACTCTTCCAAAGGGAGGAAAACAGAGAAGAAGAACGGGTAGAAGATCCCACATCAGGGGTGAAAATGGGAATATGTTATTTTAAGCTTGGAATAGTGGTTCTTATTCTCCAAGTGTTAACAAAGACGTAATGTAATGGTTCTTAACTGTGAAATTTCTTTTTCTGCTTACCTTTTGTGGAAAATATGTATCTGTGACTATTAAGTGTTATCTCCTTGTTTATGATCTGCCACTTTGCCTCAGTAAATGGGGAGGTTTTCGTCTTTGTGAAATCTTTGTAATTCAACTTCTGATGATTCTGAGGCAAAAACAAAATTAAAATCACCTGAAAAAAGGATCCGCGGGCCTGTTATGAGGGGGCTCACTACATGCGTGTAGTGAGCTCTCTCGGCCATCCGATCGGCAATTAACGGTTAGAATAAATTGGGGCTAAAGTAAATGTAAAAGTGTTTTTTAAAGTGTAAGATGATCTGGATCGTTGATCGCCGATCGGACGGCTGAGGGAACTCACTACACGCATGTAGTGAGCCCCCTAACTACGGGAAAAGAGTCTTGTTATCCACAAGCTCAATCTGACGCCCTTGGTTTTGCTTTGGCATATATAATCAGTTTTAACGGCAACAATACCCACATTAACAAGAACTTTTACGGATTGGCGCAGTGATAGTTACCTTATAGCTAGGGATTTCACGAAGTCTTTTAGTCTAGAGTTCGACACTTAGAGCATCGGCAGCAGGTAAGCCATATGAAGATTTGAGGCAAAATAGAGAGGAAAAGAGGGAAAACTGGACTGCAGCAGCTTGCGTAAAACCATTGTACTGTTGGAAATTCGGTGTGAATGAAACGGGGCATTCGGAGGGTCTTACGAGGCAACCGAAGGGACTCCACGAAGTAAGAGAAGCGGGTGATCAAAATCGCTGGTTAATGCGATATTTACACCCCTCCATGATGAGACATGATGGCAATCAAATTTCTGTATCAGTTTTCTTCCAGAATTCAAATGCTACATAAATTCGTGGGAGTTTTGATTTCCAGCATTTGATCTCGTATTCAATGGGGAGGCTCCCCATTGATTCACGTATTCAATTCGCCAGCTCCTCCTGCAGCTATATATTGGTAGCTCTGCCATTTGGTTTTGATCATCAGAAATTCGAGCAACTTATTCCATTCCAGAAAGTCATTTTTTAGAGAGAGAGGCAGACGTTGTTTCAGTTCGCCAAGGCTTCCAACGGCGGTGTTCCGGTGGTTGTGGTACTAGCCGTTTCATCCTGCGACGAAGACGTCGGTTCATCCTACAACACCCACGGTAGGCGGCGCATCTTTGTTAAGGAGAGTGTGTTACACACGACTCGGCCTTTTCAATCTACAGTTTGTATCTCGAATTTCATTCTGTAATTTCCAGTTTATGTAATTGTATTGTATTCTGTTCATGTATTGTTATATCAATGGAATTTGTTCTTTGGATCTATGATTGCCACTGTATTTTTTCCAACATGTACCGTGACACTGTTCATCGTCTATCCATTTTTTTTATTGTTTCTCTCTCTCTCTCTCTCTCTCCCCCCCCCCCCCCCCCTCTCTTCCCCTACCAGAAGCGGTTACCTCTTCCGTTCACTTGCCGGCGACCATCAACCAGAATCCCAGCTCAACGCCAGAAGCCAGAAGCTCAACGGAGACAGAGATCGACGAATACGGAGATTGGAGGCTTTATAATCCAGAGCTTTTGTTCGACGGCGATGGAGCTTTCGATCGACGGCAACGATCGACAGCGATGGAATTGAGCGAAACCCAGTTCAGATTTCAAGGCAAAGATCAACGACGGCGAAGTAGAAGGTAACGAACTAACGATCAAGATAAAACCCCATGTTCAGAAAATTAGAAAGACATAGATTTGAGTTGGGTTTGGAGGTGAGTGTTTCTGTTGATGGAACTGAGAGAAATAGAAGGTAACGATGGCAAAGTAGAAGGTAAAAGGTAATGACGGCGAAGTAAAAGGTACCGATCGGACGGTGATGTATATACTCGCCGGTCTTGGAATATATATATATATATATATATACTGATACCAAAATAATAAAAGGATCGTATGAAAGAAGAAGGCAGAGAAACTTACTGGAAAATACTGATTTATTTATGATGGTGGTAGATGGAAGTGATTTACAAGTGGAAGGGAGGAGAGGAATTACAAGAGAGAGAGAGAGAGAGAGGTACTGAAAAGCCTGCCTACGAATGGCAGATTACAGCTCTTTATAAGCGCTACGACCTACTGTAGCAGTACTGTAGATGACGTCACTGATGACGTTTTACAAAATATCTAGTACTGTAGATGACGTCACTGATGACGCTTTTGCTGCTGTTGTCGTTTTGTGCCGACGATTACTGTTGCTATCGTCATGGATAACGATCTACCGATTTTTCTTCTTTTCCTTGCCTTTCAGCATTTTTAACTCAATCATTGAGTCCCAAAGATCCGCTTCAGTAGGATAAACTTCGGTGTCGTCATTGGGGTCTTGAGACTCTCCGGCAAGGCAAGTGAATTGACCTTGATCCTGGTCTTGAGAGGACATGGAGATGTCGCTCTTGGCGTCTGTTTGTGATGTGCTGGTTCCTTGAGTAGCCAAGTACTGATCTTTGATAATTTCCATAAGCTTAATATCTTGCTCATGTTCAGATAGATTTGGATTCTGATTATGAATCATCATTTTTATCTGCTGAATAAAATTCACTGGACCCTGTGATGGGTTACTGCTTGAGACTTGTGACATATAATCAGCCTGATACTGTTCTACGGTTTCTTTGATAAATGATAAACATTTATCAGTCTCGAAACGAGACCACCATTTAACGAAAAAATTTCTTTGAACTTCTGGGATACGAAGATGATCTTCGGCTATTTCATATCCCCATTGCCAAATCCAGTTAATTCTGAATTCGGTACAAAACCATAAGAGGTCTTGTCCTTCTGGTGGATTTACCGCTGTTATTCCCTTAAGCTTCGGATGATATTTATACCAAACAGGGAATTGTTTCTGAATTGATTCTGGAAAAATTTCAATTTCTGGTGCATGGTATTCCCACCAATGGAGAAACCAAGATGGAAATCCAGTTTCTTTCTGTACAATCTCCGGATTCATAATAAAGAACCATGAGTGGGTTCTTACTGGATTCTGATAATAGAATGCGTAGGTCCATGCCCTGGCATAGTCCCAATAGTTATACTTTTGCTCATTAATTTTCAATGTCCTGGTTGCAAATGTTGAGAGGCCCCACTCTTGAGGATGCATCACTCTGATAATATAACATTTTGAAAAGGTGATGGGGGTTCTGCTATTACCTTCTTCCAGATAATGATGAGTAATTTGTACTGATGATGTCTCAGTAAGGATGGCCTCATAAATATATCGAGACTTCCCTTCTTGGACGGTATACTGCTGGTTTTGAAGATACCTTTCTTTAAGGCACCATGGATCCTTCGGATGTAAATTTAGATCACCTTCGGATAATGTGATCAATGGTTCTGTTATATTCTTTTTAACATATTGAGGCCCTTGCTCAAATGCCTCTTTGGCTGTTTTCTGCTTTGACTGACTGGAAGATTCTCCCAGAGTCGGATATTCGGATAGGGAGAGAGAAATTCTTCCTCTTCCATACTGCTGAGATCCTGATTTTCTTCCGCCACGACCTCGGCCACGTCCTCGACCACGGTCAGGTGGTTCCATACTGCAAGAAATTATAATGTGATTAGGCTCCAGATAAAACCTTTAAAGCCCTATGTAGCCTTTTAAGGGTACAACTCATATATGCACAATCAGCTTTGTCATCTGGGTGACCATTGTCTTGCAGCTTTTTAATAAGCAATTTAAGCTTAAAGATCCAATAATGAAGATTAATCTTGGTGTAAGGCTGGACTACGGATTGAATCCAAATACGGCTCATTTCTGATTTAATACGTTCCCGTTCTGCATCATCCATGCTGCAAAAATTCTCTGGTTAAAAAATCGGGTAAAGAATTCTGTTCACCTTTGATGTATTCAATATCAAAATCAAAAGCAGAAAGTTCTGATTGCCATCTAGCAAATATCTGCTTAGAAACTAAATTCTTTACATCTTTAGCTAAAATGAATTTAGCTGAGCTACAATCGATACGGATTAAAAAGGTTTGATTGAGCAAATCATCCTGAAATTTAGAAATACATTTCACTATAGAAAGCATTTCCTTTTTAATAGTGGAATAATTGAGCTGGGCTTTTTTCCACGATCCTGAGGTAAATCTAACTAATTCCTCTTTCTGAGATTGAGGATTCTGCTGCTTAAGAATACCTCCATAACCTAAATTGGAGGCGTCTGTCTCAACTATTTTACGCCAAGCTGGATTAGCTAGACATAAGCAAGGCAACTGTTTTGCCCTAAGCTTAATTCTTTTTACTGCTTTGGTATGCTCCTCAGTCCAAGGAGGAGGAGTTTTCTGTAAACGTTGATATAATATAGCAGTATCCTGGGCTAAATTTTTATAATAGTCTGCAATATAGTTTAGACTTCCCAAGAATCTCTGGAGTTGAGTTTTCTCTTTTATTTCATCTGGAAACTTAGAAGCAAACTCAATACTACGGTTGATGGGAATAATGGTTCCTTGGTGAATGTTATGACCTAAGAACCTTACTGTAGTCTGAAATAATTTCATTTTAGGAGCAGAGATAACTAAACCATTGCGTTTCACTGCTTCTTTCAAAGCTCTAAGATGCTTAAAATGCTGATCAATAGATGACGAGAAAATTAGAATATCATCTATATAAACAATGCAATAATCAGAATAGGGTGAAAATATTTCATTCATAATATTCTGAAATTCTGATGGGGCATTTTTCAAACCAAAAGGCATGACGTTCCATTCATAATGGCCAAAAGGAACAACAAATGCAGTTTTATACCGATCCTTTTCTTCAATCTGAATTTGCCAATACCCAGATTTTAAATCAAATTTAGAAAAGATAACTGCGGATTGTAATCTTTCAAGCAAATCCTTTTTGTTTGGAATTGGATATCTTATCCATTTCAAAACATCATTCAAAGGTTTATAATTAATAACAAGACGAGGAACTCCTCGCTCTTTCTCAGCATTGTTGAAAACATAAAATGCAGTACAGCTCCAAGGAGAATTCATGTCTCCTAAGCATCAGGAGTTTAGAAACTGGTATTTTACCAAGTTTGATCATTCTGAACAAGATTTTATCAAAAATCATTTTTATCAAGATTTGGAATATCGTCAAACTATTGTACCCTTCAAAAAATGGTTTTTGAATTGGTATCAACATCAGTATCATATTGCTGTTATTCATGATTTTCAAAAGGTTTGGAGTAAATCAGATGGTACTATTGCTAAATCTGTTCATCCTCCTCCAGAACCCATTAAAATGGAAAACAGTAAAAACACCTTAGAAGCCATTCCTTATGTGGATATTAATAAGGCCTCTACTACTTCTTATTTACCTGAAAGTGTTTGTGTCATTAAACAGAATAACTTTACCAATATGAGTTTGTAGAC
>OY978216.1:15017675-15142342 GCA_963854785.1 Vaccinium vitis-idaea | reverse complement strand
CTCACTACATGCGTGTAGTGAGCTCTCTCGGCCATCCGATCGGCAATTAACGGTTAGAATAAATTGGGGCTAAAGTAAATGTAAAAGTGTTTTTTAAAGTGTAAGATGATCTGGATCGTTGATCGCCGATCGGACGGCTGAGGGAACTCACTACACGCATGTAGTGAGCCCCCTAACTACGGGAAAAGAGTCTTGTTATCCACAAGCTCAATCTGACGCCCTTGGTTTTGCTTTGGCATATATAATCAGTTTTAACGGCAACAATACCCACATTAACAAGAACTTTTACGAATTGGCGCAGTGATAGTTACCTTATAGCTAGGGATTTCACGAAGTCTTTTAGTCTAGAGTTCGACACTTAGAGCATCGGCAGCAGGTAAGCCATATGAAGATTTGAGGCAAAATAGAGAGGAAAAGAGGGAAAACTGGACTGCAGCAGCTTGCGTAAAACCATTGTACTGTTGGAAATTCGGTGTGAATGAAACGGGGCATTCGGAGGGTCTTACGAGGCAACCGAAGGGACTCCACGAAGTAAGAGAAGCGGGTGATCAAAATCGCTGGTTAATGCGATATTTACACCCCTCCATGATGAGACATGATGGCAATCAAATTTCTGTATCAGTTTTCTTCCAGAATTCAAATGCTACATAAATTCGTGGGAGTTTTGATTTCCAGCATTTGATCTCGTATTCAATGGGGAGGCTCCCCATTGATTCACGTATTCAATTCGCCAGCTCCTCCTGCAGCTATATATTGGTAGCTCTGCCATTTGGTTTTGATCATCAGAAATTCGAGCAACTTATTCCATTCCAGAAAGTCATTTTTTAGAGAGAGAGGCAGACGTTGTTTCAGTTCGCCAAGGCTTCCAACGGCGGTGTTCCGGTGGTTGTGGTACTAGCCGTTTCATCCTGGGACGAAGACGTCGGTTCATCCTACAACACCCACGGTAGGCGGCGCATCTTTGTTAAGGAGAGTGTGTTACACACGACTCGGCCTTTTCAATCTACAGTTTGTATCTCGAATTTCATTCTGTAATTTCCAGTTTATGTAATTGTATTGTATTCTGTTCATGTATTGTTATATCAATGGAATTTGTTCTTTGGATCTATGATTGCCACTGTATTTTTTCCAACATGTACCGTGACACTGTTCATCGTCTATCCATTTTTTTTATTGTTTCTCTCCCCCCCCCCCCCCCCCCTCTCTCTTCCCCTACCAGAAGCGGTTACCTCTTCCTTTCACTTGCCGGCGACCATCAACCAGAATCCCAGCTCAACGCCAGAAGCCAGAAGCTCAACGGAGACAGAGATCGACGAATACGGAGATTGGAGGCTTTATAATCCAGAGCTTTTGTTCGTCGGCGATGGAGCTTTCCGACGGCAACGATCGACGGCGATGGAATTGAGCGAAACCCAGTTCAGATTTCAAGGCAAAGATCAACGACGGCGAAGTAGAAGGTAACGAACTAACGATCAAGATAAAACCCCATGTTCAGAAAATTAGAAAGACATAGATTTGAGTTGGGTTTGGAGGTGAGTGTTTCTGTTGATGGAACTAAGAGAAGTAGAAGGTAACGATGGCAAAGTAGAAGGTAAAAGGTAATGACGGCGAAGTAAAAGGTACCGATCGGACGGTGATGTATATACTCGCCGGTCTTGGAATATATATATATATATATATATATATATATATATATATATATATATATATATATATATATATATATATATACGGGGAGGCTCCAGTCCGGGATCCCGGAAATCCCGGATTGAAGCGTTTTGAAGCCCTTCCCGATATTTTTTTGACGATCCGAGCCGTCCAATGTGTTCAAAAGGTGTTTTCCAAGGCCCACGCGGGAAATCTTCAAAAAAAAATACCGGGAAGGGCTTGATCCACGCAATTTTTCGCAAAAACTGCATATTTACAAAATTGCGTGGATCAAGCCCTTCCCGGTATTTTTTTTTGAAGATTTCCCGCGTAGGCCTTGGAAAACACCTTTTGAACACATTGGACGGTTCGGATCATGAAAATTTGATCCGGAACTATGAGTTCCGGACTCTCTAGTCCCGGACTAGAGAGTTCCTCTCTATATATATATATATATATATATTAAAAAAGGAAAAATAATATTTTAATAAAAAGATAGGTAAAATGGGAAAAAATTTGGGTACCTACCGGATACCATGTGGCCGTGCAAAGCACAATCTCGGCCGTTCAAAAGTGTTTTGGACGGCCGAGATCGATTCCCTCTGTCTCCTCTCACCCGGACACTCTCTCTCTCCTCTTTTTCTCTCTCCTATTCCGGCCCGTTGGATTGCATTTTGGACGGCTGAAATTGCCGAGCGGGTGCCACGTGGGCAATACCCGCTCGGCACTGAAAAATTTCTCAATAAAATGGATAGTGTTGTTGGAGTGTTGAGAGTGATGAACTAACTAAATGCACTGTACACCAGCCTTTTTGCTAAAAATTTACAGTTGTTTTCGCTCTTACTGTGTTGAGTCAATCCATACAAGATTTTGTCCGGCTTTAATTTGCCATTCACAAAATGGTGAAATTGACCCCATGATGGCTGATATCTAATATAGGCATATAGCCATATAGGTGTTCACATCTGATGGCTAATTGCAGGTGTTGTAATATGGTAGCCATCAGTGTTTTTGTCCGACCAGTTTAGAAATATCTCAGCGTACACGTCAGGCTAATTCTTTAGCCAATGATGCCATGTACTGTGCTCTTTCTGGTAAGCAAACAAACTGAAAATGACACCGGGTGTCGAATTTAACACCGACAGCCAAGTCCAGGTGTTTAATTGAAATAACCAAAAGTTTAGGTGATTGTAAGATGAACCCTTCTATTGGGACCGATCGGTTTGCACCGATGGGGTACCGACGGCGTCGCCGACGCCGTCGGTACCCCATCTGTGCAAACCGATCGGTTCCCCTATCTTTACCGTTGTAAGATATTGTCATGAACGATTGGAGGTCATTCAGAATATTTCCCTCCACCGAATTAGTCAATTCGTTAGTCGGGATACTGAGTTATTAAAAAAATCCTACGTTGTCAAGATGCTAGGGAAATCAATAGAGGACCCGTGGAAATTGTGCAGAATTGGAGCTCTACTTTTTCCCTAAATAATTGGTAGATTTGGTATAAAGCAGGGAAAAGTAAAGTTTTATTACTAGGCCTAGCGAATATTTGTCTGAAGCTAAATGTTCTATTCATGTTGTCCTTGTATGCAAGAGTGCAATTGCAATGTAGAATATTATTGTCCAATGAAGTTGCGACAGTGTCTGAAAATCTGGTGGTGGTTAGAAATATTCAATTGAACAAACCCCACAAGAAAACTAAAAAAGGGACACCTAAACCACATCCAAATGAACTCAAAGAGCAGGTTTTGCTCCATTGAAGCCTTTTCTTGATTCCTTTTTGATATTGTATTTGATTGATTTGGATACACCTCACCAACCTCATGTGACCAAAACGGTAAACATAAGTTCACCACAAAATATGATGAACTTACTGAATTATCGGACTTGGGTTGCCGCTGGGCACCCCCGTGCACGTAGGGGCGGTGCACATCCGGGCCGTCCGTTGCTCGGATGGACGGCTCAGATTTCATCTTGCACTCACGACAATTAAGGGTTCAGATGCAAAAGTGCCGAGGTGAAATCTGAGCCGTCCATCCGAGCAACGGACAGCCCAGATGTGCACAGAAGCAACCCCATATCTTGAATTATCGGCCCGTATGTTTGGCGAACAAGGAAGAGGGAATAATGAACGGGGATAAGAGGTGAATTTGGTTCTATGAGGAGAGATTAGTTAATAAGAAGAAGAGATTGGTTGAAAGAGAGTTTGTTTGATAGTTGATATTGTGGATAAGAGTTGAGGGATAAAGATATAATGTGACAAATTACTTGGTTGTCCTCACAAAAATAATCAAGAAATCTACAAAACGAAAATCGGGAACTTGGTGGAGGGACACACTGGCCCTGTTCGTTTTCCAGTTTAGTTTTAGTTTTAGTTTTGATGGCATCATCATTTCCCTCATTTCTCTCTCTATCTCTCTCCACTCATTACACTTGCTGACATCATCAAAACTAAACTAAACTAAACTATCTAACCAAACACAACCAATATTTTAAGAAACCCGGATAAGGAAAAGGAAGGGGTGGGGGTTGGGTTTTACTTATCCTCTGCAAGGGTCTTACTTATCCCACCTGGATAAGCAATCAGACCAATTAATTCTGTCAAACTCCGGATCTACATGGAAATGGATAAGCTTTTTCTTATCCTTATCCCCTTCTTATACCCCCAACTAGGGGTGTCTACGGATCGGTTCCGACCGGATCGGTTCGGTTCTCAATCCGATCCGCTCGTGATGGATTGTCATTTTAAGTTTCGCAACCGTCCGTGGGTAACATACGGATGAGTTAGGGATTGAACAGATCGGGCGGATTTGGCGGATCAAAGAAGGATTATTAGGCGGATTGGGCGAATCAAGCGGATCGAACCTGAACCGAACCGAACCGTATCCGTCAAAGTAAAAATATTATGATCTGTATTCATCCGTAACGTACCTCGGGTGAGTAAACGGACGGATCGGTCTGGCCGGATTGAACAGATTGGGCGATCCACTGGGCAGCCCTACCTCCAACAAATAGGCCGGCCATAAGTAGTTTTGTTATTCCTGAGAGTTGGTTGGGGCATAAAGGCAGCCTAAGAACATCAATATCAGGAGTATCAAATCCCTTGAAAGCTAAATTTGATGAGTGAAATGCAGCAAAATCCTCCAAAATCAGGCTTAACAAATCTTTTGCAAATTTGTTAAACTTGTAGCTTTGCTACAATAACACCTCAACTTTGTTAACTTACTGTTCACCGGCTATTTGATAAATGGGTTTTTTTTTTATCAGATTTGAGGGGATAGCAAAATTAGGATAGAGAGTCTGATTTTGGAAATTTTTGGAAAGTGACTTGCAAAATTTATAAAAGGTGTTTTTGAAGTTAAATTTTGTGTAAAATTTGGTGCTCCTGATAAGATGCTCTAATGGCCTATATCCAAAAACTTGTGATGCTCAGATAACTAGACCAAACCAAATGGTGTGTTACCCTCGTGAAATCTAGCATATAGACGTAATCATTACACTTCATAAATAGCATCCCAATGTCATCTTGAGAAGTTTTTGACCAAATTAACTTGCATTTGAAATTTAAAAGAGAGAAGGGTACTAATATAGTGTTGTCACCAAATTTCACTCGTCGTTTGGTGATTGGTTTAGGGAAAAGATCTCTTTGGTTATTTTGTTGTCTTGTTGAAGTTTTTGGGGTGTCTTAGGAGTGTTTTTTCTGGTTTTTGGTTCTGGGTTGGTATTTTGCTACCCTTCTTTTTTTGTTTTTTTCCCTTTGAGCCCTTGGCTTTTTCAGTCTCGGGTCCCTTTAAACTTTGTAATTCATTTTCAAAGATTAATAAATTATTTGCCTTGCAAATATATATATATAGAGTCCGGATCTAGTCTAGGATCCCTAAGTCCGGGACTCATAGTTCCGGATCTAATTTTCATGATCTGAACCGTCCAATGTGTTTAAAACGTGTTTTCAAGGGTCTCCGCGAGAAATCATCCAAAAAAAATACCAGGAAAGGATTGATCTACGCAGTTTTTCATAAAAATACTGGATCAAGACCTTCCTGGTATTTTTTTGGACGATTTCTCGCAGGGATATATATATATATATATATATATATATATATATATATATATGTATATATATCAAAATGGACATGCATCTGCACCGTTCAAAAGTATTTTTGACGGTCTGGATTTTATTTACTCTTTGACCATTAATAAAACTCTTTAACCGGTCAAAGACTAATCAAGATCTGAACCATTGATTTGTTGAAATGGACGGTACAGATGTGTGCTTGCGGTTGCTTGCATACGGATATTCAGATTCTTACGATAGTGCACTCGTAAATGTGAAGAGTGAGGTTGATCCAACTATCAAAGCATTCCACAATTCACTTTAAGTGGAGGAAAAGAGAGGTATAGACGAAAGCTTAGCACTTATTATTTCAAAATTGAAAGAAAAGACTAAAGCTAGAACTCTCCCCTTAATCATTTTTTCCATCCGATCACACTCGAGAATCACATGAGGATATATCATTTGATGGGACATCTTACATGAATCTCATACTCACGGAGGGTCGATAATTGAGACTTTATAATTGGGCCCTTGGCTTGGGTTTGAAGCAAGATCTGGATCTATTACAAAAGTGCTTTTTTCCCCTTTCGGCCAGGCGCCCAGGCCTGCGCTAGACTGATAAGGTTGGTGATTGTTTCATATTTGGGTGGCTAAGGCAACGATGGCTGTAGGTGGGTCGAGCCTTCATGTTAAGTCATAAGCTTGTGTAAACAATAATAAACACACCTGCATGCATGATTTATTGAGCATACCTAATAATAATGAAGAAAAAAAATGAAAAGCAATTAGCAATTCTCTTTTCCTAGCTTGATTGAGTAAAGACAACAGATACTAGGGTTCCATCAAAACAGGGCGGGTGCTGCGCAACCTATTTTGGCGCCGCTCCGGCACCGTTCCGACGATCGGAGACGTCCACCGCGTAGATCTCGTCGAGTATTACAAGTTAATAAAAAATGAACTCGATCGGATATTGTTAGGTTTCTCATCGAAACACAAATAAGTTGAAAAAAATCAGAACATATATGTCTTGAAACACTGGATGAAAACCATTGAACCCATTTTTTTCAACTTATTTGTGTTCCGATGAGGCATTTAATGATATCGGATCGAGTTGATTTTTTATACACTTGTAGTACTCGACGAGCTCTACGCGGTGGACGTCTCCGATTGTCGAAACGGTGCCGGAGCGGCACCGAAATAGGCTGCACAACACGCTGCGCAGCATGGGGCTGCGTAGCACCCCCTGTTTCCAGGTGTGAACCGGGGGAGGTGTTGCGCAGCGTGCTATGCGGCCCATTTCGACGCCGCGCAGACACCGTTCCGACGATCGAAGACGTCCACCGTGTAGAGCTCGTCGAATATTACAAGTTTACCAAAAATGAACTCGATCGGATATCGTTACGTTCCTCATCGGAACACAAATAAGTTGAAAAAAAAATCAGAACACATATGCTTGAAACACTGGATGAAAACCATTGAACCCATTTTTTTCAACTTATTTGTGTTCCGATGAGGCATTTAATGATATCGGATCGAGTTGATTTTTGATACACATGTAGTACTCGACGAGTTCTACGCGGTGGACGTCTCCGATTGTCGGAACGGTGCAAAAGCGGCGCCGAAATAGGCTGCGCAACACCCCCTGTTTCCAGGTGTGAATCGGGGGAGGTGCTGCACAGTGTGCTATGCGGCCCATTTAGCGTCGCGCCGACACCGTTTCGACGATCGGAGATGTCCACCATGTAGAGCTCATCGAGTATTACAAGTTTACCAAAAATGAACTCGATCGGATATCGTTAGGTTCCTCATCAGAACACAAATAAGTTGAAAAAAATCAGAACACATGTCTTGAAATACTGGATGAAAACCATTGAACCTATTTTTTTCTGACTTATTTGTGTTCCCATGAGGCACTTAACAATATCGGATCGAGTTGATTTTTGATACACTTGTAGTACTCGACGAGATTTACGCGGTGGACGTCTCCGATCATTGGAACGGTGTCGGAGCGGCGCCGAAATAGGCTGCGCAGCACCCCCTGTTTCCGTACAGAATACAGATGATTCAGTTTTCTGAGGACCTTATAAATTATGGAGTAGATTGAGGGGGCATTCTTATCAAAACCAACAGTTTGGCATTTCTATTCAGAAAGTTATAAGCTAAGCAGCTTGTGATAAGAAAAGCAGTTGTATCGATGAAATTGGTACTTAAAGTTTGTGAGAGTCCAGGAAAAGTTTCCTCAAAAATACAGTATCATTTTTGGGGAGACTTTTCCTCATCCTAACATTTTCGATAGTTGTTGCTTGTTAAGTCATTTAGTTTTGTACTCCAGTATTTATAACAAAAGTGTGGCCCAGCTCCATTTCGAGGCCTTAATGGGCCTATTGGGCTGGATCTGTGAAAATATTACTAGCTATACCAACTATGATAAAGGAACGACAACCTGATTCTAACAGAATGTTTTGCACCCTATGAAATATTATTGTTTGACCCACGGCTATGGCCCAAGTGGCCATGGAGCGGGCCTTAGTGCCTATGGAGGAAGCCTCTAGTTGGAATTGATGGAGCAACATTATTTGTATTTTTTTTGCTCTGCAACATTATTTGTAATTTATAATTTATGAACCACTAAAAGCATCTCCAGCCCTTGAGTAACAATTTTGAGCAATAACTTCATTTAAGATGAAGTACTCCAATGGACAAATCCAAGTATAAGCACAAATTTGAGTAAAACATTCATTAATGACATAGTTACAAATTGTGAAAAAACAAAACAAGCCTTTGAAAATTTGAATAAAATTTTGAGTCAATGGAGTATGTTTAGAGGGATTTAAAAGAGTAAATGCTTGAGATGCTCTAAGAGCAACAACTCCAATGCATTTGGATTCTATACCCATATTATAGAACAAATTTTAGAAATAGGGCCTTCGATGGGGATTCAAAATTGGTTAGAAAATGGAACAAATGGATATTTGGTTCTATATTTGGAACTAGTCATCCTTGCCAACTGAAATCTACCAGAAATTGGTCATTGGATGATACTTGAAAGTGGCCGGGAAATGGCTAAAATTTGAGAAGACGCGAGAATCTGGAAACTGGAATAGACGCATCTACAGATTTCGCCGGGAAAAACTCGACAGTGATGATCTGTGGGTGACGGGGGGTTTGATGATTATCAATGACCTAAAGCAGGTATCAGATCTCGTTGGCAAACAAACCAGAAAGCTTGCAACAAATTCCATGGGTGTCTAAGGAGTATTGAAGCTCTAAATCAAAGTGGAATGACCCATCAAAATGAGGTAATTCGGTCTTCATTACTAGTTTAAACTTGTTGTTATTATGTTTCTCTTTGATTAAATTTTCTGATCCAACATATATAGGTTCATCAAGAGAAGCAATCGTACTTTTATGACTATTGAAAAATATTTCACTCGTATGGATGGTTGTTAGGAAATCTTAAAATATCTTATTATTAAGTAGAAGGATGTCATTCCTGCTAGGAGGAAAGCAAGAACTCTTGAAATTGCTGCGAGCTCGGACCCTCAATCCCCTAATGGGACTCAAGTTCCAAACACATATCTGTCTCTAGATGTGGGCATCACTCCTACAAGTGGAGGTAATGTGTCCTCTCTAAGGAAGAGGCTTGATGGAAGAAAACTATCAAAGGAAAAATGGTTCAAAGAGAAAGTAAGAAGAAATTGAGGATACAAAATTTCTTAACGTGATGGATCAATTCAACCAAAATGCAATTGATAAGGAAGCTAGGAAGGATGAAATGGAAACAATAAGAGTTGTAACTTTATAAAGACAGACAGCAATTGAGGAGGAGAAGGCGACAATTGAGGAGAGGAAGGCAGCGAGGAAGGAGAAAGAGATGGAAGATAGGATTATATATGTAAATGGACTTGGATCTGGTTCACATGTCACGCCCTCAAATTTTAAACATAAGTAGATAACACTCTTTTCAAAGATAAGTCAACATATTCCTTAGTCAAAGTTCAAAGTTCCTCACGAGTAAAGTCATACGTACATCTAAGTCAACCGGGTACCCATACCCCATAAGATAAGTAAATAAGTTTAAAGTTATTACATTTTCCAATGTCAAAAGTAAAAGATAAGTTACATATTCATCTACGCAAAAATAAGTCTACTAGATGATCATGTAACTCCTTCAATGATGCTCTCAAAAGATATATCACATGTCATGCACATCACTTCATGCTCCACGCTACGTACCTAAAAATGATAGGGTGAGCTCACCAGCCCAGTAGGAAACTTTTTCTACTATCACTATATGCATGTGGAATGATGTGAGCATTGTCAAACAATGAGATACAAGGCTAATATTTGAAAGAGAGGCAATTTATGACCAAGTAGAAGTCGAGTACAACTATAACTACGTATCCACATATTTGCAACATCCATTTATCATTAGTAATCTCTTAAAAGAAGTCCACCATGTGCACATACACAAGCTTACTAGTTATTCTCATTCGATTTCCCTGTCCATAGTCATTCACCAAGGGAATGGAATCCCTAGACCGAGTTTCATGGGTCTCGTATACCCCTACCAAGTTTCGTGGTCTAAACCATTCCACACATTTCCCCAACTTTATTTTCAGATTTTTTTTTTTGAAATTACAGGTCCTTACATCACGACTCGCAATTAAAGGCTTATTACCGATATCGCAAGGGTAAAATCATGGAGAAATGGGCTATCAACTTCCACAGTTTATTTTCCTAATCTACCCAGTTATTGATTGTTGTAGTTTTCTTTTTATATCAAATGTAACATTTTTCTACACTTTAGTTATTATTTTCTTGATGTTGCATTTTATTAATGTAACTTTGACATTCGAAAATGAAATACTTTTTATTTAGATAATTTCCACAACACGGAAAAACATTTTACAATAGTCAAAGTTCACAGCCATAAAAGTACAATTATTCTAAACTCATTTTTCCTCTCCTTACGCTCCTATAGGTATTCAACAAGATCATTACGAAGCAAGTTATATGCCTTAGAGATTGGATCACCATGTTACGAGTAAGAAAGTCACTTAATGTAGGTGTTAGCTCTCTCAAGACTTCAATTGGCCTCTCACGAAGAAGTTCAATAGCTTCAAGATCTGCACATTACCACTTTGGTATTCAATTATCATCTTACGCAAAATAACACGGGTTTCCATGTTGTAGTAAGATCTTCCTAATCCCAGAAACGCGTCGGCCCTTTCACAATTGCTCAGCATGCTTGGAGTATGCCAAATGCTGTTTCAACATCCTTCTGATATGCCTCCTGCATTCTCGCAAAGAGTTGCTTCTTTCTTCCTTGCAATTGAGAAATGGTTTGGACAATAGTGGCCCATATTGGGTAGATACCATTAGCAATGTAGTACCCCATGCAGTATTGGTGTCTGTTGATGACATAGTGGGCAAGAGGGGCACGACCGGCATGAAAATTGTCAAAAAGATGAGACTGGTCAAGTACATTGATATAGTTGAATGAATCAGGCATCCCAAAGAAAGCATACCAAATCCACAAATCATATGAGGCAACAACTTCAACTAGGATGGTGGGCTTTTCGACTTGTCCAGTGTACATGTTGTGGTTAGCAATTGGACATTTTTCTCCCACTGCCGATACATACAGTCCAAGCTGGCTAGCATTCCAGGGAATCTACATTCGCTTGCCACATGGCGGAGCCTGGCAATATCGGCTTCATTTGGCAATCTCATCAATGCTATCAGCAGGCGAGATGCAAGCATCCTCAACACTCCATTCATCTTTTGGACGATGCCTGGAGCTCCCGTAGCTTCATTCTTTTGGACAAAAAAATCGTCGTGTTGTTGGAGACAAGTCAAGATCCTCTGAAAGAAGGGATTTGCCATTTGAAAACATTGGCGAAAAAAACTCTCTCCATAGAAGAGATTTTCACAAAAGTAATTAGCATTGATTCTCTCGTTGGCGGCAGCTCTATCAAGGGGCCGGGCTGAAAGCTTGGCTACTTGTAGAACCAACGTAACCCCCTTACGATGCCTTTGCATTTTGATGTACTACCTTGTCATGATCATTTGCATCATTCCAGTCTCCTCTTCATTGGAGGAAGATCTGTCAAAATTTCCCTGCATTATCCTTTTGGTTGCTCATGATATTAGTTTGGAAGGGAAGATGTGATATGACTAAATGACCTTTGAGATGTGTTTATTTATAGAGGAGAACCAGGAACGAGGATTGAGAACGGTGATTGGAAAAGTAGATAAAAAAAAATTAGTTGAGAATGATTGCGAAAAAAGTAGATGAAAAATTAGTTGAGAATGGGAATTGAGAACGGGGTTAAGAACGATAGCTGAAAAAGTAGTTCAGAATGGAAATTGAAAAAGTAGTTGAGAACGGGGGTTGAAACTGACGTACATAGTTAAATTGGGATTTCGAAAGTAGAGAAAAATGAGATGGAGGGAAAATTAGTTAAATTTGAAACTTTTTGGTTCTAGAATAAAACCGACCACTGGAAAGACAGAGAGACAGTTTCATAACTTGACACAAAAGCACTTTTTTGTGCCAAATTATGGAAATGACAATACTCATTATCCAACTACCATCGGACTTGCTAACACTACCATTGTGACAGAGAAAATTTATACTTTTTTTAATAGCATTTGAAAAAAAAAAAATTTTTAGGAACATGGGAGTTTTAAGAGTTGAAGATAACAGACACAAGTGCTAACATTCAGACGTAAATACACAATATTAAAATAACTATTCGAGACTTTGGATAACAGTCCTTTAACTCTTCGAGATACTATCAACTCTTCTGGAGCCATTAGAGATTTATCCGGTCATTAATTTTATGACTCCGATATTAATTAGTCGAAGTGCGCACAAACTATTCGGTCATCTAGTTAAAAAGGAGAAAAAAAAAAGAGCCTGAACCTTGCCTGCACAATTCTCCAAAATTATTATTAGTCTAACAACAAAGCTCTAACCACATGGTACATGTGGTAGACAACAGCTGGGGTTTAATTTAATGAGAAAAAGCCCCTGAATCAATAATTTTCATCACTCCCTCTTTTGTACCCAATCAATAAAGGCATTGTCATTGATGGTACCTTGGCCAGAGATTTCACTTTCTTATTATTTTAATATACAAATGAAATCAGCAACTTCAGAAAAAAAACAAAAAATCAAATTTCTGAAGATTGATAGGCACCGAAACACCGTTTTAGAACAGAGAGGAAACAATAAATGGAGCCCAAAATCACTCATCAACTTCTTTCATCCATCTCTTTTTTGCTTCTCCTACTTTCATCTTCCCATTCAAATCCACGGTATGATAATCTGGTCCAATGCCTCTCCCAAAACTCACTCCAAGTAACGATTCATACTTTTCCCTCCTTCAATACTCGAAAAAGGAAGCGGGATGGTGCAGTGCAGCAAATGAGTTGCACCGTGCGGGCAGATCTGGACCGTCCACAAGTGTTCTCAACGTTCCGGATATAAATAAAACTCTTCCCCGGAAGAGAAGACTCTTCCACGGAAGAGTTTTAATTGAATCCGAACTATTGAAAATAACTTTGGACGGCTGAACCGCTGCGCTGCACGGTGCAGAGCATTTGTTGCACTGCAAGGTCCCCAAAAAAAAGTGAAAAATAAACAACATTGCATGCAATAGTACATCAATATTGTAGTTGTCCCAATCGACCCGAAAAAAATGAAAAATAAAGAACATTTAATGGAGTCATTGAATATGAGAAAGAGTTCCAAGATTCATGGTGTCATATCATTTAACGTCATTACCATGGGAAACTAAAAGTATTACTACTAGTAATTACCAAATTAATGTCCATTTATAGTCTGGCAAGAGTTTTTTTCTTTTTGGGCTGTTTATTGTTCAGTTACTCAACCTGAAACAGTTCAGACAATTCATTCTTGTTCAATGTGATGGGAGTTACACTACATAGAGCCGAGATGAACCAGAACTGAGATGAACCAGAACTGAGAAAACAAAACAAGAGGGTAAACAAAAATGAACCATCTTATCTCAATACTATTTACCCTACTCTCTTTACAGTTCTCACTATCCTCCTCCGCGAAATCTCCATCTCCCAAAAAAGAATCATCTGTCCATGACAAATTTATCCGGTGTGTTGCCCCAAAGTCGCGATCGAACAACTTAATCTACCCGAAAAGCTCGCCGTCTTATTCATCAATCCTTCAATCATCCATTCAAAACCTCAGGTTCAAAACCTCACAAACACCCACACCAGAATACATTATCGCGCCTCGCATTTATTCCCACGTCCAAGTTGCAATCAAGTGCAGTAAGAAGCACAATTTCGAAGTCAGGGCACGAAGTGGGGGCCACGACTACGAGGGCCTCTCCTACACATCACAGAGGCCATTTGCAATCATTGATCTCGCCAACCTTAGAAAAATCACAATCAACACGGATGATGAAAGTGCATGGGTCGAAGCCGGTGCTACAATTGGCGAACTCTACTATCAAATCGCCAAAAAAGACAACACACTTGGTTTCCCAGCCGGTACTTGCCCCACTATCGGAGTTGGTGGGCATATCAGTGGAGGCGGAAAGGGAACCCTAATGAGAAAATTTGGTCTATCGGCTGATAATGTTATAGACGCAGTCTTGGTTGATGTAAATGGGACGATTCTTGATAGGAAAGCAATGGGGGAGGACCTATTTTGGGCTATCAGAGGAGGTGGAGCCGCGAGTTTTGGAGTTGTTCTTTCATGGAAGGTCAAATTGGTCAGAGTTCCTCCCAAAGTGACCGTTTTTAGCATCACCAAAAAACTTGAGGAAGGTGCTACCAAGCTGGTTTACAACTGGCAAAATGTTGCAGACAAACTTCATAAAGACCTATTTATTAGACTAATCATAAAACCTGCAGTTAATTCGAAGGATGAAGACACAGTCGAAGCTGAGTTTAAAGGATTGTTTCTAGGTAGGATTAAACGTCTAATGCCATTGATAAACTCAAGCTTCCCTGAGTTGGATTTGAAGGAGCAGAACTGCAGAGAAATGACTTGGCTAGAATCGATCCTATTTTTTAATAACGGGTACTCTAAGGATGAGTCTACTGGTGTTCTACTTGAGAGGAATTACACAGGAAGGGCGTTTTTCAAAGCAAAATCAGATTTCGTGACTGATCCTATCGAGGAGAAAGATTTAGAAGAGATTTGGGAGAGATTTCTATCAGGTAAGGGTGTTATGATTTTGGACCCATCTGGCGGAAGGATGAGCGAGATTCCAGGGAATAATTCTCCATATCCACATAGAGGTGGGAATTTGTTCATGATACAGTACTTCACGAGTTGGAAAAATCCGAAAAGTAAGGTGGCTAAGAAGCGTATGAATTGGATCAACAACCTTTACAATTTCATGGGTCCTTATGTTTCTAACAACCCAAGGGCTGCATATCTCAACTACAGAGACTTAGACTTGGGAAGGAATGAATATGGAAAGGAAAGTTATGCGGCGGCTGAAGCTTGGGGCAGAACGTACTTCAAAGATAACTTCGAACGATTAGCACAAATAAAGACGGTGGTTGATCCAGAAAATTTCTTCAAGAATGAGCAGAGCATTCCACTCATATGAAAGAGAAGGGAAAAATAAGTTGACATGCTTTGGATTAGAACATAGAATACTCAAACACCCATCAATAACGCCGGTCACAGAAATGGACGGAAAATTTGTCATGACTGGCTTGACCATTTCTTGGGGGAAGAAAAGTTAAAACAACTTCTCTATCAATACACCCGAACTAATGTCTTCTTCAACCTTCCAATAATGGATGGATGATTGTGGGTTTGCCTTGAAATTGGGTTTGGCCATGGCATGAGAGTGGTATCAACAGATTTTTTTCCATTAAGTTTCTAGTAGTTTACGGATAATTTTGCTAGGAATCTATATCTAAAACAACACGTTTTAAATAAATTTGCTTGCATTTGTTGTATTTACACACACATACATACTCACATATACACACACAAGCAAAAAAAAAACTCACTATAGATAAACTGTATAAATTTACTTATATGTATATGTATATATTGTGGTTTTCGGTTGCAAGCGTAGTGAAGCTGGGGAAGGGGAGGTTTGACGGGGTAACGGTGATACACAATGGCGGTCACCGGCGATGGAGACTTGGGTGTCAAGGACAAATATGGGATGAGTGAACTAAGTTGGAAGTAAAATCAAAGTGAGTTAACTCAATGAGGTGATAAAAAAATGAAGTAGAGGTCCATTTTTTCCCTGATTTCCATTCATCGACTTAACCGACGTTATGGATTGGACTCAACGGGGACCAAACATAAAATAAAAAAGGGTTAAACCTTTTTTTTTGCTAAGCAAAGAATTTATTAATCTTTGAAAACGAATTACAAAGATTAAAGGGACCCAAGACTCAAAACGCCAAGGGCCCAGAGGGGAAAAAACCACAAGCAAGAAGGGTGGCAAGAAGCCAACCAAAAACCAGAACCAAAACACCAGAAAAACACACCTGAGACACCCCAAAAAATAGCAGAACGCAAAGCCAGAAGCATCAAAACACCCTAAAAAGCAAGAAACCCCCAAAACGACGAAACCTCTCCAAGCAAAGAACCAGAACAAACGCCAAAGAGCTCCCAACAAACATGAACAACAGATCAGAACTCCACAGAAATGGAGGCATCTCCCTCCAAAGAGTCAAGAGCTTTGATTTCCACTATAATTTCTTGTTCTGAAATATCGATTCCCTTCAATTCTAAGGGCTTCTTGACATTAAAACTCTCCCTTCCATGATATTTTACACCACAACAGACACCCGTCTTCATGTTCTCCCGGGCTTCCTTGATCAAATTTGAATTCCTCTTACGAAAGACGCTACTAACCTCCTCATGGTTCGAATGAGTGCGATCATCGAGACTTCCATCGAAACTTCCTTTCTTCAATCCCAACCTTGAGACTTTCCTCATACTGTCCCGGCTAACCGTCCTAGAATACAACGCTGCTTTCAAAGGATTTTTGCTGCATAAAATTTTCTTTTGACTATCTATCTTGGTCTTGTGATTCTTCTTATGGCGCTTGCACTCCACATACTTAATAAGAGGTTCGTTCGATACAAGATCCAAGTCATCATAATCAGAACCCCCAGAAACCACCTTATTTATTGAGCTTAACTCATCCGATTTGGCTCCTAAAAACTTCTCGTGACCACTCGACTTTTCCACCGATTTGGAAATTTCACCTATGGAACATAACCCATCTCTCTTTTCCATCATCTCAAGCCTCAAAAGAGGGAGAGGATTAGTACTAGAAAGATACTCGGTGCTATGCGAATCAGACAATGCAAGAGGCAAAACATCAGCATCCTCACCTTCCTTCTCAAAAACATTTGGTCTTGAAAAGTCTCCCTCAAGCCCAAGTGTTTGTTCATGAATGATAGGGGGTGACAGAGCACAGCTCACTACTGGGACAATCTCTTCCAACAACACGTTAGTTGTAGCATCTCCAAGGCCATCATCATTAATTCGAGCCATGTCCTTATCATGACCACTTAAAACTCCACTACCGGAAGGGCTAACAGATTTTCCAACAGCTGAATGAAGATTAGAACTAGAATCTTTCTCCACAAAATGCTCTATTGATAAGCCCCCAATATTGTAGATAACCGGGGCTTATCTTGCTCATTTATCTCACATGCACGCGATTTCGCGCCTTAAATGTTTGATTTGCGCGTAGTTGTGTTTTTGTTAAGTTACAGGTTGAACGCGCGGAATAAGCGCATTTTGAGTACATTGGGAATCGTCCTAAGTAACCGAGGGCCACGTGCCCCATGGTAAGCCAACACCGGGCCTCACGAGCCATGAAACGACGATTCGGTCGAGGCCCGGGAATGCGAAAAGTTGGTGCTTTGAAGCCGTGTCTCACGCTCATCAAAACTCCCGGTGGGGTCCGGGACTGAACAAGCACTCCAAATATGAGATGGATTGATCCAAGTTTCATCAAAATTCCAGCAAAGCCTTTTGGATCGATCCAAAGGAAAGTTGGATCGATCCAAGTTTCATCAGAATTTCTCCAAAGGAGTTTGGATCGATCCATGGTGAAGTTGGATCGATCCAACTTCACAAGATTCCCCAGCAACCCTCTTTGGATCGATCCAAATGAGGGATGGATCGATCCAACCTTAGACGAAATTTCTCCAGAGCAGTTTGGATCGATCCATGGTCATGTTGGATCGATCCAAACATGCCCAGGCAGCCAAATTGAATGCACTTTATGTACATGCTATTAATAGAAAGTTTTTTTTTGTATGTGAGAGCTTTATTAGATATTATGTAGAGAGAGAAATGGGATGATAAAAGACACTCTCCTCTCTCCTTCTCACACACTTCTTACTCTTTCATTTTAGCTTTAGTTTTTGCTCCTCCATTGGAGGTTTCTCAAGCTCTCTCTCTCTCTAGATTTCATATGTAAGTGTTTAACTTCCGTTAATTTCACGTTTATTAAAGTTGTTGCTCTTGTTGAGATTGTTCTAAATATCTAATTTATTTTCATTTTCCTCAAGTTTTGCAATTCCTTGCTTTCCTAGCTTAATCCTTGAAAAACACTTAGTTCTATTGGTTGTTTGTCAATTTCTCAAGTATTAAGGTTGTAGGCTAACTTAGGATCTTCCATAAAAATCACTTTTTAAAGTTATATGTCATGTTCTTTATTTCCTTTGCAAAATTAGTCATGTTTCCCGTAGTTATGATTGAGTAGTCGTTATAGGCTCGATCATGGGGTGATTAGCACCCCGTGACTTAGGTTCATTCTCTCTCCTCCCCATAATGCAAACATTGCTTGTTAATCAAAGAGTTAGGATTAATTTTATGTATCAAAATTTGGATTTGTTAATCTCGTTGATCACACGTAGCCAAGGGCTTGACTACTTGGCACGTGTGATGCTTAGGGCGATGTCAATCAAAATGTTTGTATAAATGGCACAAGAATCCTATTCTTTGAGAAACACCATTTCTAGTCAAACGAGTTTAAATATCAAATCTTCCATTCGGGGTCATTTAACGACGCCCCCAAGCCGGTTATTTTAGAGGAGAATGAATCAGCCTAAGTCATTGGTGTTGTGAACCCCTTGACTTAGCCTTGCTTTTAATTATCTTTTTAATCTCGCGTCATTCACGAAGTTAAGTGAATTCCACCCTCAAACTCCAAACGCCAAGTTTGCCGCTTTAAGGCTAAACCATCATTCGCGAATCAACCATCACGCGCCGCATATTCGGTCTCTGTGGATTCGACCCGGTCTTACCGGTTTTGATGCTACGCGACACCTAAACCCTACGCTTGGGGAAACAACAATTGAATTACAATCCAAGGTCGCAAGCATCTATCACATTAGACCTCTTGTCTAGGCGGGTATCATCACCAACCATGCCATTGACATCAGACTTCACTCCTTCATTGGACAAAATCTCCCTAGGGAAAAAGGAGTAATCAACTCTCGGAAAAGAACATCCTTTGCATTCACAAATAGCTTTCATGAAACTGTTGACCACCACTTGCTCCTCAACCACTCTGATCGGATAAACCATTCCATCATGCTCCAAATTGATAGAGTGGTTAATAACCTCAAAAGCATTATTGGAAATCTTGATCTTACCCACTGAAAAAGAAGTCTTGTTAGAAGTAGCTTCATCAAGAGATATAATCTCTCCCCATAACTTCCCAATGTTGAAAAATGTATTAGCATTCCACTGATTAACAGGAATCCCATAGCAATTTAACCACACCAATCTTGAACATTCCACTTTATTGTTTGGATTCCACGGTTTAGCATCCACAAACCAGTTAGATAAGCAGCTAAATTCTCCTCCTAGCATACAATTCATATCATGGGAAGTAGGAAAAGTAAGAACCATGTTGCCTCCCATGACTCTAATGTGAATATTGAAAACGCCATCAGAACGAAAAGCTTCACTGATTGAATCCACATCCCTATGAGCATGCAGTTTTGCAACAATACTTCTATCTAACCATTCAATTTCTTCCTCTTGAGCTCTAACAGATAACCTTTTGTCATCAATTAATTTCTTCCCAGAAACAACATTTGCAAAAGGACAAGATCCCTTACCAAACTCAGACTTGTAAAAACTGCAATCACCATTTCTGTAATTCTGCCTTCGATCATAACCCTTACTAGAATTCTGAATGTCCTTGTTTTTTACAGCATAAACTGAATCCTTATGTAAATTCACCAAACCTTTTTTGTTGAAAGCAGCCCCTTTAACAATGATAGTATTATCCAAGAACCGACTTCCATTAGCCTTTTCAACAGCAATATCAGCAGAAATTGGACAATCGAATCTCACAAAACCATATCTTCTCCCATAAATCTTTCCTCTTTTATTAGGAATAAAAACATCTCTCACAATACCATAATCTGTAAAAAAAATTCCTTAGAAAAAAGGGATTAACTCTATCAGCCAAATTGTCTACAAACAGAGTTATAAAGCTCTCCATAGAGAAAACCAGACAGCACATAAAAGCCAAAAACCAGAACCCCAAAACTCAGAACATCAAAAGGCCAGAAGGATAGGGAAAAGATTCACAACCAGAAGAAATACCTTTAACATCCCAGCGATTGAAGAAACAAGCAGCCTTGAAACCCAAATGAAGCAGAACAAAAACGCCTTTACTGGAGCTGCACAAACACGAAGACGAAAGACCACCTCCAAAGACCAAATCGGGCTGCACGGGAAGAGAGAAACGGCAGGAGACAAGAGAAGAGAGAGAGTTGTCGGGGGGAGGCGGCTGTGAACGGGAAAGAGAGAACAGTTGGCGAATAGCAAATGGGAGGGAAGGAAAATGGGTAAACGGGGGAGGGATGTAGATAGAGGGTGAGTAGGAAGGCCGCCGGAGAGGGCGGCGACGGCCGCCGGAAAGGAGGCCAGAGACGGTAAAAGACGCTAGGGTTTCATCGGGAAGCCAAAACGCCAAATCGCCTTGACAGTCAAAAAAAAAAAGGGTTAAACCTGTTACAATTGATAATAGAGCGACGAATTTGAGACTAGGATGAAACGAGAGGAACGATTGGTGTAATTTACCCTTTCTTTCAAGCTCATATTTTATCGCAAAGTAGGCTTAGGAAAAACCTAGAAACGTTTCCCCGACCCTTCAGGTATGATTACAAACTGGTAACTACAGTCAGAATCTATAATGTCTACTCTCCAAAAGAACCAGATAAAGAACCTAAAAAAAATTCTCAACCATGACCCTGAAGGTAAATTTTACAAAAAAGAACACAACCTAAATGCAAACGCGCACACGCAACAGCAAGGAAAAAGAAGCAGAAAGAATCGCATTTTATAAAACAAGTGATCCAAGGCAGTGATGCTACAAGAGGTAAGTTCAGAACTTCAAAGTTTTAGGAGAACAGAGGTAACACAAAATTGCCCTATACCATCGCTGCATGTCTTTTACTCCTTGTCACATGCAAAGCATTTGCATCGTAAGTCTTGACCATGGTAAAGTTTATCAAAAAAAATTATACTTTCCAACCCCAGCTGTAAGAAATTTTACAACAAAATCCCAATTCAAACTTTGGCCGCCAGATCAAAAAGGCAGCAGTTAACTACCCGAAGTTGTGCAACAGGACACACTAGCAGATTGTAGAAGGCTGAATGACAAGGACTGCTGCTCATTGCTCAGTCCAGAGTACCACTCTCTAATACAATTTGTAGGATCAGATGGACTTACAGCTGCTGGAACCTCGTCAGTACTCTTAATAAGTTCTTTAAAACTGAGAGGAAGGAGACCAAGTAAAGCATTGACAATGGCAATTTGAGAAAGCCGGGACAATTTCTTCGAAGAATTCTGGCACAGAAATGAAGACAACCTGCATCTCAAGTTTTCAACACCGTTGTCTTCATACCCACTAGCATCAACTCCAAGCCTGTAAAATATGGCAAGCTTAGGTAAATGAATTAATTGCATAAACTTGAACAAAGGTATAAAAATGAACCAAAATGTTGCAAGGCAATGCTATTTTCACTTCCTTTGAAACTCTCACACCCCCCATGAGAGAGGCAGGATGGAAAAAGGTGTGAGAAACTTAAAGAGTGTGGAGATCATTTCCCTATAAAGTCTTTAGCTCAACCTGCTGATTTCAACTATAATTAATTAGCAAACGCAATTGTGGGACTTGAGAAGATTCTATGCAACAAAAGCAATGTTATTTGGTTTATTGAAAGTGCTCCAACAATTTTCAAGCTGAAAGCATCATACGCTGGCTCACGCCTATATTTTAGGAAGACTACCAGATGAGCATGTCATGCGACTCTTGCCTTTCCACGAGCTGTGATCAGATAGCAAAGGGGTATTACTTGGTGGAGCTCTACATTAAGCGGTAGAAAAAATGATGAATCCTAAAGCAATCAAGTGCTTAAAAGTCGTAACTAAAAGCATCCAATGGTTTATCACTCAAGCATGTTTGACAATAAATTTGCAAATAGGATTTTAATTTTAACTCAAAGAGATTTGTGTTGGATACACCTACTGGAAGGTGTTTCATTTTCATTTACCAAATTCATCCCGAGGTCTCAAATTTTTGTTAAACAAAAAGAATTTGGCGGGAGGACATTATTTGAGATTAGGTCCAACCCAACCTCAAGCCTCGTTAATGCACTTATTCCGGAAATACCCCACTGAACACACCCACCTCACATCCACCCATCGAGACCACGGTAAATCAGCTCGACATCCACTTAATGAGACCAAAATATATCTCCTCTACTTCTTTAGTATAGATCATCTTCCAAGTTGTTTTTTCTTACTACAGTATATAATAAGAACAACATATATCATCATACTAATTGCTATCACAAAAGCTTTCTGAGAATGCAGTTAATTTGCAATAAGTTAAAGGATACAATCCATTTCAGAGATTTTGAAGGCATCCATCTGATCACAAGCGAACTAAAGTAACTTCAATCATTCTTCAACTTTTGGTTGCATAGCTAGAAAAGGGATAGGCTTCTTTGAGGTCCACTGGCCCTCTCTCAGTAACTGGATTGGAAGTCCAGTTGGAATTGAGAGAAGCCAGACTTACGCACACCGGATACTTTTACAAGGAAAAAGTTAAAAGGGATATGTACCCAAGGGAAGCTTGTAATTCTATGATTTTAAAGGATTGCCAAAATTTACACAAGGCCAAAAGATTGTGATGTGGTCCAGTTGCAAAAACACCATGATGATAAAGCAGAGATTATTTGCCAGTACCACAGCACTTCAGTAGAATATTAGGTCGATAACCCTTGCCAATAAAACTAACTGACCCCTCTAAATTAAAGCAACCAAGAGTTCACAACTTACCTTCCCAGATTACCAAGAAGTATAACAGTAACAGCAAAAAAGGTATCTTGGGCACATGATTCCAACAATCTCAACAGCTGATGCACAATGTTGTTGCATGTCCACTCCCAACTCTACAAATCAAGAAGATCATAGATAGATATCAGAAAATACTTCGAAAAGTAAGCATATCCAACATCTTAGCACATCATAAGGTAGATTGTTTACTATCAAGCAATAAACAGGGCCACCACCATCCCATTGCAGACGTACGTGCGCACACGTGCACATAGGCAAGCAAGCAAATAGAGCAGCACAAGGAAATCAATAGGGGAAAAGAGAATGATAAAGAACAGAGCATGAAAACAAAAGAGACTGGCTAATATATAACATTGCAATCATAACTGTAATAGAAAAATTAAATATAGAGATGAACTCCCATCACAAACAGGGACTCGCAGATGAAAAGTATTTCTAATACACATTTAGATTATACACTGATTAGACAAAGGTATAAAAAGAAATAAATGAGCAAAAAATAACTACACCCAGCATGAAACATCCACATTAGCCATCTCGTTTATATACTTATTCGTCTACCTCATACATCCCATCTTTGAATAACCAAATGACTCGATCTTTATAGCCTGTGCAAATGGAAAAGAGCCTATTTTGTGAGTAGAGCCCAATTTCCTGTGCAAATGAAAAAGAGCCTATTTTGCGAGTAGAGCCCAATTTACAGCGTAGCCTATTTCGTCACTATATCCGAATTTACCAACAATGAAGCACTCAATTCTATTATGTAACAATTACAAGAACAAAATAACACGACAAAGCAAATGATACTAAGAGCTTTTGTTTGGTTTGGTTTTTGAGGGAGGGTTATGAGTGGAGAGAGAGAGATAGAGAAATGAGTAATAATTGGTGAGAAAACGTATTGGGACCGTGATATGAGAGAGGGCGTGGTTTTGGAAAACCAAAACAAACAAGCTTGAATTTCCAGCAAAAATTGTGAAAAAATAAACACTATTTGTCCATAAAACTCTAAATCAAAACGAAGATTTGCAACTTCTACAACTTTAGCATGACAGACACTATGATCGACTGCACACCTACCAAATTTAGTCAAACAAACTATCCAGTAGTCAAAAATTGCAAACGGAATGATGTTATGAATTAGAAGATACTCAAAAGATGTGGAACCATACCATATTGCATGCTACAAGCTCCACTAGTGAGATTACATCACTGAAATGGCACAAATTCCCATCACAAACAGAGTTTACTTGAGCGGTGGGCATATCGAGCTTGATTAAACAGCAGGATGCACTGCAGCTCATATGTTGGAGATTTAATTCTCCCTCCGCCTTCTCATTGTAGGACAGAAGCAAAGATGAATTTACTACTTCATTTGAAT
Source organism: Vaccinium vitis-idaea (assembly GCA_963854785.1). Lineage (NCBI taxonomy): Eukaryota > Viridiplantae > Streptophyta > Magnoliopsida > Ericales > Ericaceae > Vaccinium > Vaccinium vitis-idaea. The sequence goes on along the minus strand of OY978216.1, from coordinate 15,117,882 downwards.
CTTGATTAACAGTACCAGACACTGCATACTTCTGGAGAAGTTGCAACAGAGATAAAACAACAATTTCCACAGAAACTGCATCCATGGAAAAGGGGCATTGGCTACAAGTAGGGAACTCCAGCCATGAGGTGGAATCACTTGCTATATTTTCTTTCTCTAGAAATGGGACCAAGGATTTCATGACAGACATTATCAAACCATAATCTTTATGATTGAAATATTTAGATCCACACACAAAAGCAAAAACATGAAGAATAGTCAGCATCAAGGCAGCATCCGATTTGTGCATTCTGAAGATGGTGTACGAAGCCTCACATAAGAACCCAATGTGGTCAATTGCTGCACATAATGCTGCTAATAAAATGCTCCCTGCCAGTAACTGATGCGTTAGAGCCATTTCGTATGACAGATGTACTTCTTTCCCCTTCAGAAAGATGTCGAATCTTGAATCACGAAGGGGTAATGAATGAGAAGAAACATCATTATACACCAGAATTCTTCTATTTATAAGGAAATCCTCAATGAGCGTAAGCAACTCCCCAGAGGCGCATAATTCTGAAAGTATACATCTTGTCTGCATATCAGACACCGCTACATATGAAGCAAATTACAATTTGTTAATCGAAAAGATTCAGAAAATGACAAAAAGTACATGAATGCCAATCGACAACCCTACCTGTGTGCATGTGTCCAGCAAAGGATTCAAAAAAGAGGATAGAACCACTCTTGAGAAAATTTCTGAATTCCTCCATAGCAATTCCAGAAATTTTGTTCAGAAAAACTGAAAAAAATACGCATGCCTTCTCCCTGGAAACAGTAAACACAAACGGAACCCAAAAGAACCAGAAAATGATTAGTACCTATTTCAAATCACCAACTTATGGAACAAAAGTGAATCATTAACATTAAGTAACAACCACAAAACAAGCAACATTGGTTAGAGTCATGCAAAATGAGAACAATATAATATTACCTAAAACCAATGTTTTCAAACTGAGATAGGTATCATGTATCGCTTTTTTTGCATTTTTATAAATCATATTGGGATACATATCCCAAATCGCAAGATACATTAACCATAATTAATAGACAATTAATAATTAGATATACCTCCTAACACCAAAAGACTATGCATATATTTAATGCATGAGGGGTTATGCTTCTTGAAAGAAGGTTTGACTTTTTCCCAATACGTACCGAATCAGTGTATGCAAGTGTATCATAGGATGTGCCCTTGTATCGTAGGATTCTATGTAAAAATGATACGGGGTGGGATACTTATAGTTTTTTGAAGAAGACAATGCGAATCATACGAATCATAGGTTTTTAACAACTATGCCTAAAACTACAATAATATGCAATATACGAACTTAAATTCGAAATCACTCACTTGTGTGAAAGATCTTCAATACTCGAAAGAGCAGGTAAAATCTTTTGCACCAGATCGGCCTGAGAAATAGTAGAAAACTGAGACATACAACTTCCCGCAGCACAAAATATCCTTGACATGCTGATACAGTCCTTGGTATCAGAAAACACAACATAGCATCTGCGACTATCATCTAGCGCATGTACAAGTGCACTTTGACACAAATTATTTTCCCTTTCAGAGCCACAACTGTGAATATCTGGCATCCCCCTCTCTGCATGGGAATCCTGCGTCTGGTGGGTACACGCATTGTCCTCAAATACAAAATTACGCTTACCATTTCCATTGATTGTCAAGTTCTCAAAAGGATCAGCAATACCCCCATTCTTATTCAATGGTGGAACATGGGAAGTTTTAGAAGTGCCAAATTTCCATCTATCGGACTCGGTTCCCGTGTTAACATCGATTTCGCAAGAAGGCTCCTGATTGGCATGTTCACTTGAAAAACCCTCACAGGAAGTCTCATCTACCGAAGGTCTAGTGTTATCTAATTCAAATGAGTCGTTTTGAACCTCAATCACAGGAAGAGTTGGTGACAGTGGCACCTGAATAGCTTTACGATAGCGGTCCTCATCAACAGCATCATGCAAGTCAAGCAGCTTCATATAGTTCCCTTCCATTTCCTCATAACTTCCCAAATTGCCCCTGCCAGAATCACCTATTACAGTGTCAAATGCCTGCACTTCTCCTCTTTGCATGTCTTTTCGCCCATTAAGGTCACATAAATGGTTCAGTGCTGCTTCTTCACGAGATGCCTTTCTTTTCTTGTGCCCCCTGGCTGGCACAGCAATAGGATTACATTCCAAGTTAGACATCAGGCATGGGTTCTTTTGCAAGGATTTGCCTGTTTGACTGTTTAACATGCCATGAAGCATGGATAACTTCTCCTCTAGTCGGAGGTGCTGGTTTTTACCCTCGGAAAACAAATGTTCAATGGATTTAACTGCATTCACAATCCTCTTTCTCTTTTTATTGTGCCCAGCCTTCTTCCCAACAGCATCAGTGCACCTTATTCTGGTAACTTCACCAGACAAACTGGAAATGTTTGACTGTGATTTTGATTTCTCTCCTGCCACCATAGCTGATGCCATGACAGACAAAGCACCCCTTCCCTGTGAGCCCATCAATGGTCCGTCAGAAAACCACGACGTACTTGAATTTAACACAGAACTCTGTAACATTTTTCTGTTGGAACCTCTAAGCAGAGGCTCCATTTTAGAATCAGTACCTGAAGTGCACTGAGCACAGTTTCCGACACTACAAGGTAGCAATGGTGCATTACAATCTAGGGTTTGCTTCATAAAATCAGCAGCATCCAGGTCGTTATTACAGTGAAGGTGCGGCGGACATGATTCTTTTGGGAAAAGCTTCCTCTTCAAGTTAAAGCTTGGGTTATTAAAGATGTTACCACTCTGCAGAATAAGCAAACTGTTAACTCCTTACTACATAAGCCATAGAATCTCTTGGGAGCTAGAATAAGCAGAGAAAAAGCATAAAAGAAAATCAAAAAGCTTGCAAAGAAAAGAGAAATAGGATAAATGAGAAACCAAGATAAGACATGAACAGTTGCATTTAGAGCCCTACGTTCCAAAACTGGCCAATTTGGCATGCAGCAGCTAAACACCAATAAACATTTCATAAATAATTAGCTAGATTGTTTCGAATGGAATACGCACATAAAATTTACGTCCAATTATGAAGCGCCAGTTCCGATAAGATCTCACACACCCACCAGATTAAGATACGGAATACCCCTCGGCCAAGTAATTATCTAATTCAGCTAACTTGTTTCAAAATGAACTCAAAATAATTACTACGTAATATCCAAATACAAAAAGAGAAACTGGATGCGATTGATGACATAAATTTTCATACCACACACAAAGCACCACACAATTGACAGCAAATGAAGATGATGTATGCTCACAGCTTTCATGCAAACGATAAGAAAATCAGAAACCCACCTTTGGCTTGTCATCTCTACCTTCACTGCAATATGAGAAACAGTTATTTAGTAAATCCAGATGATGTGAAAAGTGGACACGTTCCTGCTTTAAGAGATGCAGTTCTTGTTGTAAAATTTTGTTTCGGCCGATTTCCAACTTAGTAACTTTTTTGGCATGCTTCAGTTGCTTCTTTTCAAACTTCAATTGTTCTTTCAGCAGCTTCATTTTAGCAGTTTCAGAATTTGTACGTATATCTGGTAGATCAACGGGAGCCGCAACCAGTTTTCTAGAGGAGGCAAATTCTAATATTTCGCTTTGTAGGCCCTCTATCCTACGTCGATTGTCTTCTAACTGCTGAGCTAACTGATCTGCACGACGTTTTTCCTCCATGGCCTTTTTCATATTAGCTTCTGCAATCTTCCTTTGCTCTTCTGCTTTCCTCTTCTCTGAATCTGCGCGACTCTTTTCTCTGACCGCCTTTTGTTTCTGCTCCTGGATGCTTTTGATTATATTTTCAGACGTTAACGCTTCCGAAACCAACTTCAACTCACCCATTTCCTGTTTTAACATCTCCAATAGGAGCCCACCTCTCCCTGTTGCATCAGGTTTCATCTCTTTATTGGAAAGATCAGCAGTCATCTTAACCAATGTTTTTGAGGATTCTTGTTCATCCATCTCCTTCTGTAATTTCTCAAACCTTTGTTTCATCTCTTGCAATTGTTGAGACAAATTATTGGCACGGGACTTTTCATCTATGACCTTCTTCTGATTCATTTCTGCAAGGTTCCTTTGCTCTTCTGCTTTTGCCATCTCAGAATCTGCACGTTTTTTCTCTTTCATCACCTTTTGCCTTTCTATCTCAAGCTTTTTCTTTGCATCAACCTTTAGCTTCTCTGACTGGACTCCATTTTCCTCCGACTTTTTCCGTTCAATATCAGCAAGTCTCCTTTCCTCATTTGCCCGACTTTTTTCTGCCTCCACAATTTTCCATGCTTTTTTAGCCTCTTTCTTCTCCGCTTCAGCTTTCTTACACTCTGATTCTGCCGTGATTCTTTCTTTCTCAAGAAGCTCCTTGAGCCGATTTATTTCTGTTTCCCCTTCAGAAATTCGTGCTCGAAGAAGCTTTACTTCTCCATCTAGATCCTGAGATTCTGAGCTTCCTCTTTGCTGCAATGATAGTATCTCAGATTTAAGAGTACGGACCTCATTCTCCAAATAAGTTCTCATAGCTAGTTCTTTTGCATTCTCCTGTCTTTGAATGTCAACCTGTGCTCTCCCCTCTTCATTCGCTGGAAAAAGACAAAATATTACAGTAAAATTTAAAATAAAGAAAATGTTATTGACCTACTATATCATTATCCTCCCTAATTGTTATGTGCAAAGATGTGTCAACTTTCATATGCACACAAAATAATATAAGCCTAATTGAAACAGGGCTGCGGATATCCATGTAACTTCACTGTGTTCACTTCATTTCCTTGAATTCAAATCATACTTTCTGCTTTCCATGAAATACTCACAGAGAGAACTAGTATTACAGTCGTACATGCCAAGGCGAGAAATGGTAGCATCTCCATAGCTAAAAGTCTGCTAGACTAGTAAAAGGACAGATAGTATCCCAAGTAAACTGATCACGGAGTTATTCAATCTCAAGCCAGAAATAGATCACACCACTAGCATTAGGTATAAAGCTTCTTAGACAAGCGAGTAGTGTTTTCAGATATGCTACCTAGGGAAAATAAAGATTTGTAATGCTGGGGAAGAAGCAAGTAATTGATGGGTGTTGTAGATTGCTCCTTTTTGAAAGGTATTGGACGGATGAAATATGGAAGAGTGCAAGGATTACGATTTGCACAACCAATGATCAAATGGAGATTCTGGATTCACAGTGCCACTGGCATTGTCTCTCAAACTGGCTACTTAATGTGTTAAACTTGAGGTTGAGACAGTGAAGTTACTAGTGAAGAACAACTTCACACTGCAAGCATTTGAAGTTGTAAATGCAACTATCTTCTTAATTACGGAGTAATTTATTCTGGATATCCACCATCCTGCTCTCTGAGAGGTATCATGTTCTATTATTCCTTGTTTGGAAAATGGGGAAAGGGAGAGAGTTTAAAAATTTTCTCTTCCCTTGTTTGGTTGGAGAGAAAACGGTTAAATAGAGCTATAGGAAGAGTAAAATTTCCCCCCTCATTTTCTCCCATTTTTCTTCTCAAGTATTTTCCCTCCTCTTCCCTCAATTTCCATAAGTTCCAAACAAATGTTCACCATGACACCATCAATCAAACAAGAAAATCATGGGTTGTGATAAACACAAGTAATTTGATTTTTACCTTTCTTCAGACTCTGATTTTCATTCTGAAGCTTATCATAAGCTTCATTTAGGATATTTAGCCCTTGTCGTAGAGCTTGTCGTTTTGCTTCCAGCTTTGAGAATTTCTCTTTCAACTGTACATCAAAACATATATTAGTACTAGACGTTAGTCATGCACGAATTTGCATCGAACAAAAATGGTTAGCCCGGAACAAAAAAAAAAAACAAACAAGTGGGAGAAAATACCGCAGCACAGCATGGATTCATGGCTTGATTTTTCACCACTACATCCTCCTCCATTGCTGCAAGCATCACGAGGAAAGAAACAATTTGCACTAAGGCTCAGTTTAGATGCGCGGAATCTTGAGGAATGGCAATATGATACAGGATCTCCATCATTGATACATTTGATGAATCACTCGTTAACAAACTAAACACAAATTTTTCTCACAACCATGATAATCCGTCTCTCCAGTGTTCTTGAACTAAACCCTAGTTTACGGTGTAAAAAACCCTAGTTTCGAAGTGAACCTATTGCGGATATTTGAGGAGCGGGTAAGGAAATCTACCGGATTCGGAGCACAGTCGGTGCAAACAATGGTTCGGTTTGATGTATTCGGGTTGGTCCGATTACCTCAGTTTTATCTTATTTTTATTAGTACTTTTTTATTTTTGGGTTCGTCGGTCAGGGAGGTTGTCCGGGCAGTTTATAAAGCACCTCGGTTAATTCTTTCCGTGGTCCAGTCAAAAGTAGGTTGTTCATGCCGGAATTAGGAGATTCACTTTCTTGCGTCATGACCTCAAAAATCAAAGCGATCAAATGTGTGAAGAGCAAACTCACAAACTAACCGGATTAATTCTTAGAGCTTTATCTAATTTGGACCTATAGACAAAATAGAAACTCATTTAACCCAACCCATGGATAAATATTTAAAAAAAAACAGCAAAATTGAATGAGAAATTCTAAACTTATTTCCATAAATGATTTTTTTTATTGGCACTACGGAATTCATCCATAAATTATTTTACTGGAAGAATTAAGATTGTCTTTGGGTCTTGCTAACGGGTGCACCATTGCACCCGTTAGGAGTATATTTGTTGGGTCTCACTTATACTTTACAAGTGCGTAGATTTTAAAGTGTGTTTACAAGTGGGTGTACTTTAAAGTGTGTTTACAACTGGTTGTACTTTAAAGTATAAGTGAAACCCACCAAATGTATTGTTTGTACACTTAACGATTGCAATGTTACATCTGTTATACTATGACTATTTTAATTACTATCCACTTACAAAAATAAAATAAAAAAATTTGTCATCTGTCATTCCTAATCTATTACATGGAGAAAGGAGGACTTGATCCCGGAATGCAATGTGTGGCATCAAAAAGCTCTACCGCATGAACTAACCACAACTTGCATTTACAAATAAGTTGGAGATGTGTAATGTGTTTGATGCAGTTTTTATAAGCAAAAATAAAAATTCAGGTTGTAATCTATAACTTATTATAAATTAGAGCTTAAGCGTGGTCACCTCCACGCGTAAGCGTGTGAAAGAGCTGTGGGAGGGGCTATAGGTAAGGGTCATCATCGGGTCGGGCCGGTCCAGCCCGTGAACTTCCAGCCCAAGCCCGCCCATGGGCCGGGCTTAGTGGGCTTTTTCTTTTTAGCGGGCCGGGCTATCTCTCAAAAGATGAAACCCAGACCCAGCCCACGGGATTATCCTAGTTAGGCGGGCTTGCGAGCCAGTCTTCGAGCGGACTGGGCTGGGCTATTTGCCCGGGCCAAAATACTTATTGCCTATTGATTTTTTTGGGCCGTAATTAATTTTTTTTCCCCTTACTTTAAAATATCCCATAACTAGTTTTGAGGTAATGGAAACTCCAATAACCAGATTGTGCTTTCATTTACATTTAAAAAAACAGCTTGTAGGGATTAGTCTGAGGTGTGTGCAAGCTAGCTCGGGACACCCTACATTACCAAAAAGAACTTATCAAACTCTTACCTATATTTGAATATAGGGACACTTAAATAATCATCCTTTTACTCCCTTGATATTAGAAAATCATCCTGAGCATTTTTAGGAGTTATGTTTCCATCCCGAGATTCAAATAAACCCTAAAATGTCCTTTATCTATATATAAATATATAATTTACAACAAATTAGGGGATCGAGGACTAAATTAAAAGTTGCATATATGGGCGATAGGAAATGGACTAATTTCAAAGTTTGGGGGTCCTCCACTAAAATTACGAGATTTGGGGATAAACCCCAATCCCTTTTATCTCGTCCTTCACCACCAGAATCCCCATCAACACCAAAATCTCAAATACACTCATCCATTCCACCATTGAAGACCAGAATCCCCAATCATGAACTTCTTCTGCATTCCTCTCAACATGTTTGTGTGCATTGTGCTATACAATGTTAATGCGTTCCCGATCACTGTCATGTTCGGGATGTGCTCCATTTTCCTCTTTGTGGCATCCATCTTGCAGAGGCGGCTCTTGGTTATTGCTGATAAGCCAAAGAATGAAGATTGGAATCCAATGAAAGAAAGGGATACTGAAGCTGAGCCATTGAATGTTGCTTGATCTCAAAAAGCAAGAGGAAAAAAAAAATCCCGAATTTAACACTCGTCTATTCCACCATCCATGCCATCCCGATCAAACTCAATCACTGACTCCTCCTCGTCCTGCCATCACCATCCCACCATCCCAATATCGAGGTCCCAAGTCGTATACTTTCGCCGGAAAAAATGGAAACAAGAACAAAGTTGTGGGTTTTTTTTTAATCAGGTTCCGATTTTTTTGTTTTTTGTGTAATTAATCGGGTTTCGATGTTGCCGGGGGACTTGAGTCGTAGGTATACACGGATGTTGTTTGCAAAGAAATTGTGGCCATCGTCGAATGTTAAAGTGCTATGGATCTGATGGAGAGAAGTTTAAGTGAGAGATCATTCAAAAGTGATGGTCTCCATTCTTCCACAATTGTAATGAATCTTTACCATGATTTGAGTTCTATTGCTTTTTTTTACCATAAACATTGTTCTATTGGTTGTTTTTACCATAAACATTGTTATATGTTTTAGGATTTTTACCATGATTTGAGTTCTATTGGTTGTTTTTACCATAAACACTTTCATATGTTTTTGTATTTTTACCATGATTTGAGTTTATATTTACCAATGAATAGTGATTAGAATATGGACAAGCTCGAGATAATGTGGCTGATATTTTTTTTACCATGATTCAATTAATCATGGTAAAATCAAATACAAAACTTAAAAATATGGTAAAATCGAGTAATCATGGTAAACAAAGCTAGTCTGAAACATTTTACCATAATTGGGATAGTTAAACAAAGCTAACCGGTTGAGTCAATTTACCATAAACATTGGGAAAAAAATTCCAAAATTTATTTGACCATGATTCATTTTTCCAAATTGTTTAGTTTTACCATCTTCATTGTAATGAAACTGCTAACATGGGGTAACCACTTCCCCATTAACACCGAAACATGTGGTAACCAATATCCCACCACATGCACTACCCTTCTTTTTCAAATATCCCTAATAATTCGGTAAACTTCATCCCTTTTTTGAACTTTATCTGATTAGTTGAAACAATATTCATCCCTCTTTTGAATTTCAAAAATTACTTCCATTTTGTATTTTTCATCCTCTAATATATATATAGGAAGGGTAATAAGGGTAAATCACATTACGAGAGGATGAAAACATATTTCCATAAATAATGGAGGATGGAAATCTAATTTGCACCCAAAAATCGGATGAATATTTAATTACCTCTTGAATAAATTGATTTTTTTTAAAGAACCATTCAACAGCTCTGATTATTAACACGGGACTCCGAAACGGAGCTCATGCAATTTGGTGTACATTTTGTGTACACTCAATGGTGTACCTATAGTGGAGCTCAAGGATTTCAAATTATACAACCTAAATGAAAATGGATTACAGAATATTCTCTAGAACTTTGCCTCAATTTTGGAAATCACGTTCGCATCAAATTGGAAAAGCCTTCGCGAAAAAGAAAAAAGAAAAAGAAAAGAAAAGGAGAACAGTCGATAACAACACCCCCTTTGGAACGTGAGAAAGTGAAAGAAAAGAAAGGAGTAACCTTTCTCAAATTGCATCTCCTTGAAAAGGCAGTTATCGGCATGTGAAGGTATGAAACCTACTTCACGATGGCCTTGAGTACTGTCGAGATTTCGGTACCCCTCTATCAACAAGCAAGCAAGACACAAACGATTTTTACATAGTTCCCAAAAAATCGAAGGTACGTCACAGGACCGAGGTCCGATTCCTCTATCATCAAAGTTCTTACAATTTGGTTTACGAGAGATGCAAAGATCTCACAAACACCCTAAGGTATATCCAACAAATTACAACAAATAAGAGGAAAGACCTCACCAAATTTGATGAACAAAAGCCTCCAAAAGCAGCTGAAATGGAGACCCCAAATGATGAACAAAATCAGCCCCAGATATCGGAAATAAGCTGCTGAAACCCGAAAGCAAAATGGTCGATATTTTTCGAAAGGCTACTGATATTTTTCAAAGAGACTACAAGTCTCTCTTTTCAATCTTCCAAAGGAAGCTAACAAAGAATGTGCTAGTGAAGTACCTTCATAACAAAAAGTGTGTAGAATCTTCTATCCAAAAACAAGCCCACGAATTAATTCTTTTCGGGCCAAAACAAATTATTGGGCTAACACAAAATTATTGAGACTCCACAAAAAAATTAGAATTAGGAGGGACCCAACATTTATACGTCCACCGAATGGATTCGATGTGTTGCCTGCCAATCGTAGCCATCCAAGGTAGAAGTCATCGGTTTCAACGAGCTTCGAGTCCTTCCAAGCTAAGCCGTTCACTGAAGGGGGTGTTCCACTAAGTTGGTTTTTTGAAAAAACTGGTTTTTCACGGTTTTTTATGTGATGTATTGTGAGAGAATGGCCTATCTCGGTGTTTGGAAAAAACAGTTTATTGTTAGTGGAACACCCCTTGAGGCTCGTCCTTGCAATCGAACTATTGCTGCCATGCAGCGAAACCACACATAATAAGCAAACGTATGTGTTTTCCTAATTATTGTTTATTGGGTCGCGTATCCGCACCGTAAACCGGAATCCGTTCCTTTGCCTATAGTTCATTCCATCCAGGCTACAACATATCGCTCAACAAAAACAAAAACAAAAACAAAAAAACGATTCGATCACGCTCTACAAATATACCAATCCAATTTGAGAATGCTTTATTACTTTCCACAAAAAAAAAAAAAAAGTTCTTGATTAGCACACGCTGATGTGATAACAAAATTCGTGAAGTTAATTTCAAACATACTATCTTCACCAAAGAGAGAGATTACATCTGCATATACAGATTCTATAATGACACATCAACAGACACAGATAACATATACATATACAGATTCAACAATTGTTTTTGATAACTTAGGTGTCCGGGCCAGCTTACACGTACTGACGCAACTCGACTAATGCATAAAATAGAGAGAGACAACATATACAGCACAAAAGCCAAATCACATATCTACTTAATTCCAATCATGCATGGTTCAAGTTCAACAATGAAAAAGCACAGTAACAAACCCATCTCAGAAACAAAGACCATGACTCATATACACATACAGTACCAACTATCTCAATCTCTATTTAACTCTCACATGACAGGCTCACAATCACTCCCCCAAAGCAAGACAACCAAAGTCCTGCTCCAGAACAAACTTAAAAGATGTGACAGATAATAACACCTCAAGCGGCGACCTCCTCTTCTTCCTCCTCGTACTCCTCCTCATCAGCAGTTGCGTCCTGATATTGCTGGTACTCGGCCACAAGATCATTCATGTTGCTCTCAGCCTCGGTGAACTCCATCTCATCCATTCCCTCACCTGTGTACCAATGCAAGAAAGCCTTCCGCCTGAACATTGCCGTAAACTGCTCGCTCACCCGCCGGAACATCTCCTGAATCGACGTCGAGTTCCCAATAAAAGTGGATGCCATTTTAAGACCCTTTGGGGGAATATCGCATACGCTTGACTTAACATTATTAGGAATCCACTCCACAAAGTAGGAAGAGTTCTTGTTTTGGACATTTATCATCTGCTCATCAACTTCTTTGGTGCTCATTTTTCCGCGGAACATGGCTGAGGCAGTTAAGTATCGTCCGTGGCGAGGATCAGCGGCGCACATCATGTTCTTGGCATCCCACATCTGCTGAGTCAGCTCGGGGACGGTGAGGGCTCGGTACTGCTGGGACCCTCTTGAGGTCAACGGTGCAAATCCGACCATGAAGAAGTGGAGACGAGGGAATGGGATTAGGTTAACCGCGAGTTTCCGAAGGTCGGAGTTGAGTTGTCCGGGGAAACGAAGACAGCATGTAACACCACTCATTGTGGCAGAGATCAGGTGGTTGAGATCACCAACTGAAATAAGACAACAATGTTTTGTGAACTTTCAATGACTAGAGCATGTAACTTCCAATATCATTTGGCCAACTTGCTATCAGAATAAACACCTAGCTGAAGCATGTTGTGTAGCCATCCATCAGAATGCTTATGGTCCATTGTCGGAAATCCAACTTATTAAGTCAATATTGTAATAGCAACTTAGTTTTCCACAAACGCCCTTTAACTCAAGCTAGAGTTCTCACTTCAATTCAAGAGAGGAGCAAATGCAAATACCATAGAATTATGTTCGTCGGCTTTTCCAAACAGACAAATAATTTGGGACATAGGAACATGAAAATGGACAAGAAAAAAATGAGCTTAGCCAACTTCATTAAGGTAGCATCAGGCTGTAGGCTTAAAAGGCTAGGGCTTGTTGCTCTGCAAGCACAAAAGACCAGAAAGAAAAAAGAGCATCTGGATCGGGGCTTATAGGCCCTGGCATAAAAATTACAATCCAACCTTTCGGCAACAAGAACACTTCATAAAACCCAGCTTACAAGCCTTTAACCAAATAAAGAGAGCTTTTTAATTCACACCTTTTTGGCTGATTTAACCAAAATGCAAAAGGCCACCTTAAGCCTGAAGCCAAACCGGGCCTAGCTATTGGTTCAAATTTATTCAGGCAGTTTACCTCTTTACATGTGTGTGTCTGTATGTTAAATTTTGATGGTGCTTTCAGAATTAAATAGTGCTTCAAGATGTAACCACAGTCCATTTGACAACTTACTAAGGTACTTCACTTACAGATAAAGTATGAAAAAAACATGATACCACGAGTAAGACTTCAGGTGGGAAAGTAAGCCTCATTGTCCAATTACTCTCAAATAAAAAGAAAATGGAGATGCTTTCAACTAAACCTATCAAAGTTGACATATGGTGGTTAAAAGAAAACTGACTTACAAGTGGGTGTTGAAAGCTTCAGGGTACGGAAGCATATGTCATAGAGTGCTTCATTGTCCAAAACCATACATTCATCAGCATTCTCAACAAGTTGATGAACAGAAAGGGTGGCATTGTAGGGCTCAACAACAGTGTCGGACACTTTAGGAGAAGGAAAGACTGAAAATGTCAACATCATTCGATCTGGATACTCTTCCCTGATCTTGGAAATGAGAAGGGTGCCCATACCAGATCCCGTGCCTCCACCCAATGAATGACAAACTTGAAATCCTGTCAGTTGAAAAAGTTTTAGTGCAATTCGAAACAAACGAAAGAACTTCAACTGTTCACGTAGGGAACTAAAGAATGTGATGGCAGAAGTTCACTTACTACTGCTGAACTTTTATACCCTCTAAGAATATTGCTTATTAAAAAAATACCAACATAATGGTGATTCCAAATGACTAAGTGAGAAATACCAAGAACCAGAAGGCATTGCAAACATTGAAATAAAATCAAAGCTACTTGAGATTAGGGCCTAAATGCAGTAAGAGTTGATTCAAATTTTAAAGATTCAATCGATACATAGTAAAGCACAATTGTGTTGCAAGTAAATCAGATCTGAGATCCTTTTTCTTGTTTTTGTAGAACTTTGGTGACCAATTGGAGGGTCAACAATGTGGAGAGATCACGAACAAACTTCGAGGACTGACCAGTTTAGGCGACCGAGCCTGGGCGGCCTCTCCACTCACAGCCAATTGGTTTTGAGGTGAATGCTTTAACACGGATGTCCGTCAGCAAAGTAAAACATTTTTGCTCTTTTAATGGAAATTATTTTCAAATTAAGAAAAAATATCTTATGTAGTTTTCCCTGACCAAATACGAACAATGGGTAAAATATTTTTGGGAGAAATATTATACCCCAAACAGAGCCTAAGAACAAAAGATAAATAGAAAACGATAAGCCCATAAGATCCCAGTAAAACAGTGCAATAGATCCGAATTGAGCTCAGAAATAAAGTGCTATTGCTAACTTAGAAATGCAATAAAGAGAATGAATCGTGCGCAAGCTAGCTCGGAGATCCGGTTATACAAATAAATAAAGAGAATGAATCCCAGTTTCCATACAACGCTAGATCTAAACATAGCCAACCCAAAAACAAAATCAGAAAACATACATATCCAATTGTCAAGCCAAATAAAAAAAACACACTCGGGGAAAAAAAAAAACAACTCTCAAATAAACAAGCCCCAATTAGCCTCCACCTCCGAGAATTCTCCAACAACTCTTACTCAAACAACCATACAATCTTTCTTGTTGCCATGTTCCTAATACAGAAATCAGCAAAATTGCAGAGCAAGGGAGATTATTCATGCATATGTATACAATAAATGTGCATAAATACATGCATGCGTATTGCTGATGCACTGAAAGGCAATACAGGCCATAAGGAAGGAAATACCCACACGAAAAAAAACCCCAATTCCGCAATCATGCCAGATCTAACCACAATAAACAATTCAAAAAGACGCATATCACCTAGCCCCTTTGGATTGAGTGATTTGGTAAGAAAAGAAAAGAAATGATAAGAGTTTCTTATCAGATTACTCATTTGGACTGAGTAATTTGGTAAGAAAAGAAATGAAGAGAAAGATACATGAGGAATATTTTTTGATTGGCTCCTTCCCTTTTTTTACCAAATCTCACCAAAAATGGTTTGATTTGGTGAGAAAGGGCTCTCCTTTCTCATCACGCCCTTTCTCACAATCCGAAGGGGAAAGCTCATCCATTTTGCAAACCAAAGTACCAACCCACATAGAAAACAAAATAAAACCTCCAATAAAACAGAAAAAAACAGAAATCAACAAAACTGCCACACAAGGACAAGGTTCATGCATATGAATACAAAAAACATGCATACGTAAAACTGGTGCACTGACATGCAAATACCCATTAAGATAATAAATCCCCATATCATGCCGGATCTAACAACAATAAACAAAAGAAAACACAAAAACCATAAAGCACATCCATTTGTCAAACCAAAGCAAAAACACAAAACATCCAACAATTCATTCTCAAAGAAATAAAATTTTTTTTTTCGTCTGCCTCAAAGAAACATATGAAGATTTTTTTTTTTTTTGTTTGTTTTTTGAAGAAGAAATACCGCTTGCAATACACGTACATACATTCATGCATACGTGCGTATTATTGATGTACAGAAATGCAATACCCAGGAACATAAGAACTCCCAATTCCCATTACCATGGCAGATCTAACCACAATAAACAAAAACAACACAAACCAAAAAGCATACCCAATTCTCAAACCAAAGCAAAAACCCATATAGAAATGGACAATTCACATTAATTATCACCGATTCCACCCAAAATCAAGATATATAAACAGTTAAATGGGTTTGTAAAAAATACCCTGCAAGCAATCACAATTTTCAGCCTCCTTCCTCACAACATCAAGAACCGAATCAATCAGCTCAGCACCCTCCGTATAATGCCCTTTAGCCCAATTATTCCCCGCCCCGGACTGCCCGAACACGAAGTTATCAGGCCGGAAGATCTGGCCAAAGGGGCCGGATCGGACCGAGTCCATGGTACCGGGCTCGAGGTCCATGAGGACGGCGCGAGGGACGTACCGCCCGCCGCTGGCTTCATTATAGTAGACGTTGATGCGCTCGAGCTGGAGCTCGGAGTCGCCAGCGTATTTACCGGTGCCGTCGATGCCGTGCTCGTCGCAGATCACTTCCCAGAATTTGGCGCCGATCTGGTTGCCGCATTGGCCGCCTTGGATGTGGAGGATTTCTCTCATTTTTTGGATGGGTGGGGTGGAGATCTGGTGGGGAAGTGACGAGAGAGACGAAGAGAGGGAAAGTGGATTGGAGGAACGGAAATGGAGGGGGGGTTTGAGGTGAAATGACTCTGGGAGTTATTTATAGTTGGTACGGTTTTTTTTCCTTTTTTTGTGTGTGTGTTTTCTGGTTGGTATTTTTGTTTGTTTGTTTATTTGTTTATTTATACTGAGTGGGTTTGGTGGTGTTATCGATTTTGACCATGGCTTTCTGGGAATGGATATTCAGACGAGGTTTGGCCTAATAAGTTGATTGACTTATTTTTTCGTTTTTATTTGATTTTTTTTTACATTTTTTAGTTTTTCATCAACTTTTTGTATATTATTGGTTCATCTCGGCGAGAGGAATCAAAAAAGTAAAAAATTATGACTGAAGCTTAAATTTTTTTGAATAAAAACAAAAATAAGCTAAAAAGTCAACTTTTTACACTTTTTTTTCGATTTTATTCAAAAAATTGAGGGTTCTAATTATAATCTCTTACCTTTTTGGATTCCTCTCATCGAGACGAACCAATAATACTCAAAAAAATCGATGCAAAACTAAAAAACGCAAAAAAAAATCAAATAAAGACGAAAAAAAAAGTTAAGCTAACTTATTTCAGTAACCACAGGGGCTAGGTCCGTGGTCTAAAAATAGGAGTATATAGTATATCTATGACAGAGTACGATACGAACAAAACTTTAAAAAATAACTCCGGATACAATTGTTTTTTAGGCCATTTACGGATGCATTTTGTTTCAAGAGTGTGTTCAAGTGCGGCCCTGAGTTTTTCAGGGCCCTAAGCGTGGTTTAATGACGGGGCCTCTCAAACAATTGTATATATATTAGTTGTTCCAAACATGCTTATGAAATAACTAGAGTTGCAGTGGTTCTATGCGTGGAATGGTATATATATAGTACCTCAAGGTCGAGTGTTCCAATTTTGTCGCCAGCATTTGTATTGGTTTTTTTTACATTTTCAACATATACTGGTATCAAAAAATGGAGGCGGGAGGAATCAAAACTTTATGGACTTACCGCTGCACCACGACAACCTTATGTGTAAAAACATTGACATACTAAATATATAACTTCTACCATTTGGGGGACCTGTACTGGCCCAAAAACGGGGGTCCTAAGCGGCGGCTTGGTGGGCTTGTGCCCAGGGCCAGCCCTAGTTGTGGTGGTAGCATTGTTCGGTTAACATATATATATATTGGAAGTTTGCTTTTTAATAATAAGAAAATTCTAAAATTAGTGCATTGGGCTGTTGTCGTTAAGATTTAAAAAGTATATTGAAATGTGTGATAAATACATAAGAATGTGTGGGTATAAAAAAAGTGAAAAAAGTACGCTGAATTGTTTATTTTTTTATCTTCTTCCTATCTTGTTGTCAATTCAATAGGCTGTATGTAACACCCGTTCCAGATATTTAGAATTTAATTCGCAATTTAGAGTGGTGGTGTGGTGACACCCAATAATTTCCCATGAGTGGGTGCATAATTAATTTTACTTTTCGAGAAAGTTATTGGATAAACCGAGACCGGGGTTAGTCTCAAAATAATTTATTTGAGCCATGGTTAAAATTTTAGAATTTTCTGAGGTAGTATCTGGACTGCACGGTCGGAACGGGGCTACATTTTCGCGGTCGCGGGAGTTCCAGCCGCCTGCTGGAAGTGGAAATTTTCCTAAAATGGGAGTGGGTCCCACCCCACCCCCTAAGTCGTCCCTTCTCTCTTTCTTTTCTTCTTCCTTTTGTTTTCTTTTCTTCTTATCCTTTCCATTGTGCTGGGCACAATCACAGAAGAGAGAGAGGAAGAGAGAGAGGGAGACCAGAAGAAGAAGAAGAAGAAGAAGAAGAAGAAGAGGGAAAAAGAGGAAGGAGAAGGAGGAGAGACCGAAAAATTGGGGAAAAACCTAAATTAAGGTACGGATTGGAGTTTAGTTTCCAAATTCTTGAGTTATGCTATGTATTTGCAAATTAATTTGGTGTTTTGCATCTCATAAGAGTGAATTGGAGTCTGTTTTTACGAAAATTCGTGGAAGAAACGTAAGGGTGTTCACTGACACTTTTATGAACTACAATCTGCCATAGTTTTTGGTGAATTTTAAGACATGGTTCCCGAATTCGGGATTTTCTGAAAATTTAACTGTAGGTACCCATATGAGTGCTAGACCTTGTGTTAAATTTTCGTGATTTTATGAGAAGTACAGAAAATATGAAAATTCGTGAACCAAACTGATGTCAGGTTCGTGTTTGGGTAGACTGCACTGTCGCATCTTACGGGAACGGCCATAACTTGGTCTAGGAAGCTTGGATTTTCAATCTGTTTGTTGCGTTAGAAAGTAGACTCGTAAGGCTTTCGGAATTGATAGGCCTTGTAGCTTGATTATTTTCCAGTGATAGCAGCTTTTGAGTTGAAGTTGATCACGAATCTGTTTGACAGGTTATTGCTGTGAATTTGGGTTCATTTGCTAATTATTTAAAAATGGTTATCGGGTACAGAAAATTCTGTATTTTTAATATGTTTCCCATGCTTGGGTTTAGGGTCTATGGTGAAAATATTGGAATATTTGGACGGGTGGATTAATTCTATTAATTCGTGGTTCGCAAGGGTGTCCAGTTGACTTAAGTGTGTTTAAGCACTTTGTTGTGTTAAGCGTGAATTCATTGGGATACTTTTGGCCTTAATTAGTGTTTTATCATTGATTGTGAATGGTTTTGAGCTAATTGAGAATAAATGGTACAGAGGAAAGTACGAGCACAATCGAGATGCCGAATACAATAGTTGAATCTACCTTTTTCTTTGGAGATCGAGGTGAGTGTTGGTTCATAGATGGAATTATTTTGGAGATAATAAGTGATATTAAATTGTGGAATTTGTGTTGATTATGTGATATTAAATCACAGATGTTTCTTGATATTGAACTGTGGCTTCGTGCCTTATAGACTTCGTGTCGAACTGTGGCTTCGTGCCGTATAGACTTCGTGTCGAACTGTGGCTTCGTGCCGTATAGACTTCGTGTCGAACTGTGGGCTTCGTGCCG
The DNA here is from genome assembly GCA_963854785.1 of Vaccinium vitis-idaea. Classification (NCBI taxonomy): domain Eukaryota; kingdom Viridiplantae; phylum Streptophyta; class Magnoliopsida; order Ericales; family Ericaceae; genus Vaccinium; species Vaccinium vitis-idaea. Next base: position 15,098,934 of record OY978216.1, on the reverse strand, counting down.
GATTGGGCTTCGTGCCGTTGGCTTCGTGCCGTATTGGGCTTCGTGCCGGATTGGGCTTCGTGCCGTATTATTTAAGCATTTTTGTTTAATCATGTTATATATTGATGTTATGGCTGCGTGCCGAGTTTGACGGCCGATTAGGCTTCGTGCCAAATTGTTCATGCATTTCTGTTTAATCTTGTTACATATTGTTATTGTGGTTGTGTGCCGTGGCTGCGTGCCGAGTTGGGCTGTGTGCCGGGTCTGGCTATGTGCCGAGTTTGGTTGGGTGATAAGGTGGTATGTCGGGATTGGTTGTGTGATGGGTTGACTGCGTGTCAGGGTTGGTTGTGTGACGGGTTTGACTGCGTGTCGAGAATTAGTTGTGTGACGTGATTGTGTGCCAGGATTGGCCGTGTGTCGGGATAGACTGGGTGCGGTGATTGTGTGTCAGGATTGGCTATGTGTTGAGTTAGACTGTGTGTCGTGATTGTGTGTCAGGGTTGGCTGAGAGTTGAGGTAGACTGTGTCGTGGTTGTGTATCAGAGTGGCGCAGCGGAAGCGTGGTAGTCGGTGTGTTGTAATTGTGTGTCGTGGTTGCGTGACGGGTTTGGTTGTGTGCTGTGTTATGTACGCTTATTTCTTATGAGAATTGAATGGAGTAAGTTGTTTGATTATATCTATGTCTCACACACTCCTGAAACCCGTTTTGGGTTTCAGTTTTGCAGGTTGTTTAGGTGGTGTCCATTGCTAGTCCCATGGTGTGGTCGTGATCACGTACGGGGTCCTTTGCCGGGTCGGGTTTGGGACCCGCCGAAGTGCTGATCCGGGGCGGGTCGTTACACTGTAAATAGAAGAACATTTAATAATAGTAACAAACTCAACGTTGTAACTTGTTTTAAGGAGTGAATTGTTGAACAAGTTCATCTGGTTGTAATCAAAACCAGACCAAAGAATTTGATGATGATGCGGGCGTGTTCCACTAAGGGACTTTTCACGATTTTTTATGTGATGTTGTGAGAGAATGGTATGTCTTGATTTTTGGGAAAAAAACTGTTTTTTTTTTATTTTTTTTATAGTGGAACACCCCCTAACTAAGCTATATAGAAAGAAAAAAATATGGACAAAAGAAACCAAACATCCTCATAAAACTTGTGAAACTGATGCTCTGTTTGGAAGTCAGGGAAATAAGAGAAAATAACGAAGGGGGAAATGAGAGGGGAAATTGAAGACAAATATATATTCATGAATAGTGGAATGGTTGAAATAGTGAAATGGTTGTTCGTGGTGGTGGTAACATCGATCTTTGGAGTGGTGGTGGCGGAAAAAGGAGATGAAAATATATATTCATGAATTCAACTTAAATTGAGTAAGCATTAACCTATTTTAAGTTATACTGGGAGTGCCTAAAGTTTAAGACACATAAATGTTTAGCAAAGATAAATATGGTTATCAAACATCCAGTTTTAAGTGTTGAATTAAATTATCAAAACTACCACTTAGAGCAAATCCAACCATACACCAAAATGGCATTACCAAAGTTATTTTTTCGACTCCCTACAATTTTAAACGCATGTACATAATTTTTGGCAATTTCCCAAAACGGACCCCAAATTTGGCACGAAAAATGACATTGCCAAAAATTAGAATTGATTTCAAAATTTTCACTACGGCATTCTCGATATCTTTCATTACTACAAAGGGAGAACATTCTTTACACCAGCAGTGTAAACCAAAGTTTCCTCCAAATCTATTACATTGAGCTATGTGTCCAAACAGTGGTCCCAAAAGGTAGAACATGAACACAAGGTGCAATGCAATTGATTTGGAGGAAAATTTGATTTACACCGCCGGTATCAAGAATATTTTCTCAAGGGTTTTTCTATTGTGCAATAAGACAAAAAAAAAAAAAACAAAAAAAAACACATACTCCAATGTACTTTTTTTATTTTTTCATACACTTTTACACTTTTCACACATTTTAAAAACCGAAAATATCATGGAAACTCAGCTGGAACAGCCCTTCAAGCGCGGGCTAAACTTCAAATGCGTGTGTACGTGTGTGTATTCACCATTCAGCAAAGGAACAATGATCAATCTTTCGGAGAAATTTTCCATCGCAAGTTCAACTTTCTTTCCACTTTCTCCGACGCTTATTTCGGAGGCTAAATATATCAAAAACTCGTTACCATCGGCTAACTCTTCATCTCATTGTTCCCAGCCCAAAAAAAAAGCTCATTCCATTGGGAAAAAAAGAAAGAGGCAGAGGAGAGAGAGAGAGAGAGAGAGAGAGAGAGAGAGAGAGAGAGTTGGGGATTCAGAAAAGAGAGAAACGCCGAAGGTTGGGTTTTTCAGAACCCACCCAGGTGCCAGCATTGTCCACCAGGTTGATTGATTAATTTTCTCCCCATTAACCATTTTTCCGTATTTAACTGTTCCTTTTGTATGTACGTACATTGCTCGTTATGTGTTGATTTTGTTTGTTGTCTGTCTTACTTCTGGAAGAAGATCATGACTAGTCAATTGTGTAGAAAACATTTGGGGCATGTTTGATTTCTTGATTAATTTTTGGAAGGATTGAACCACGGGCGGCTCTAGAATTTTTGTTCAGCGCTGACAAAAACGTATACAAAGGTCTATGTCATAGGTCTATATAAAATTAACATAGTTTTTTTTATATATTTGGCCAAGTTTATTATATTCTTTTTAGCTATATCGTCTAATTATTGTACATGATTTTTATTTATTTTGGCTTTTAGTGCCGACAATATTAAAGAAAAATCAAATTATGCGTAAAAAAGTTACACATTTTTAGTGAATTTCTTGATCCAATGAGATTCGCCTGAACCCCTTCGATATAAGGTGGAGATGTCCCTAGATTGAATAAAGGGATGCAAATGTAAGTAGAAAGATGGGACTATTCACCCTCCTTAACGGGGGTCTGCTAGTGAATAGTGAGGTTGATCTCCATAAATTAGTTGAGATCCGCATAATCTAGTCTGGACATCCGTATATATCTGGTGTGAGATTAGATGTTCTTGGTTAGGGTGGCATAGAGAACGGGATGAAAGGAAAAAGATTTATTGTTTACGGCTGGATCCTTGGATGAGATGGTGGTGTTATCAGGCTAGTACCCAGGCTATATGGGACTATTCACGTAACTGCTCATTATCAGAGAGCTATTTATGGATTTTCTAGAACTCAGGGTATAATCTATAACGAAAACTGTTGATCAAAAAATGAAATTATATAACGAAAACTACATACAAATAGCTGTATTGTCGAAAATTTTGTTTTCTTCGATTACGATATTGTGTTTAAGCTAAAACTAAGTTTTGATTTTCTTATTCGTTCACGGGCCACCATTTTGTCATTGACAATAATTTGCCTCCTGCTTAATTGATAGGTGCCAAGATGGTCAGAAAGGATTTCACCCTGGACTTGAACAAGCCTCTTGTTTTCCAGGTCAGATTCTAACATTTTAACCCTATTACCATTTAGAAATTTGAATATTGCTTTGTTATCTTTGCATTTGCGCTCAAGGGATTTCATTTATCTGGATATTATTGTTCATCGTTTTAACTTGTACGTGTAGCAGGATCAGTCTAACATCTATTTTCTGAATCCTTTGGTGTGAAGGGAGCTCAGATTTGGTTACTGTATCAGTGTCATTACGGTCTGCAGTCTTAATTGGCTGTCTTTTTTTTTTTTTTTTTTATGAATAACTGGCCACATGTCATTCCTTTATCGTTCACATATAATGCATCACCTCTCCACATGGACACATGCACACAAACAGGACAAGTGATGCTAATGTTTTCTTGTCTTCTTTTTTTCACGTCTCCACATTTTGTTTCTCATATTGCTACATTGCTATATAGGTTGCTTGTGAACTACTGTCGAAGATGGATTGGAAGTAGTATTTTGTTAGATCCTTCCACAACTATAGTCTTAACATGAAGGATATCAAATCGCTACTACATGAAGTTGTTTGAAAACCCATCAAGAAAAAGCTCCCAAAGTTAATTTCAAAATCTAAATGTTCATCAGATTATATTAAATTTCAGTTATTTGCATCGGATTATAGTGTCCGATCCCTGCATTTGAAATCCACATGTGTCCAGCTTTGTCTTGTTGAGACTTGAGAGTTCTATTTGAGGACCTCACCATAAGGCTGTTGCAATTACTTTGATGACTCGCTCCTGTGTCTCTCTCCCTATATATATGTATAAACATGTTGATAATTATAAATACAGTGGTATGCAAATATTTTGATCCAGAAGATGCATACTTGACCTTATATAAGGCATTGGTTAAGTTTTTGTTTACAGCTTACTTCAGTTAACTCTGGGAATTTTTTTACAGGTTGGCCATCTTGGAGAAGCTTATGAGGAATGGGTTCACAAGCCTATTGTCGGCAACGAAAGACCCCGGCTTTTTGAGAGTGACATTATGGAGGTACTAGTCGGATACATTTGTACTGAAAGGATTCTACTCTTCCGTATTATGACTGGCATCGTAGCATGATTTGGGTACATATGCGAATTGTATATACATACAGGTTCAACTGGAATACTTTTTATTTGCATATGCTTTGTCATTTTGGTTTCTATCCCATTCATCGATTTTAGCCGTACTTTTTGTACAGTAGATAGCATTGTATTCATTAGGTGCTGTATATAGCTCAGTACTGCTTCAAGAAGTGGGAGACTTGCCTTTATTTTTCAATTCATATCCTTATATGGTCCTTTCATTCAGTAGCTGCCTAATTTACCCCCCTTTGTGATGTGAACAGTTCTTTACTCTCACAGTATGGTGGGCAGTTCCAGTCATTTGGCTACCAGTTGTGTGCTGGTCTGTTTCTAGGGCTGTTCAGATGGGTGTTCCGTCTGCTCAAGTAGCAGCATCAGTGGTTGGTGGCATCTTTATCTGGACATTGCTGGAATACTCCTTGCACCGGTTTCTCTTTCACATCAAAACGACTGGCTATTGGTTAAATACTTCTCCCTGCTTCCTCTTTTCTCTTGCCATAGTTATTTCCCAATTGAACTGAAACCGGGTGCGGACACATGCCCAAGCATCAGGCGCAGACCTTCCAAACCTTACATCATATGTTATTGAGATGTTTTATACAGAATTCCTAAAAATGTACTTGAAATCGCTATATGAAATTTCTCTGTCCCATACTTGAGAAAAGCTAGAAGCCTAGAAGTGTATCTTCTCCAGCAAATATCAGCTTCACATTCTTCAAAGCAAATGACTGCTTACGGAGTTGTTGTCCACAGATAGGGAGTCTAGCTGTTATTATTTAGTTGTTTGGCAATACCTTCGTTAGTATTAAAGCAAGAATGCAAAGAGTTCCAAAAGGCATTGAAATCAGAAGATTTTCCATAGATACAGAAAACAAAAACCTATAAGCCAATATATGTACGTAAGACAGTAGATGAGGCTTGGATTGGGGCAAAAATATGTATTTTGTTCCTAGATTATTTATGTACATCCCTTCCTAGGATTTCTTCATTTCTAACTTTTCTAATATGATGCAGGGGAAACACCATACACTATCTTCTTCATGGCTGCCATCATAAGCACCCGATGGATGGACTACGACTTGTTTTCCCTCCTGCAGGAGCTGCAATTATAGCGGTGCTAGTATGTTTTAGCTTCTTCACTCTTTCCCATTATATAGCTAAGTTGTGGAAGGTTGAAGTTTTTCTTCATTTCTTCAGCCGGATGGAGGAAATGGAGGAAACAATCATTACCGTTCTAGATTTCATAATTCGACCAATCATTACTGGAAGGAATGGAGATCTCCATTCCATGATCGATTGATGTAAAAGACAAACCAAAAACATAGTATTCGAAGCTTGAAAACAGTTGAGGGAGGTTTAAAACTCATAGTGATGTGGCCATTCATAGACTGTCAATTTTGTATCGATGTTGCAACCTCATGGCCATTTCACAACACTTGAATTCAAATGAATGCAAAAGTTTCCAGTGCTTTAGGGGGGAGACAATATATACGTAGAGAAGGCTATGTGTACACTTTGTAATTTTGCTGATAGCTTCTCCTGGTTCTGATTTACTTTCCTGTCACTGCTAGTTGTGGTACGTGATCAAGCTTACAACGCCGCCAACCATTGCCCCTGCTTTGTTTGGAGGTGGCGTATTGGGATACGTAGTGTACGATTGCACTCATTACTATGTGCACCATGGGAAGCCAGATAAAGGTGTTCCGTCATCTTTGAAGGTACTTCTTTAGGTTCTGTTTTGATTTAGTGAGGGATCTGTCTACTATTTATTCCATTACCCTTTTCTTTCATTAAACGGACTCTTTAATTTTGCTGAGGTACCTCCGTCAACTCAGTAGGACACGGGTATGGGTATGAAACATGGAAGTGTTCCCTTATTCTTTTCAAACAAATACTTCTTAGTTTACTCTTTAGAATAAATATGTTGGAGTAAAAACATTACTGAGATTTTACAAATATTGTAATGTCCTTGTGTTTCCTATTTTTTTTATTTCAACATATTATTATCACCGTAAAATTGCCCTATATGATGTGATATATCCTGAATAAACTTGAGTTTCATTCATGTAAAGTCAATTAGACAACGCATCCCTGTGGCTAAGTCTAGTTCTGGGATCCTAAAATTTGGAGTTTGATGTGTCCAAACTCAGTAAATACAACAGGCACCCAAAGCTCCGGCCCATGTAACAATCCTTTTTCCTTTCCCCTTACAAATCTGCGATACAATCACAACCGTGCACATAATTTCTTTTTCTTCCAACAAGATGATACCATTGTAAGTTATAACCTTCAAATTCCTATTTGTTGTTTCTTACAGAGGTTCCACATGAACCATCACTTCAGAATTCAAGACAAGGGTTTCGGAATCACCTCTTCCTTTTGGGATATTGTGTTCGGAACACTTCCTCCAGAATCTGGCAAGAAAACAAGATGATTCAACTCGAGGCGTAGAGAATGGTACATACTGTCTGATGGAGTTTCTGGTAGGAAGGAGCCTAGTTTCTTACAAGGATACATTTGCATGGCAATACCAAAGACTAGGCTTGTTTCAGCTTACTTCTTCCAATGTGTCTTCTTTCTTTCTTTCTTGCATTCCATTTTTTCTCTTTTCCTCTATTTGTATGATACCTTAATCTGACAACTTCTCACTGTAAGACATGCTTTTTGTTCACTGTAAGACATGCTGCTAGGAGGTTTTAAGTTTTCTGCTTCTTATTTTCCTGGTATAGAAAACAACAAAGAGAAACTGTTTTGTTTTGTTTTGTTTGCTTTTATATATTTCTGTATTGTCAATGGTTCTGTTTTTCTTTCCATGAGCTGCTACATGCATACAGAATCTAGAACATGATAATGTCATGACTTTTTACATGAATAAAACAAATGAATCTGACCCACTTATTTCAGTTTCTAGGTAAATTTTTGGATAAATATTTTGGGTACCTAGCACTGCTGGAAAACATAATGCGGAAATTATACACATGCAGTGTTATTGGATCCAAAAAAAATTGCTAAAAAGAACTACATGTTTGATTAAAAAGAAAAAAGAAAAGCTTAAACCCTTTATTTAATAAGGTTTCTCTCTTAACCATCATTGCGTTGGGCCAATCCTACAGATAAAAGTGTGTTAAGATTGTCATATTTGGCAGAGAAAGGACCTCTCTAGCTCTCTATCAGCCTTATATTCAATGATGGAGCCAAGGGACAAGTGACTGCGGTCACTAGCATAACGATTTTTAAAAATGCAATCATTATAGTAAAATAAAAAAAGGTTTCACATATAGTTTTTCTCTTAACCATCATTGCGTTGGGCCAATCCTACAGATAAAAGTGTGTTAAGATTGTCATATTTGGCAGAGAAAGGACCTCTCTAGCTGTCTTTGTCAGCCTTATATTCAATGATGGAGCCAAGGGACAAGTGACTGCGGTCACTAGCATAACAATTTTTAAAATGCAATCATTATAGTAAAATAAAAAAAATATTTCCAAATTATATAGGCCTGAATTTTTTTTCATTATTTATTTGCTCTATAGGAAGTCTTTACTCATATAGTTTTTGCTTTAATAAAGGAGGGCAAAAAAAAAAAATGTTCGAAGCCAAATTTAATGGACCAAATGAAATATGTAAAGAAACATAAAGAGGGTGTTTGGCCCCCTACTTATTGCATTTTCCCATTCTCCTTTTCTTGTTATGGGTGTTTGGCTTCCTACTACCAAAACTCATTTCTTCATAAGTGGTTCTCCGTTTTGAACAATCTAAGCCAAAACTCAAAAAGAGCTCTAAAGCTACTTTTCCATTTCTACTTCTCATTCTCATTTTCCCCTCAATTTTTCTTTCCATTCCTACCCGTTTTCGGGGTTAATAGTTCATTTTCTTGACTTGCTAATCTGCTATTGCATGCCACAAATTCAAGGTAAAAAAAGAAAAAGAAAAAGAAAAGGATACCCACAAATTGGTATCATTATGGAAAATAGCAAATACCCTAACGAAAGTAAAAATTGGAAAATCAATATGTTAATTAAATTTAGAAGCTTTATTTTGGTGTAATGTTTCAATTTGAATGCTTTGTTTTTTTTTTTTTGTCGTGTTGGTTTATGTTTAATTTGGTTATATATATGTTTTTATTGCCTTATGTATGTTTTTAATATATGCACAAGCTTTTTTTATATGTGTAATGTTGGTTATGTATGTCTTTAGTTTCTTTATGTTTTTACTGTTCATCAATTTTTTGAACCAACTTTTTAAATTTTTTTGACAATTACTTCCATTTTATGTAATTCTTATAAAGTACGGGAGACTTTCAAGTTTCAATTACCGAAAAAAAAAAAAGGAAGATCAAAAAATATTTTCCACAAATTTTTTTTTTATTATAATTGGACGGTCTTGTTTACAAGATATTTCAAAATTTGACTTTAAAAAAAATTGCTAAAAACAATATTCGTATACATTTTTAATACCATAATTAATAAACATGGGCAAAATGGTAAACAATCAATCCGCAACCCATTTTCATAACTGTTCTCCCAAACACTAATACTGTTACAAAATGCATTCTGCATATTTCTCCCAAACACTTTTCCCAGATTCAAAACACATTCTGACCATAATCCAAAAAGTCAAAAAGCCAAAAGTTGAAAATGAAAAGCTGAAAAGTAGGCTCCCAAACACCCCCAAAGTCTTTTTTTTTTTGGTAAATTAACTTTCGTTGAAAGGAAACACCGAGACAAGGATCAAAGGGGCATACCCCTGAAAACATACATCAAAAACAAAGTAGAGGCCATGTCACGCCCTCAAATTTAATAAACCAAATTCCAATAAAATCCACGTAGGATAAATCGAAAGTTATACATTTCACCGTTGAAAAGTCAAAGTCAAAGTACACCGGGTTTCTACAAGAGGTACCCGTACCCATGCATAAGTAATGAATAGTTAAGAGTTATTACATAAACCAAGTTTTGTCAAAAGATTGAAGGAATTAAAGTTACAAGATCATCTATATATTAACGATAGAGAGGATAAAATAACTTGATGTCAAATAAGCTTCATGATATGCGTCCACACGCCAAGCATTTCAATCACGTGCCTTGCCGAGTACCTAAAAAATGATAGGTTGAGCTCACTAGCCCAGTAGGAAACTTTTCTACCAACGCTAAGGGTATAGAAGATGAGACATGCACATGGAGATGTGATACACATGAATGAATAAGCCAAAATAGACCAAAATAGATCGACTAGATGAGAGAATATCCAATAGATGCCCCAAAGATCGAATCAAACCCAAGTGTCTATAGATTTCCTCGATAAACGTTACATTTCATGTCGTAAGTTCAATCCTTTAAAATAAAAAAAAAAAAAAAAAAAAACATTGTCATTTTCATAAAACATTTCATTTTTCACATCTTCTCAAATAACCACTTATTTAAATAGAGAATGAATCCCTCTGCCGGATTTTGTGGGCTCCGAACACCCCTGCCGGATTTCGTGGGCTCCGCACACCCCTGCCGGATTTCGTGGGCTCCGAACACCCCTGGCTAGGGACGCACCAAGTGGTGGCCCTAGAATAAGCAAATCATCCCTTTCGAAAGTTTATTAAACAATGAAGTGTCCAAAAACATCCATGTAACTCATTTAGTTCGAAAGCTCGTAGTGTGTCGGTTGTGGCAAAGTTAACATGTGTCCAAGAACGTGAGAGATCATGACAAAACATCATTCATACCACGATAGGCTACCAAAGCTTAGAAGTCGATTTGTGAAGCTTAGGGGAGACCAATTAAGGCCCGACGCAAAGAAACATGAAAATGGAGTTATGAACCTCGAGAAAACCCGACACCTTGATAGGAAAAAGTACATTTCTCTCAAAATACAAAGGCTATGAATATGAGACCAATTGGGTTTGAAAGTAGACTCATAGATCTTTCTAACGGTTCAAGAATCGCCTCAAACGGAGTTCTGACGAAGTCGGGGCGTGCCCACGAAGTTGGGTCAAAATCTGCCTTAAGCAGTTGGGTATCGATACCCAAGAAAGCTGTATCGATACCGGGTGACTAAAATCTTTACAGAAACGCTGGGTATCAATACCCATGAAAGGGGTATCGATACAAAGGCCATCTCGAGCAAAATTTTTAGATTTTTAGATTTTTCCAAAATGGAGGGGGTTTCAACCCAATCCAAAAATTGAGGTTCCAAACAACAACTACTCATAGGAGAGGGATATATCAACAACTAATTCATGATTTTACCAACTAAACATGTAAAACCCAAACTCAATCAAAAATCAAGCTCATTTCCATGGTGATAACAAGTTTAACAAGAAGTTGGGAACAAGAACACCAACAATGCAATCATTCAACAAATATACACTTAGAGGAGGTAGAAGATTGTTCCCTACCTCAAGGATTGAACTTGAAATGGGTAGAAAATGGAAAACTCTTGCCCTTGAAGCTCCTCAACCGAAAATGTTAGCTCCAAGCAAAACCACGGAGTTCCGGACTCCAAATCACGCGTAGAAGATGAATCTTTGGTTGGATGTTGAAGTATTTGAGTGTGGAGGGTGGATTTTGTGGAGGGTTTTTGAAGAAACTTGAGAGGAGAAGAAGAAGAGAGAGAGAGGTGAGTTTTGAGAAAAGAGAGGAGTGTGATTTTTTGACCAAAAATCTGATCCAAATGTGTATATATACACTCTCACACTAGCACTTACACCCCTCTTGTTTCTTATGTGCTTCACAAACACCCAAATGCAATTACTAACTTCACATTGACCCCATACTACATTGTTTTCATTTCCTCACACTTCCCCCAACATTATTTCCGGAAAATTATTAAAAACACGAGTCCTTACAAGCCAAGACCTCAAGGATAACAGATCCTACAGCACAAGCAAGGCAAACCTAAACAACAATAGAGGCACCTAGCATAAATCCAAACCAACTAAGAGCGGGAAAAAACAACAGGAGGGATATTCCAACTAAGACATAAAAGCCTATTATCATCTGATTGTTTGATACCTCGCCAAGAACATATATGCAAGCACGCAAGTCAGAGTCAATCTTGGTAGTGAGATCCAAGACAGTAAGAGGTTTCTGCTGGAAAACCCTCCTATTCCTCTCGCACCAAATATTGTAGGTAACACCAGCTATGGACAGTTTAAAAAGCAGATCCCGAAAAACCTTCCATTTCCTGTGATGCAAGGCCCACATAATCTCAGCCATCAAGCTTGAACACAAAGCACACACCCCATCAGCAGTTATACCCCATTGTAGTAATCTATCCTTTGTAGACAAGCGGCCCAAAAGGGCTAGCCACTCGATGATCCCCCACCTAGGAACATGATGAGTGAACCAGATAATCTTGCTCCAAGGAACAATTGGGGCTTTGGTTCTGATTGCATCCCAAGCAGATTTAGTAGAAAAAGTACCATTAGCAGTCAAAAGCCATTTAACTGAATCTTCACAATCAGCATGTGGAAGGAAGTTTGGTGGAGTGTGAGCAATAATGTCTTGGACTGCTGGATTCCTAGACTATGGCCACTTCCATCCTCCATTGGAAATAATTGTTGCAACCTTTGAAGTTAAGGACTTACCCATATGGCAAACTATACCATCCCCATATTTCTGATATAAGGAGCCCAAAGGGTGCCAGTTATCTATTCACAAGAAAGTGTTATAACCATTACCTATCTCATATTTGATCCATGATTAAATATGCAAACCTTGTTTGTATTAAAGCAGTTACATCAATACAAAGGGAAGAAACCTAACAGCAAACCGAAGGAAAAAAAAAAGCGACGCGTTAGTATGTTATGTTGATTTTTATCTAAAGTCGACAAATATTCATATAATAGTCCATCTTTTCGTTTATTTTAATATACATATTTGCCACCAATGAAGTAAAATTCTGCATTCGTCGTTGCTTATATTCTCGTTGTCCATCATAATCTGAATGAACCTAACAAACATTATCTTGACCAAAATTGGGGCAATGACACATTTCTCATGCCATTGACCAATGGTCTTAAAGTATGATCCAGTAGTATAGGAGAAATAATATCTTCTCCCCCACAAACGCACACACCAAAAAAAAAAAATTGACGGTCTAAATATGCATTTTAACTCGAAGTCTGTACAGCTTCGCCACTTAAGATGGGGGAGTTGCCAAAGGTTTTTGCCGAAATTGTATGGCGCTAGTGATCTTTTGGCGATTTCCTGAATTTGGGCGTTGTTAGCCAGTGTTGGCACGGATTGGAGTGACCGGAGGTGGTGGTGGTGGAAAAGGGTGGAGAGAATGAAGACTGACTTAATTTGAAAATAGCTGAAATCATGATTGCACACTTTCTTAAAAAATTATGACTTGGTACTATTCATTTTCTAATTATGAAAAACAGTTGGCAAACGTGATTTTGTTCCAAGTTTCAGATTTCATGCAAACATAAGCAGATAGCAAGGGGAAAAAAATAATTAATTACCGTCGCCTAAAGAGCCCACTGCTACGGCGACTAATTCAAAGAGTTCTGCAACGTCTACTTCAAATTTTAACGCCATTTTATAGTTATATACACATTTGTTTGTTTTGCGTTTTATTTAAGACACAAATATAGATTTACTGACTTAGAGATGAAATGAATATTAATAAGTTGAACTTTGGAATGGGTTAGTCATTGAAAAATATAGGGCTTCTACAAATCATCATATTTTTCTTTTTGGAACTTTTCCCTCTTGCCTTAGTTCCTAAGTAACTGGGATTTGAGAGAGATGTCGTTTTCAAAGCTTAGCATTGTCAATTAATGACTAACAAATTGAACACTTAGAGAATGGCAGTTTAGTAGTACAAACCATTGACTCTGACCATTAGCTTTGCCCTTAAGAAAGATATATTATCAGTGGCCCTAGAGCACCGCCATCTGGTTGTCAAGAGTCTATTTTGTACTACAAAATATGGAAGATAACATGTATAGTATCTCATCACCTCCACCATGGAGTATTGCTCCGTCACACGACACTACTATCTATTGGGAGCCCCAAACCACTAATGTAGGGATCGAAGCTAAGGTCCCATGGGTGGGTGTTTTTACATATATATATATTACAAGCGGTCGGAGAATACAAATATCAGAGTTACATTAATCTCAAAACAAGTCCACCATCACTATGAACCCGACCCAACTTATAGCCCCATTAAGGGGAGAAATAATCCCAATAGCCCCGCTTAGGAGAAATAATCCCAACAAATATAAATGAAATAATACCCACACGCAAGTGTGGGGATTCAAACTCTTGACGGCTTGACCAACTAAATTAGCCCCATTAAGACCATGTTGAGTTCAAATAAGGGTATATGGAGACTAAAACATGTACATTGTCCAATCAAGTCCAAATGGAATCCGAGGGGAGGGGGGTGCTACAGCACCCCTCGGCCATCCGATCGTATTTTGGATGGTCCGGATGTGTTTTAATTTTTTACCAGAAAAATAAATTTAAATTAAATTGAAATTACCGAACACATCCGGACCGTCTAATACATGATCGGACGGCTGAGGGGTGCAAAACACCTGGGTGCACAGCACCCCCTCGTCCAAATGATAGTGGTTCTTAAGAGTCCAGAAAGGCAATACAGAGACTAAAAAGGTCTATAAAATCACAAAACAAAACAATATCTAAAGATTCCAATCAAATTGCATAAAAACAAAAAGAGTTTTTTAATGGTCTGAGGAAAGACACACCGGATCCTCCCCCGTCCTATGAATCATGCGGATGGGCTGTATAATACAAGGGTCACCAGGCTGGCAACCGTTAGAATCCAACGTGCACGTCTGTTCAAATAGATGGCACAGATCTCTCCCTCACGTCCATATATGAGCTAAATTGCACTATTAGTCATCGTTGTTTATTGAACTTCATTTTGGTCCTATTAGTTTCATCAACTTATGCCTTGTCAACAGGAAGAGATGTTTCGAAATGGAAGGGGTCCAATTAGAAAACGAGAAAACTAATACACTAGTTTGGCGGGTGATAAAATTAACCAAGATTTTAGCAAATGGTTTCCTCATTTGCTAAAATTTTGGTTGATTTTATGAAATTGAGTGAACTTAGCCTAAGAAGAAGTCAATTTGGTAGTTGAAATGAATGAATAAGAGTGGATAGATAAAAAAAATATTTGTTATAACTTAAAATTGTCTATAGTTTGTACTTTAGAGTTTAGACAACTTATTTCCTCTGAAAAGATATTTAATTGATGTATATGAGGAGAATGTCTAACCGCGAATTTTGTGTTTTTGTGTGGTTTAACCCATTTTGCCCATTGTAAGACAATAAGAAAATGGTTTGGAGAGGTTTGGGAGAAACCAAACAATAGATAAGAATGAGGTCAGATTAGTTTATAAACTCAAGACCCTTATCTGCCTCACTTCTCCACTCGCTAAACGGACTAATAATGGTGCATTTTATTATCCCTATTGTTCTGAAAATGTCTAAAACACCTTAAAAGTTCTTTTTTTTTAGAACCACCTTGAAACACTAAAAAATTGGTCATACTTTAACCGGAAGTTAGAGTAGAATTCACCTTGAGGGAATTGAAACTACACGCACTATAGAGAAGAAACTGAGGCTAGGTTTCCTATTTTTTTGTAACAGTGCTCAAACTCGTAAAGGAGTTAAACATGGAATCGCAAAAGTTATTTTCTTGCAATACATCAATTACTTTTAGCACTTTTAGAAAAAAATCGGAAACCATACCTATCATTATAAATACCGAATTTAAAGTTTTCTAAACCAATAGGGACCAATAGCGTAATTTATCGTACCACACTCGCATGTTCTTCGCGTATAAAATTAGAGTAAACCTTTTTTTTTTTTTTTTTTGAACTGAATTAGAGTAACCTTGGTTCATTCTGTTCTTGCAGTATACTATTACTTGCCGGCGTTGGCAAACTCCTGGTACTTGTGTCGTTGGTTTTAGAGAGAGAGAGAGAGAGGCGGGTGCGCCTGTTCTGGTAGAGACTGGGTCTCAAGAGAGAGGGAGAGAGATCTTGTTGCAGTCACAGATCGGAACCGCATTTTTCTGGGTTAGTTTATGTTCTCAGTTTGATCTGAGTTTTTTGGTGGATTTAAGCAGGAATTTTTTTTTTCTGCAATTTATGGGAATTGTATTTTGATTTGTGATTCGAAGTGGGGATTTCTAGTACACTGTGGGGTTTGATGTGATTGTTGGTAGTTATTGCATTGTTTCAATCTGTTTGGTTGGTGGTCGCTGTTGTGGTACTGTATGGGCTCTTTAGATCTTTTGGGTAGTTCGTAAAATTCAGTTTTCATTAATTTGAAAACGATACAAAATTGAACGGGGAAATTCAGAAACTTTCCTTGTTCTTGAGATTAATGGGATATTTGCAGTTTTGCAGGCCGGTTCTGAGTCTTGGGGCCCGATAGAATTTTTTAAACGGGCACTCTACATAATTAAAAAACAAGTACTTCGAAAAAGATAAATCAACTTTAAAGAGAAATATTACAAGTATTCAAAAAGATAAGTATCATGCATTACTAAAAGCACCTAGAAAAAGTGTGCATTCTATTTACTTATTCATGAGCGAAGTGGTTCAGGCTCTGGGCCTTATTTCTCGCTCCATGATTGACTTGCTCAGCTGTACTGTACAGGTTTGTTCTTTAGCCCTGCTTGGTCTTTTTGTGATAGCAATGTTCATTTTCAACTCTTGGGTAAGAAAATGCTTTATGAGCATAAGCGGTATAGTAAACTCTGTCACAACTGCACAAGTTATGGTAGGAAATTTATTATGTCATGGCATTGAAAATGCTGAAACAAATTTAGAACTGGAGACGGCTTGAACATGGAGCTACTTGTTTTGCGTGGCATAATGGAATTGCTCAAAATTTACATGTCTCAATTGTTGGATCCAACATTTTTACTTCCCTTTTTAAGTTGGAAAAGGAACCCTCTGCTCGTATTTCCTTATGACAGGCATCACAATTTAGACTTATCTAAGTTCTTATAAAAATCCCGATCAAAAAAAAAAAAGTTCTTATAAAAATCTCAGAGAAGTGTCTCTTTTCCATTTATTTTTCTAGCAATATTCTGATAAATAATGTTTTACGCGGTTGAATATTCCGATTGTTTGGTGTCTAACTTTTGTTGTGTCCTTATTTCCTGCACCTCTGACTCAGTTACGCATTTTGGTTCCAAGATGGTTGCACAAGGCTTCATAGTGGATTTGAATAAACCCCTTGTCTTCCAGGTGAATTGTTGTTTAAAGATGGTTCAGGTTCAGGGTTATGTATCATTCAGGCTGTCATTTCTTTTAACTTCACCTAGAATGCCTAATGCTAAAGATAGATGAAAAAAAAGATATTACTATGTACAATTATGTTGTTTACACTTTAAGTTGGGTAGCTTTTGTTTTGTTGAATTTCTTTGTTTTCTCAAATGAGAATTAGTAATGGACTTTTCATTGGAGACACTTACATGAACTCAGATTTGAGACCTTGATTTTATCTTCAATCGAATGTGGGCAGCGAGTACCCACAAAGTCGGGGAAACATAATAAAAATAAGTTTGATTTTGTTTGTGGCACACTTAAAGAAAGAAGAAACGGAATGAACCAAAGATATGGGGAATTGTGGTTTATATGTCCACCTCACACTCCCTAGTCAGTTCAGAGTTCATCATGCTATTTCAATTTCCTTTGTAACTCGTTTTGAACCTTTCACAGGTGGGCCACCTCGGAGAGGATTATCAAGAATGGGTGCACCAACCTATTGCTAGCAAGGAAGGCCCTCGATTTTTTGAAAGCGATTTTTGGGATGTACTACCTTTTCTTTCTTTCTTCTTCAATATTACAAACTAAGCAATTTCACTTGTGAAGACATTTCATTTGACTATTTGCTTTTTCTATATTCGTATTCTATCTGTTTTGTAGTTTTTTAGTTTTTTGTGACGATGGATAATTGATAACAACAAATACCGCTGCTTCTCTGACTAATTTTCGCTTGACACAGTTTTTGACCAAAAACGAGTGGTGGGTGATTCCTCTAATCTGGCTGCCAGTTGTATGCTGGAACATCTCCGTGTCTGCTCGGATGGGCTATACTCCTCCTCAGATAGCATTGATGATCGTCTGTGGTATTTTTATATGGACATTGATAGAATATACTTTGCATCGCTTCCTTTTTCACATCAAAACAACGAGCTATTGGTTAGTCTCTCTTTTTCTCTCATAAAAACAAGCATTGATGACTCGAGCTTAATGTTGTCTAATACTTGGCATATAGGGGAAACACCTTACACTATCTTATACATGGTTGCCATCATAAGCACCCCATGGATGGACTACGGCTTGTTTTCCCTCCTGCTGCAACAGCTGTGCTTTGTGTGCCAGTATGTACTATTTGCACTTGCTACATCTCTACTTGTCAGTAATTTTAAAAAGACTAAAAGTGAACATCTAATGCAATCTGTTCATGTGCTTTCTCGGTCATTTTAATGACAAATTGGTCAATATATTCAGGAATGCATGATTTGAATCTTATAGCAAAAGCTTTCAAAGAAAAAAAAAACTCTTATCGCAAACAGACAGATCTGTGTGAACATGGGCCATTGTGCTTCTGATTAAAATTCTATTGATTGACTCAATTGTTTCTCTCTCTGCCAGTTCTGGAACTTGGTTAAACTCATATTCACTCCTTCTCTCACTCCTGCTATTTTTGGAGGCGGTTTACTTGGTTATGTGATGTATGATGTCACCCATTACTATTTGCACCATGGACAGCCGAAAAGCGAACTACCCCGAAATCTTAAGGTAAGAACAGTTGCTGGTGCAACTTGTAATAGAGGGTTCCAAATATCCAAATCCTCACCTCATTTGGTTTATGGTTAAGCGTATCCCAGTTTCAGCATATAAAAGTGTGGTCTTTTCATTTCAAACCCAAACAACCTCCATTGTGGCTTGTAATTTCAGAAATGTCTTTGCCACACCATACTTGATATGTTTTCTGTATCGATATTCTCTTCTGTCATTCCTGTATCAAACGTGTTTCACAAGTGGCCCAATAGAAAGACTCACTTTTCGTTGGACACTTGGGCGATGTTTGGTAAAGTTTCTGTATACTAAGATGGTGATACTTTTTTTTTTAAAACAACTTGAATCCTCTCGTGCGTTGCCCCTAGGCATCACCTCCCCCCACCTTCCACCTCGGTGACTCCAGTCAAACATATGTGCACAAAACATGTTTTTTTTGACAAATAAGACAAAAGACTCGTTTAAGTGTAAGCGGAAGATAGAAACCTGTAAAGTTAATCAAAAAGTGTTTTTAGGGAATGGGCTTTATCTTTTTTGTCTAAGTTTGGTTGCTTTTTATGCAGAAATATCACTTGAACCATCATTTCCGGATCCAGGACAAAGGCTTCGGTATCACTTCGTCATTATGGGACAAGGTATTTGGAACACTACCTGAATCAAAAGCAGCTGGAAAAAGTAAATAATTTAGTTGTTAAGAATGACTTTTGTTCAGCAGTCATGCCGCAATGTTTTGGTGATTTGAACATAGTTTTCTTCCTCATCATTCTTCTTAGTCCTTTTTCCTCAATTCTATGGTATGTTTTATCCTAAGAAGTGTTTCCCCAAGTTTAGCATATCAGGATGGTATTTCTATATGAAATGAATTGATTGTGTTGGTATTTCTCAATGAAATTGCCTTCTTTTTGTTTTCCCGAGTTGATACCGCTGTGTGTACTTTTTGCAGTATTCATTCCAACAAAGTTGTAAGTTGTAAATTTTCTCAGTGAGAAATTTATTGAATTGTTTTTAAAGGTTGCCATTGTTACTCCTGTGTTTACGATCCTAGGAAATTCCTGCTGTACAAATGCAGTTTCACTTGTTCACTTTGCATTCCCCTTCTGCATCTTTTGTAAGGATCCTAACGCGGGGAGTAGATAAGATCTTCTATTTCTTAGATGTTCACTTATTACTGTGGTGGGTTCTCCGTTGCGAAACCCTTCACCTATTTGGTTTTCATTTGATTGTGAGTTTGAATCCTCAGCCGTGGATTCTTGTCTTTCAAGTTATTCGTATGAGAAGGACGTTGAACGGCATCCTACACAAATGGAAGACCTGAATTTCGCGGGACACTTTCTAACAATGGTAGATAGAGTCTATTCTACATCAAGTCGCAAGTTCTTGTTGCATTGTGGATACCCTAATAATGTCTCTAGTCGCAAGTTCTTGTTGCATTGTGGATACCCTAATAATGTTTCCAGCAGAAAATTATACGAGCACGTTCATTTTGACATCGTCTTTTATAAGTGACGGTGGATTCGACCACATAGTGATGATTAGACTATCGGTATTTGTGAGACCTGTGTAAAAATGAAAGTAAAAGTGGATGTGCACCTATCATTGTTGATCTTCATGGGCTAATAGTTTCATTCAGCATTCTGTTCCAATACTGTTATCTTGGTGCACTCAAGAAAATGGAGGGTTTGCCGATAACATTTTCAGTTAGATTGGAGACTTTATGTGGGGTTGTAAAGGGCTATCAATACAATAGTAGTTTTGTCTAAAAGCACAAATGAAAACATTTTACTGAATGGTTCTGCAAAACCAAATCTTTCTCAAAGAAAGTTTGGAGTGGGGGATCCCTGAGGCTGTTTTTCATGTATAGTGTCGGCATCTTGTAGTTAGGCTTTGGCTGTTTTGGTTTTGTCTGCTCCCTGTATTGGGTCTTGTTTGATTGCTTTGTTTAGTTTCTCAAGGCCATCTCCTTGAGTTTGTGTTGGGTTTTTCCCTTTATACAATTAACTTTTTTTCCAAAAAAAAAAAGTTTGATTGTGTTGACACAATCTATGTCTAAAGCTCCATTTAAGAAGCATAAGAAAAGGGACTGATCTTTTTACTTTAATTATTTCAAACAAGATTTACAACCAAACTGTACAACTAAGTCTACTTTTTGCATATTTTTCGCACTTTAAACCACATTTTTTTAGCACGTACTACCGTTGAATCCATGCTATGCATGGACGAGATTAACATGCACACACACTGTGTGGCCCTGAATCATTCAAAAGAGCAGGCCTGAACTATTTCAGATGATGGGCCGAAAAGCCCAATTGTCACTAAGGGGACTAAGGCCCAATTGGGAATTACCCAGGCCTGATTCCTAAGGGGCCAGTGAACCCAAAGGCTTTCCCGAATGAGCAAACCCGAGAATCAAACCAGAAGGCTGAGTGATTCGGGTACGGGTGTAACCCGTTTACATTTGTTTGATCCAGGGAGGAAATGGTTTGGCCCAACGGTGAAACTCAAGCCTTTTAGAGGTCACAAGAAACTCCCCAGTAACAGAATGGATACGCATCACGATGAGATTGGACGCATGTGCCAACATAATGATGCCCGGTTACGTATGTGATGATGTCATCCGGGCGCTTATCGCGCGTAAAGGACACGGGCCTTGGAGATCAAGCCAAGCCCTACCTATAAAAGAAAAGCGAGATCATACTGGAGAGGTACGCACCATCTCCCTCAAAAAGCCCTAAATCTGAATACTATTCCTTCATCTTCCAGTTACTGACTTGATCGTCGGAGTACCATTCCGGACTCCACGGTCCGGGTTGGTGCTAACGAGTTCGCTCAGTGTGCAGGAGAGAAGCTCGTGAGGAGGATTTACTTCCATCCCTACACTTTTCCCGTGGGAGCAACAGAGAATTTCCATCCACCACACACACAATGTATGAACATGGCATAATAGGTAGGAG
The DNA here is from genome assembly GCA_963854785.1 of Vaccinium vitis-idaea. NCBI lineage: Eukaryota > Viridiplantae > Streptophyta > Magnoliopsida > Ericales > Ericaceae > Vaccinium > Vaccinium vitis-idaea. The sequence continues at coordinate 15,077,676 of OY978216.1, read as the reverse complement.
GTGGACTCTATCGATCATACACGCATAATACATCTATCATAAGTTAACAGAATAGAACAAATCATGAGATATAGGCTAGAAATGAATTGAGTTTTTTCCGGCACATGTACGGAACGTAACGTAATCCTACACAATTAACCAAATACTTGAGTAATTTTTCCAGAGAGAGGGAGTTAAACGGAAATGTACCATGAAGCAATTGTTGTGCACTATAGAGTGCAAATTCTCGTGACAAAAGGACCGAACTCAAAAACTTGTAGAGCAGATCATGAAGAAAGGGGGAAAAATATTGCACTAACACCGGTTTTTTCGCCTACTCCTTTGATCAAATGAGAGTAGTTTTAACCGACACTTACCAACAACAAAGTCGAATTTTACTTTTACAAATTGGGTGATACGCCCAAACGCAATGATTCATCCGTTTGAATTTTGAAACATGTTAGAATGTTTCGAAAAGATGTTTCGAAAAAAATTGAATGGTTCCGATCAGTTGTCAACAAAATATATACTATTTGGTTTGTTATTATCAAGCCAGTTGATGGCTAGAAATGTGCTTAAAAAGATCGCACATGTTTTTGGGTCGAGTAAGATCTGAATTTCAGTGTGGTGACAACTAAACGACGTTTCTTTAGGCGGTAAATGCGTTCCGATGATGCCTTTCACATACCTCCGGCTCCGGCTCATCATGTCCCCCCCACCTCCCCCAGTTGAACTAGTATGTGATGCACCCAAACCCATAAGGAACAAAGCACGAATATTCCACGTGTGTGTAAGTAATACAGTATACGCAAAGCAAAGAATGCTACTACTCAAACGAAAGTCTTTCAAAATTCGGATAACGATGGGTTGGCCTAGTGGTCAAAGTTTGGAACTCGTAGGTGCTATCAATTCTTTTGGGACCAGTCCATATAGAGTTTTGTTCTAGCTTTTAATGTGGACCCCGCTAGTGGACAGTGAAATTGGTCTCCCAGGATTAGTCGAGGTGCGCGAATGCTGATCCGGACACCCAATTAAAAAAAAAAAAAAAAAAAAACCATGTTTGATGTTCGTGAGCACAAATCAACCATGTGAGATCCGTGTGAATTGGACTGTGTTCATAGCCAACCCGGGTAAGCCCCACAAATCATCCGGGCTTGGGCTTGGGCCTCCCAACCATTGGGGCAACAAATTTTTTTTTTTTTGGGTATACTAGAAAAATAAATTTAATAAACCAAAAAAAAAAAAAAAAAAAAGTTTCCTTGCCAAAGCTAATAGAGAGGAAACATCAAACCCGAATTCCCCATTAGAACTTGGAAGACAATCGCCAATGGCCAGCACCTTGGAAGCAACGGCGGCCGGAGACATTCTCAGTTGGAAAACCCCCACTCTTGAACTGATCTAATCTACTTCAGATTCCGGAGTCTGAACTCTGAACTCAACTCTAAACTCCTGTAGGCTCTGATCTGAACTCGGAAGTCCTCTCAGGTTTCATATTAATGGAGTATTTTATTATTGCTTATACTCTTCCAAAAGTGAATGTCTCGTTAATCAGCAAACAATACTTAAATAAGATTGTATTTTTATTCCTCATTCCTAACTTCTAAAATATTGTTTATTCATAACTTCTTTCACATCAAGAAAAACTCCCGGTGTGTATTAACCTTTATTCTTCATCAAAATTGAAGAGTATTGTTCAGTTTTGGAAACAAGTTTGAGCAATTTGAACTCCATGGATCAATCAATCTTTGAATTTTTGTTTAACAGAAAATTCGAAAGTGAGTGAAGAGCAATTGAAGGAGCATTGCCCTATTGTCACTATACTAGAAAGTTTCTTGGAATATAACCAACATGGTGATATTCACGGGGTTGGGTCATTCCATGAATTTAAACATTTATAAACAATATTACCAAGAGCAGCAACAAAATTGATTGACATGGTTAATCGATTTTATGAGGTCTTATTGGGAAGATGGTGGTTTTCAAATGGTATGGATTGCTTATCGAATTTTGTTGACTGTACTGGTTACAGTTGCTTCGGCGGAGAGTAGTTTTTCTAAGTTGAAGTTGATAAAAACTTACCTTTGGACACCATGTTGAAAGAGAGATTAAGTGGGTTGATTGTGATCTCCATTAAAAATGAGTATTTCATAAGTTTAATGTACAATGACTTTATTGAAGAATTTGGTTTAAAAAATGCGAAGAGTAGTTGTTTCTTTGAATTAGATCGATAATCATAAAACACTATAACAAAAGTTATATTTTGATTCTCAATTTTTTGATGAAAGTCAAGCTAAAAACACAATATAACGTTGATTTTTTTTTTTTTTACTTGTATATATTTTCGTTTTTTATGACTTAATAAGAATTAGGCAAACCAAATATCGGCAACCCAAACATCAGGACCGCACTAATTGTGTTGATTTGTGTTCTGTGCGCCTTAGCTGTATCCATAACATTACTCCTCCTTATGTGAAAGGATGCCTATTTTATTTCCCGTTGCTTTTTTTTTTTTGGAGATAAGTTTCACTAATTTAATAATGTCAATACAATGCAAGTACTACTTGAATTGAAAAACAGATTAAATTGTTATTTATTTCCACTTGCCAGCGGACGCCTACTTTCTCGCCTTATAAAAGGATCATCAGCTAATGATTATGCATCATCATTTACAATTTTTTCTTTGTCCGAATTTCACAAGTATTATCTTTTATTATCAATTAAAATGGGAGCTAAAACCTTCTTGTTACTAGCAATACTCCTTGCTCTGTATTCCTCTGTTTCCTTAGCTGATGATCCAGGTCCTCTACAAGATTTTTGCGTGGCAGACTACAGCAGCCAAGGTACGTCCTGTATCGGTCGATAGTTGTACCGGGTCTTACACCTTTCAATACTGTTGCACCCTAATACACCCTAGAGGTGAAAATTTACATACGTATCGGTCAGTAACCGTCACATATTGATTAATTTTTTTTTATTGACATACCTGTTTACTGTCGATATTCGACTCCTACAAGTGATTTGTACACTTTAAGAATATTTTTTTCAAGTGATTTTTTCAAAACTCAGGACTGATACAACCAATTCCTGTTACGTTTCAGTAACATTATTAACCTTTGATGGTCATAGTCATAGCGAGGCCTGTCAATGGATTTGATCCGAATCTGATGACACTGATAATCCAAATCTCAATCGGATCGGATTCAGATTCAGATTCGATCGAATCCGGTCCATTGACAACTCTAGTCATAGCATTTGTGGACATGTAGATTGTCGAAAAATAACGTGTGGTTTCGCTTTTCTATGGCAGTTTTGGTGAATGGCTACGCTTGCAAGCAACAGAGTCAATCCACGGCCGATGACTTCTTCATGTCTGGGTTCCAAACACCGGGCAACACAACGAACCAACTAGGCTTAAGCATAACACCAGCGTTCGCAGCATCGATACCCGGTACAAACACACTCGGCGTCTCGATGTTACGGATCGACTATGCACCAGGGGGCATATACCCTCCCCACAGCCATCCCAGGGCGTCCGAAATCATGATAGTACTTAAAGGGAAGCTTGAAGTGGGGTTCGTCCCGGCACATCCAGATTACCGCCTTTTCAACAAGACTCTTAACGAGGGAGACGCGTTCGTGTTCCCTCAGGGCCTCATCCACTACCAAATCAACACGGGAAAGCACCCGGCCGTAGCCTTTTCGGGTCTCAGTAGCCAGAACCCTGGAGTCATCTTCATTCCTAATACGCTGTTCGGTTCCGTGCCAAAGTTCCCCACTGAACTGCTTGTTAAGGCTTTCCAAGTTGATGCCAATATTATTTCCCAACTCGAGGCTAATTTCTAGAGAAGATATTGGAAATTGCTTGATTTGGGATGTTGTTGTGTAATTTGAAATCCTTTTATGCCAACTAATGGCTGTTTATTTTCCGTTGATTAATAAAATCACCTCAAAATTGATTTGTGTAGTCTATTGTTTTGTTTCTTGTTTCGCTTTCTGTTTGCCTCAGTTTTTTATGATATGCGAATATGAACTTATTTCATTAAAAACACTAGCAAAAAGTAACGTATGTATGTATGTATGTGTGTGTGTATATATTCACCAATGATCTAATGAGGGATCCCTCAAATTTTTGGTATGCAAATTTCTCGATTCCCGACACGTACCGGTACCGCTTTGTTTATAATTTTTTTTTTGTCTATTACGGCCACGAGTATTCTAGCGTCAAAATGATATTAATGACTTCATGGCCGCTACACCAAATTCATGTTACATATCATGCAGTACTTCTAATTACCATCACAATACTGCTACTGTTGCCATTGTGTAGCGCGCTAAAGCTATTTAAAACCTTCACCCCACACAACTTGATTAACTCTTCCTATTTCAAATATTGCAACCAGCAAGTAGAGTGGTCGTCCAATGGTAAGCACTATTCGTTCTTCGTTTCTAGTTTTTGACTCGCGTATCCGTTACTGTCCCTATCCTAAATCATCCAAAGTGTCATAATCTGGCGTTTAAATAATTATTACATCAGTTGGGCATATGATTTCTTTTTCCTTAGCTATCTGAAGATTAAGGGTGGAGTTCTTGCTTAAGCGGATGGGTTTCGTTCTGATAAAAAAAAAGAAAATTAAGCGCATGGTTTTTGTTTGGTAGTTCTTGTGCTATCAGAAAAGGTCTGATCGATGATGCTATTTTTGTTTCTTTCCCCTTTGATTCAGTTTTCATTTTTCGACTATAGGGTGTAATAAACTTCCATTTTATTTTGAACGATAAAGAAAAATTTCATTCATTTCAAGGATAAAAAAAGTAAAATTGGTACAATATTTTGTGTGTGTGTGTGTGGTTGGTGTCTTTCTAGCTTCGTTCTTTCAAATCTGTGTGCTTGGCATGCGATTGGTCGACTTCTATGTTAAGTCACATAGTTTGACTTGGGTGTCGCATCACGATCTAGTGTAGACTAACAAATCCAGAGTGATTAAAACAACTCCATTTTGCGGATTAGTTTCCCGAGATCGCGTAGGATATCAATGTAATTTGGTGAATTACTAGTTTGAACGGGATTTCGTGCGGTAAACTACCCGTAGAGAGAAAGAAAATTATTAATTGCTTCTAGAGCACCCTTCTTAATGTTTAAAGATTCATGAATACCACGTGGTGATATTCGGAGAGTGCTAAATGATAACTACAGAGAGAACAGAGGCTGGAGCCTCCAACTCAGGCAGTTGTTAAGCAACCACCAGACCGCACGCTTACTTGTGTATAGCCTGCAAACTACTGTATAAGATATACACAGATCGTTGGAATGGTCTAAATCAAAAAGTCAAACCAAAAGTTTTGATACAAAAGTCAAAGCAAATGTTTTTAATTAAAACTTCATATCTAACAACTTCCAATATGATAATATACACGCATTCAAGACGACCATAAAATTTACAACGCGTCTATGGGTACACCACACTTGGGTACCCCAAGTGCACACTAGCCCATCTCAACTGTCCAAAAGCGTTTTGGACGTTCCGGATTTCTTACAAACTATTCGCGCATAGAGTTTAAACTATTCGCACAAATAGTTTGTTTAAAATCCGGAACGTCCAAAACGCTTTTGAACGGTTGAGATAAGCTGGTGTACACTTGGGGTACCCAAGTGTAGTGTACGCACATCTCCTTACCCCTTCAGCATATGTGTAACAGTCCCAATTCTAGGGGAATTACTACCCCTAACGGGATGAGGATGATTGGAACCGGGGGCCCTGTAGTGAGGGCACTCATTACAGGGTGTAGTGAGCAACAGTGGCCGTTGGATTCGGCAATCAATGGTTCAGATTTAAAATAAAACTCTTGCATGTAAGAGACTATTCTTACATGGAAGAGTTTATTTTAAATCTGGACCATTGATTACCACATCGAACGGCGACCGTTGCTCACTACACCCTGTAGTGAGTTTGGCTCACTACAGGGCCCCCGATTCCGAGGATGATTAAGACATTGAGAACTCAATAATTCCAAACCTAATCCAAACCCCTAAATCAAGGGACCTGATCCTAAGAGATTCTTCCTCTTACACTTATATAATTAAAGACACCCAAAACCTCTTGGACCATTTTTGGGAAGAAATTAAACAAGCTATAAACAATTTGAGATTAATGATTTTTTCGGATTTTTTGTGGGGCTCCATTCGGGTCCCACAAAGATGATTCAAGCCACTCATTATTCTTAAAATAGTTTTTAATGTGTTTCTGTAAAAAAATAACTCAATCTGATACTATTAATAAGAGCTTTTTCAGAGACAATTTGAGATTGATGATTTATTGATTCTTTGCGAGGTCCGTTTTAGATCCACCACAGATGATTCAAGCCACTCATTATTCTTAAAATACTTTTATAGACTTTTATAGGTTCCTGCAAAACATTACCTCAATCCGATATCAGTAAGATTTCACCTACCTCCCCTGAGGTTTTTGACAATTAGAGGAACCTCCCCTAAGGTTTCTGAAATTCCACTGACCTCCCCTACTTTTGAAAATAAATGTCACATACCTCCCCTCCGTTAACTTCCATTAGAAAAGCTAACGGAAAACGCTGATGTCAGTGCTACCTCACTCTCCTCTTTTTATTTTAAATCTTAAAATGTTTATAACTTTTTTTTTTATATATTCACTTTTTATGAAATTTATATATTTAAAATCTACTCGAAAAGATCTATAAAATGAGATCCATATTCAATGTGAAATTATAAAAAAATAAAATCTTATTTTTTCAATGTGAATTTTAATTATAATGTTACATAATTTAAATTATTTTCAATGTGTAAGTCGAAATTTTACGCAAAAATTGTAATACCTCCATTCCAAATTGTTTGCCCCTTTTGGGAATGCATGCATTTTACACGCAAAAAATAATGTACAAGCATTAATTTTTTTTCAACAAATTTTATACCAATTTAAAGATCTTATTGAGAAGAAAAAATTGGTGTAATTCTTTTTCAAAAAAAGTTCTCATTGACACGTTATTTTTTTAGTGTAAAATGCAAGCACTCCCAAAAGGGGGGCAAACAATTTGGAACAGAGGGAGTACGAAACATCATAAAATCTTCTTTTTTAATAATTTTATTTTTTCCAAATATATTCTTAATTAAATGAACATGGTAAATTTGTAAGTCTATTTTTCTATTTAATGGTGACTTTGTCCCAATAAAATTTTAAATTTTCAATGCAAATTTTAATTATATTGTCTTTTTTTTTTTTGCCATCCGATATTTATCAATAGAGTTAGCTGTTAGATGTTAGTAAACTACAATGGTCGACCTCCTCTCCATAGGAAAAGCTGAGAACCTTAAGAAAAAAGTTGTAAGAATTTTGAGGTTTAAAGTTTTGAGTTAAACATTGAAAAATTTAAATTATGTAGCATGATAATTCACATTGAAAATTAAGATTTTATTTTTTCATAATTTCACATTGAATATGGATCTCATTTTATAGATCTTTTCAAGTAGATTTTAAATATATAAATTTCATAAAAAGTGAATATATAAAACAAAAGTTGTAAACATTTTAAGATTTAAAATAAAAAGAGGAGAGTGAGGTGGCGCTGACATCAGCATTTTCCGTTAGCTTTTCTAACGGAAGTTAACGGATGGGAGGTATGTGACATTTATTTTCAAAAGTAGGGGAGGTCAGTGGAATTTCAGAAACCTTAAGGGAGGTCCCTGTAATTGTCAGAACCTCAGGGGAGGTAGGTGAAATTTACCCTATAATCTTTTATAGGCCTGACTCCGATTTCTAGCGTGAAACTGTGCCATTTTTAGGCACAGACGTCCCTCGCTGCAGGCCCCTCAAGTTCTAAACTTCTAATAACTTTACCGGTACGTGACTCCATCTAATCTATTGCTTGTGTTCTTTCTACAATACATATTTATAAATTGATTGACTTAGGCGTTGGAAAAACGTTGGTTGGCACCACACAAATTGTCTTAATTTTTTGCATTGGATTGTGGGCGTTTCAAGCCGTATTGTCAGCCTCTTTTTCGGGTTATGCATTGTCACTATCCTTGCAAAAGGGGCCTAAGCAACGAAATTTCCAAACGTTGCTAATGTCTCAGTTTTAATATTTGTTGAAGTGTCATAAACGTTTGGGTTGAGCGATCATCCTCTCTTGCTAGCCTAAGTTTGATTTTTAGGCATCAGGAGAGCAGTAAGAGCTAGCTTGCTTGTTAGCAAGATTGTTTAGTTAGATTGACTATTTGCTTGAACTAAACTAGTTACTTTGGTGCTCGGTAGGCACACATGCTCTCAGACTATTTAACCCCTCTATAGTAGGATTATTTATAACAACCGTCAACCATGTTCATAATTAGTCTCCGTTCCCCACTTACCTAGTTATCTTTTGAAGGGTAAGCAAATAACTTGTTACCTTTTTGCGTAGCATGTCCACACCCAAATTAGGTGCCAGGAGAAAATAGATCAGGAGTTTAACTCATTTGACTAACATTGAGAGGAAAAAATTGTACATGTATTTAGGCATTTTTTAAGATAATGAAGAAAGAATCAAGCGTCGATCAAAGTCAAAAAAGCATATACCAACACAGAAGACACATACCATTCAAAGTCGTGCCATTAGCATTAGATAGTAGATCGAAACGATCAAACGTACAGAGATCAAGATAACAAGAACAGGAGAACGAACTACCGAAAAGAAGCACTGAAATCTCTAAAAATAATCCTAGACTAAAGGGAACAAAATATGCACAACTGCGAGAGCAGCTTGCCTAAGAAATACTATAATGACACATGAGCCGTTTAAGGGGACATTGCCATTTTTGGTCACTTATTATTCTCATGTAACACAGATGTGTGAAAGATCATTGAAAAAGCATCCACTCGAAGCAAAACCGCCCATCTAAGACTCCAAAATAAAGAAAACTATCCATAAAATGGAAACAAAAGCCAACCGCGAGCAGACAATAGCGAATAATTAGATCCCAATGCCAGAGCTCAAAATCAAAATAAAGAAACTATCCAAAAAGGGGAAAATTTCAAAAAAGCCTCTTAAGTATCACCGCAATGTCCCATAGACCTCCACACTTCATTAAATGTTAATTACACTTTTGACCTTTATAAATTAAACTTAATCAATTAACTTTAAAGACAAAACTTTATCAACACTCTATACCTATAAGGAATGGGGATTCCGTAGGCCTACGCCATTAGGCCTAATTACTCCCCCAGTCCCCAATTTTTAGTCCCAAATCCTACTTTTTGCTGTCCTAAATTTTTTGTCCCAATTCAAAACTAAGTGGACATTAGGTATTGAAATTCCTTTTTTATCCTTTCATTTTTTAATTAGTACAAACAAAATTGGAAAAGACATTTTGACCGTACTTTTGTAAAAGAGCATTGCCGAAACGTGTTTATTGGAAGACTTTAATGGATGGAATTCTAAATTTGGTGAGAAAATTTAAATGACTCCAAATAGTCATCTTTTTCCTTTTCAGACATTCATTAGGCGCCTAAATGGGTGCCAAATCAGAACTACTTCCCATCATCATTTTGGCGCCTAATTACAGTAGGCTCAAAACCCCCGATAGGCTGATTTTGAAAAAAAAACAAAAGATTGAGGGGTTAAAATAGGAAAACCAAGTTACAAAAAGTGTAATAATTATGTTCTCCAATAAAATTGGAATCTCGAGGAGGGATAAATAAATGGGGACGGAGGGAGTACATTGCAGTGATAATTCAGTTTATTTATTTAAATTCCCCACGAGCCGCAAGACACAACCGTCGGCAAAAAACTGGTGACGAATCATCGGTCTACAAGGTGGATACGATGGAGGAGGAGCAGCAAAGGAGGAATGGTAGATGAGAGGCAACTGGTGGCTAGAGGACAAAGATGATAGGATCAAGGGAGGATAATAAAAAAAAATAAAGTTCAAACTTTTTGGTATATCCATTTTGGCATCCCATTGGCTTTACTAATTTCTTAATTATTTTTCCGGAAATATTATTTTTTCAATTAAATTAATAAACTAGGGGCAATTCAGTCGTTTGCCCTCTTATCCACCATCCAAATCCCCCTTCTCAAAATATTATCCAAACACCTCATATAAAAATCCACCCTTCTTAGGAAGTGGACCCACCCTCATTACAAATCTACCCTCCTTACAAATCCACCTAAAATCATCTCCGGCATCCAAACGGGGTGTAAATGTCTAAATGGGCAAGGGGTTAGTGGGCCTTCATTATTTGGTTCGACGATTAGGGGTCTCTGAGACTGCTTACCCACACTTTCTAGGTCTGATCAAAGGCTTGCCATTTGCACCAGGACTAGCCGATTCACGAGATATTACTTTCACACTATATGACACTACGACCATAGTCAATTGGGTGAGTAGCAATCCCACCAATCAACTGGACTAACTAGTAGTGGCCCACTAGGCCCAACCCTTTATATAGAATGATGGTCCTATTGATGTTGTAGTTCGGCCCATACTGAGCATCAAGCCTGATCCTCTCATCAATTTCATGACAGACTTACCGATGACTATTTAACCCACCCCGCCTTGAACCCGCTCTCATAGGGTAGGATTTTTTTTCTATTTTTTTGGGTAATGGATACGGGGCAGGAGGTGATTTTAGAAAACCCGTCAGGGTTAGGGTAGGGGCGGGATGTGTTCAACCCGCCCCGTACCCGTCTCGACATATATACAGTGACTGCTTGCTTTATATATATATATAAAGCAAGCAGTCACTGTATCTTACTGTCGCTGTAATCTTGCGCAAGACGATCTATGCAAGCATCTAATCATTGAATTAACTACAATACTTCAGTAAAAAAAAATGCATTTACCAATTCAACACGTTGATTTTGAATATGCATTTACCACAACTAGCAATATACTTCATCTGTCTTGTTATTCTAAAAGGGAATATCTTGCTTCCCCTATCCATTAATCATTGTACAAATTAAGTCAACCAATCCCTTCCAACATCAGCCGGCGCTGAAACAATAATTTGTTCCGGACATATAATTCTCTTATAAAAATGAAGAATTTTACCATTTCCACGCGTTAGAACGAAAGACCAAATCTCTTGGCTCATGCATTGGTGACAAGACGGCATGACTTGGCCAACTAAACTCTCTTTCTCTTTCTTTTGCCCTTCTATAAAAGCATCCCAGAGTGCTACTCATTTCACATCTCAAATTTCCCTACTCACTTGATCTCTCGAGTCTCATCTCTTGATCAATTCTTCAACAATTCAAAGAAGATTTATAGCTGAATTTAATGGCTTCGCAAGTTCTTTTATTGGGTCTCTTGGCTATAATTTGTTCCGTTGCTTTGGCTTCTGACTCAAGTCCTCTTCAAGATTTCTGTGTTGCAGTACCTAATAGTCCTGGTACCGTACTCTATTCATACAGAACTACTCTTTCTGTTTTTTATGGTGTTTGAAATTTTTTCAAAAATGGCTAATTATGCTTATGGTGTCTTAGATTTTCTAACATATTATTTATCCATGCAGTTTTAGTGAATGGGTTTGTCTGCAAAGACCCAAATCTCGTGGAAGCGAATGATTTCTTCTTCAGCGGGCTAAACATAGCTGGCAACACAGCCAATGGACTCGGAGTGGCTGTGACTCCTGTATTCGCAACGCAATTGCCTGGACTTAACACACTTGGCATCGCCATGGCCCGTATTGACTTCGCCCCATTGGGCGTCAACCCTCCACATACCCATCCTCGTGCGAGTGAAATTTTGACGGTCCTTAAAGGCAGTCTTGAAGTAGGATTTGTCACCTCCAATCCCGGAAATCAGCTCATCAAGAAGGTGCTTCATACGGGTGACGTATTTGTGTTCCCAGAGGGTCTTGTGCATTTTCAGCGAAATGTTGGGCACGGAAGCGCAGTAGCCCTTGCGTCCTTGAGCAGCCAAAATCCTGGTGTTATTACCATTGCAAATGCTGTCTTTGGGTCGAAACCGGCAATCCCAAGTGATGTTCTCGCAAAGGCCTTCCAAGTGGACGAGAATTTGATTGCTAGTATAGAGTCTAAGTTTTAGATAGTCATTTTAAACTATTGAAGTATGTCTAATTAAGTTTTTCAAGTGTTCACTGTATGCATTTTTTTATTTTTCTCAACAAAAGATGATTTGTTAGTTCTTTTACACTAAAGTTGTACTATCATTGATTTCACAATTAAATATCAATACATGAATGCCGTTTGTGCCATATCTGTGTGTTTACCTTTTTTCATCGGGTAAGCCTAGGAAATAAATGAATGTCGTTGGGTTGCGGAAACCAAATTTCTGAAGTTTTAGCACTTTTGGTCCAGACTGACTGCAGGTTTTTGAAGTTGCAGTAAAAATGGCCAGGACCATCGCGACTTGGTCAGGACCGTCAGATATGAACCGAACACCTATTTAAGGCTCTTAATCAGATTTTTAGGGTTAGAGCATCATATTCATTGAGAGAAAAAGCTAGCTGCTGTACTGGTAGAGAGAGACTTTGGGAGTTTCTTCCATTGATTCATAGTAAACTGGTGTGGCTTCCGAGGAGTAGGCAGTTGCCAAACCTTGTAAATCTTGTGTGTTTTGTCTTTCTCTCTCTCCCTCAATTTATCTGGTTTGTTTTCTGTGATTCATAGTATCCAAGATCCTGAATTTTTTTGTGTTGGTGATTTGAGCGCATTGTTCAATTTCCTAACAAATGCATACCTTGAAACGTGCTTTGGAGGAACACTTGCAGATTTCTATTCAAAAGGAAAGATGTCATATTCTTGTTGAAAAAAAGAATTGAGATGAATTTCATTCTCAATTCGAAGATTTTCCTCTACTTTGTATAATTGTTAAGAAATGAAAATGGCAGGGCCTCTGGCTGCTCCAGGGGCACCAATTAATCACTCCACCTATTAGTTGGAACTTTTAGAAGAAGACCAGTGGACAGAGTTACAGCTGAGGTCTGGTAATTATGATTTCAATAGATGAAAGATAACATTTTATTTCGGAAATTATACAACACTCAGAAGATTTTTTGTGTCAGGGGTAGAAAGACCTTCACATCTGTTTTTGCATTGCTGGTTTTCTTGGAGCATTTGGGTGGGGATCATCAAATGGTAGAAGATTAGTTGGGTTTGCCTCTCTAACCTTACGGATCTCACTGACTTCTAGTGTTTATATATCAACATGGAGAAGCATGTACGACTTATTAGTGACATAATCCTTCAGAATTCCCAATGCTCCCACTCTTGTAGATTAGTAGTTTGAGATTGACGTGATTCAAAGATGCTTTCCCACTCCCGTTCATAACATATTGGTCATCAATTTATAACATTGATTTTGAATTCGTACCATTTGTATGCTATGAGTTTTATCTTGATATTATGAGTATTTAAACAAATGCTGTGAATTGTTATGCAAATGTTGCTAATCAATATCAATCAGTCAATCAATATATACTCTCCAAACTCTCAATCCTAATTTCATAGATTTTCTCTCTCTTTTAAATTTTTTTTTTAAAATTAGGAGACAGAGAGGGGGAAGGGAGGACGTGGGAGGGGTTATGAAGAGAGTAAGAGAGAAAGATAGAGAGAGATTTTAGAGGTTTTGAACGTGGGTGGTTTTCAAAACAATTGGTGTTTTCTACATATTGGTCTCCAATGACTAAACTGTAGACCAGATAAGCATTTCACAACAGTAAAAATACCCCTCGACTCGTATAAAGTTGGTATCTCCATTCGTTACACGAGAACTGAAAAAAATACAATATATATTTTTTTTGTCCATGTATCAAACGGACACAACGCTAATAATCTTTATGTTATGATTTTCAGGGTCATCTCTCTCTTCTCTTTTCCCTTACTATCCTTTACAAAATTCTCTTCTTCGCCGTTCAAAAAAATTCCTTCATACACAGTTTATTTTTTAATAAAATTTTCTTCTTTACCGTTCAAAAAAATTCCTTCATATACCATCTATTTGAAGCAAGTAGTCACTGTATCTTACTGTTGCTGTTATCTTGCGCAAGACGATCTATGCAAGCATCTAACAATGGAAACAACAATACTTCAGTAAAAAAAATATGCATTTACCAGTCCAACACGTTGATTTTGAATAAGCATTTACCATAACTAGCAATATACTTCATCTGTCTTGTTATTCTAAAAGGGAATATCTTGCTTCCCCTATACTCTAATAATTGTATAAAGTCAACCAATCTCTTTCAACATCAGCCGGCGCTGAAACAAAATTTGTTCCGGACATATAATTCTCTTATAAAAATGAAGAATTTTACCATTTCCACGCGTTAGAACAAAAGACTAAATCTCTTGGCTCATGCATTGGTGACAAGACGGCATGACTTGGCCACTAAACTCTCTGTCTTTCTTTCGTCCATCTATAAAAGCATCCCAGAGTGCTACTCATTTCACATCTCAAATTTCCCTACTCACTTGATCACTCATCTCTTGATCACATCTTCAACACTTCAAAGAAGATTTATAGCCGAATATAATGGCTTCCCAAGTTCTTTTATTGGTTCTCTTGGCTATAATTTGTTCCGTTGCGTTGGCGTCTGACCCAAGCCCTCTGCAAGACTTCTGTGTTGCAGTCCCTAATAGTCCTGGTACCGTACTTTATTCATAGAGAGCTACTCTTTCTGTTTTTGTTGGTGTTTGAAACTTTTTCAAAAGTCCCTAATTATTCTTATGTTGTCTTAGATTTTCTAACATATTATTTATCTTTGCAGTTTTAGTGAATGGGTTTGTCTGCAAAGACCCAAATCTCGTGGAAGCGAATGATTTCTTCTTCAGTGGGCTAAACATAGCGGGCAACACAGCAAATGGACTCGGAGTGGCTGTGACTCCTGTATTTGCAACGCAATTGCCTGGACTTAACACACTTGGCATCGCCATGGCCCGTATTGACTTCGCCCCATTGGGCGTCAACCCTCCACACACCCATCCTCGTGCGACTGAAATTTTGACCGTCCTTAAAGGCAGCCTAGAAGTAGGATTTGTCACCTCCAATCCCGGAAATCAGCTCATTAAGAAGGTGCTTCATACGGGTGATGTATTTGTGTTCCCACAGGGTCTTGTGCACTTTCAGCGAAATGTGGGGCACGGAAGCGCAGTAGCCCTTGCATCCTTAAGCAGCCAAAATCCTGGTGTTATTACCATTGCAAACGCTGTCTTTGGGTCGAAACCGGCAATCCCAAGTGATGTTCTCGCAAAGGCCTTCCAAGTGGATGAGAATGTGATTGCTAGTATAGAGTCTAAGTTTTAGACACTCATTTTAAACTATTGAAGGATGTCTATTCAAGTGTTCACTGTATGTATTTTATTTTTCTCAACAAAAGATTAGTATTTGTTAATTCGTTTACACAAAAATACACCATCATTGATTTCACAAATATCAATAAATGAATGCCAGTTTGTGCTTTATCTCTTTGTGTGTTTTCCTTTTTTCGTCTGGTAAGCCTAGCAAATAAATAAATGCATATTATGAAAATTGGTTAATTTGGAGGTTCAAAAGGAAAGATGTCATATTCTTGTCGGCAAAAGAATTAAGAAGAATTTCATTTGCTCCAAAGGCTGAAAAGAAAGATGGATAATTTTATTCGTAGTTTGGACATTTTCCTCTAATTTATGTGTTAGATGTGTTGGTGTTTTCCGGGTTATGTCAAACCTTTCGGAATCTGTAATTAGCTTAATTATTTTTCATTTGGGGTTTGGGAGGTAGTGTTTTAAAGTTTTTGTCTAGACGCTCCACTCAAGTGATTTAAGCTTCCTTGTCAAGTTGATACCGCGCCAAGTATTTTGAGGCCTATCCAAAAAGGTATAATCAATCATGCATTGAACATTTGCATTTGGGGTCTTAATTTGGGCTTTGAAACCTATCATGCCATTTTTGCTACTATGCTGCTCAGGAGTATAATGGCTTCATCTTAGCAGCTTAGGAGTATAATGGCTTCTCTTGTTATTTGGAAGTTCTGTCTACTATTAGTCTCAAGGATCTAGGCTTGTAGCTGTGATTTTTTGAAGAGGATAAACCAACTTGGTTATGTTTTGATGCAAACAGAGGAGTATCAAACAAATTCTCTATCTTTTGTATTTCACAAAACACTATGAGAAACTGAATTTTTCTAGACATTTTTCTCACACACTTTGATCACTCATATTTGCATACTTATACAATCAAATTACAAACCTATTTATAGGCATAACAATCAGAAAAAACAAAATGAGATAAACTCTCATTTATTGAACAAATCTAAAAACTATCACGGAAGTGCAAAAAGTCTTCAGCTTGATATTTCAATAGTAGCCCATGTTTTTGTTTAGGGCTGCTGAGAACCCACTTGCTTCACTTGTTGATCAAGTTTATCTTTTCCCTTCAGCCCCCCTTAAACTTGAGTTTGGGGGTTTCTTCATTCCAAGCATTGTCTTCATTCTGATGAAGGCTTTGTGCTTGAGAGGCTTAGTGAAAATATAAGCAGCCTGATCATATGTCCTGCAAGAAACTAGCTCCATTTTTTTTGCTTTCACATGCTCTCTGATGAAATGGTAATGTGTGTCGATATGCTTGCTTCTTTCATGATGCACCGGGTTCTTTGCTAGTGCGATTGCGGACCGATTGTTGACATAGATCTCTGTGGGTTTTCTTGAGAAATTCTCAAATGATTTAGCATATTGCGGACCCATATAGCATGACAAACAGCTGAGCTGGCTGCTACATACTCAGCTTCACAAGACGATAGCGTCATTATCGCTTGTTTTTTTATGACCATGTGAATGTTGTATCTCCGAGAAAGAAAGTAAATCCCGTAGTACTCTTTCTTTCATCCAAGTCTCTTCCCCAATCACTATCTGAAGAGCCGCAAAGTTTGAAGTTTTCAGTAGTTGTGTAAAACAATCCATCATTGACTGTACCCTTGACATAGCGCAAAATTCGCTTTGCTGCTTTAGATAGGATTGGTTAGGTATCTCCATGTATCGGCTGATTAGACCAACGCCATAAAGTATGTCTGGTCTTGTGCATGTCAGGTAGCGAAGGCTTCCTACCAGACTCTTGAAATATGTCGGATCAACATCACCGACCTCGCTATTTCTGAGTTCTACTCCACTTTCAACTGGAGTAGTCACTGGATTATTTTTCTCCACGCCAAAATGCTTGAGAATGCTTTTGTCATATCCATCTTGAGAGATAAAAATGCCGTCATCTCCCTGTATCACTTCGATTCCGAGAAAGTGTGCCATGAGGCCTATATGTCATCTCGAACTCTCAGACCATACTCTATTTGAAAGAATCAAACATAGCTGGATTGTTGCCTGTGAAAATCAAGTCATCAACATACAGGCATACATACAACAGGCTTCCATCAGCTTCCTTCTGCATATAGAGTGCATGCTCGTAGGGGCACTTCTCGAATCCATTCTTCTGGAAGTATGCATCGATCCTTGTATTCCATGCACGTGGCGCTTGTTTCAATCCATACAACACCTTCTTCAACTTGTATACTTTGTCATAATGTCCTTCCTTCACATATCCAGGTGGCTGCTTGACATCGATTTCCTCCTCCAGAAATCCATTGAGAAAAGCTGTCTTGACATCTAATTGGTAGATCTTCCATCTGTTTTAAGCTGCTAATGAGATCATCATCCTGATCATCTCCATTCTGGCAAAAGGGGCAAAGACTTTGCCATAGTCTATGCCTTCCCTCTATTTGTAGTCTTTAGCTACGAGCTTGGCCTTGTATCTCTAAACTTCTCCTTGAGCATTCTTCTTTTTCTTGTAAACCCATTTCACACCAATAGTCTTATAGCCTTCTGGAAGATTTGTCAGCTCTTAGGTTTTGTTCTTCTCTATGGATTGAATCTCTTCATCCATAGCTTTCCTCCATTTGTCTTATTGGTTAGCCTCATCGAAGCTAACTGGATCACAAGTCATTTGCAGATAGAACATGGTGAAGTCTGGATCCAACGGATCTGTATTATGATACATATCATCAAGGCTTCGTGTTCCTCTAGGCCTCATGTCTGAAAATTCTTCTGTAGCTGGTGAGGATGGTTCACCTCTTTGTGGTGAGGGAAAACCACGAGACGGTGATGGTTGCTCTTCTGATATCCTAGGTACCTCCCTGGTCTGTACATGTTCTTCATCTTCAACAGTCAGCTCCATATTCCTGGTAGCTTCTGCTGTATATCACATTCTGAGTGACGGGATTGTATAGCTTGTATCCCATCATCCAGTCACCGTATCCAATAAGGATACACTTCACTCCTTTGTCTTCAAGTTTGGTTCTGTTTGCCTCTTGAACTTTTGCATAGGCAATACAACCAAACACTCTGAGATGGTCCACACTTGTCTTGTAAGTGGTCCATGCTTCTTGTGGTGTCTTTGACTTCAGATTCCTCGTAGGACATCTGTTGAGTAGATAGACTGCACATTGAACTGCTTCAGCCCAAAATCTCTTGGGCCAGATCTTTATCCTTCAGCATGCTTCTGGCCATGTTGAGGATGGTACGAATCTTCCTTTCAGACATGAGGAAGTATCTATTCTGTTCGTTTGAGATTGGCTTCAACGAACCACACACATCTGTGCGTACTAGCTCGAGTGGCATGCTTGCTCTCCAATCAACTTGCTTTCCAAAATTGTTGCGGTGTTGTTTGCCAAGAACACAATTTTCGCATACCTCATTTGGATGTTGGATATGAGGTAAGCCTTTGACCATCTTCTTATTCGCCAACATCTTGGAGCTTTCAAAGTTGAGATGTCTATATCTGAGATGCCATATCCAGTCTTTATCGTTGATAATGGCATTGAGGCACTTTGGCGTATCATGAAGAACAGTTAGCGGAAACATCCTGTTCTTCGCCATCTTTACTCGAGTAACCAGCTTCCCTCGAGCATCTGTGATCGTCAGCTGCATATCCTTCAGGCTAATTTGATAGCCTTTCTCCAGGAGTTGTCCAAGACTAAGTATATTAGTCTTCATGTCTGGAACATAGTAGATATTGGAGATGAATGCATGATCTCCATTTTTCCTTTTGATTACTATGTCACCTCTCCCTCGAACTGGGACTATAGAGAGGTCACCAAAACAGATATCTCCTTGAACCTTTTCATCAAGTTCAGTAAATAACTGCCTTGAGCCAGTCATACGATTACTGGCTCCAGAATCAAGAAACCATATACCTTGATCCTGTTCGGTGGAACTGTGCGCCATGAGACTCATTAAATCTCCTCCTGTTGGCTCCTTGTCTGCATAGTTGGCTGTTTCGCTAACTTGATTTGATGCTGACCTGCCTCCACATTCTTTCATGTAGTGACCATTCTGGCAGTTGTAACATTGAACATTGCTTTTGTCAATGTTCGGACGATTGTTGTAACCACATCTTTGTCCTTGTCCTCCTCCTCTGTTGCATTGCTGTCCACGACCACATCCTTTTGGAGCATGGTTTTGATTTCCTCTTTTGGAAAATCCTTTGCCTCCTTTACCTCTGGAATTTAAACTTCCAGAGCCTCTTCCATGAGAACCATAGCCTCGTCCTCTCTGGGATGTCCCCCTTTGCTCGTATCTGTCTTCGATAGACATGGTTGTTACATCTTTCAGCTCTTTTAGTGTAACAACAATAAAGTTGAATCTCGTATCCAACGATTTGAGGATTTTATCTATAACTCTCGTATCTGTGAGAGCTTCTCCATTTCTTCTCATCTGGTTTGCAACCGTCATGATTCGACCATAATACTCAGAAATAGATTCTGAGGAATTCATCCGTAAATACTCGAATTCGCCTCGTAGAGATTGAAGGCGAAGGCGAATCCTCTTTACTTTGTCGGCACATTTGTATGTTTTCTGATGCGTCTCCCATATTTCTTTGGAAGATGTAGCGGAAGCGATGATCTCAAATGTCATCTCATCAAGTCCTTGGTAGATGATGGACTTGACTTTACAATCCTTCTTTCACTCGGCACGAAGCACTGTTTTTTGTTCTCCTTCAAAGCTACTTCTGCTTCTTTTGAGGCAAGTTCCTCGTACCCGTTTTCGACTATCTCTATGACTTCTTGAGCACCCAATAGTGCTCTCATTTAGATGGACCAATTATCATAATTGTCCTTAGTGAGCTTTGGAATGAGGGCTTGGGACGTTCCGTTGGCCATTTAGTGGTTTATGGGTTGAGATTTTTTTTCGGAAGTGGGGTTGATATTTTTGAGGGAAGAAACGAAAGGTTTTATAAGTGGAGTGGGTAAAAGAAAGAGGAATTGGGACTTTTGGAACTTGGACAAATAATGCAAAGTTGCAGGGGGTAGACTGTAATTTAGTACTTGGTGGACCACAAGCTTCCACGTGCAATTGTGTGTTGTCTGGTGTGGAAGTAAAATATCCAAATGGGAGTTAATGCCAAATTGGATCTACAACTACTTTCTTTAGAATTGATGAATACCTTCTTTTGAATTGATGAATTGATCAGACAACCAATTTATCACACCTTTAATTTTTTTGAACTGTATCACACCTTTAACTGATCGCCACTTTTATCACCTTGAATCTAGAGGTGAGTTTGATTTCACAAAAAACAAATCATTTTGCTTTTTGTTCTTCTCGACCGAGCAAGTCAAGATTCTTCACTGCCGTGTTCGGCGTCCACAATTGCGTAGCCCTTGCGGTGGCTACGTTGGAATCCGTCACCGGATTGCCATTTCCAGCTGAGACAATTTTTCAATCGGCACTCAAAAATTTTATTTTATGGTAGCTAATTTCTGGATGAAAATAGCAAGGTATGTTCTTTTTTTGAGAGATTTTTTCTTGGGATGAGCCTGATCTCTGATACCACTGACGCAAACAGAGGAGTGTCAAACAAATTCTCTCACTTTTGTATTTCACAAAACACTTTGAGAAGCTAAATTTTTCTACACACTTTTCTCACTCATATTTGCATACTTATACAATCAAATTACAAACTTATTTATAGGCATAACAATCAGAAAAAACAAAATGAGATAAACTCTCATTTATTGAACAAATCTAAAAACTATCACGGAAGTGCAAAAAGTCTTCAGCCTGATATTTCAATAGTAGCCCATGTTTTTGTTTAGGGCTGCTGAGAACCCACTTGCTTCACTTGTTGATCAAGTTTATCTTTTTTCTTCATGTTTGGCCATGGATGTTGCTGTCAAGGTCTGTGATATGCATACCTGATACGGTATGTATCAGCCGGTTCGTATAGGGGAGCCTCCGATACGATGTACACCAATATAGCGGTGTGACTTAAAAATCGTACATGAACCGGTTTGTCCCCAGTACATATCGGTGTATCAGCCGAGATGGCATCCGGTTCAGAGGGTATCAGCCGAGACGACAACAAAAAATTAATAAACTAGTAACAATATTGACTGGTTTTACAAACAAGATCATAGTCGTACTATATTGACTGGTTTTACAAACAAGATCACCATGGTTGAATGACAGACCGGTTCTGTGAGTAGCGGACTAGTTTCGAAGAAAGAAAACAGAGCGGATGATACCTGATTTGATGGGTGCCATTTTCATTTCGGGAAGAAAGAGAAGCATAGACCACAGAACCAGGGTTGAATGCAACGTCGATCTTCTCCGATTGGCCTTATTGGCGTAGAGGCTTACCAGTGGTGCACAGAGAGAGAGAGAGAGAGAGAGAGAGAGAGAGAGAGAGAGTATTCAAGTAAAGTAAAGTAAAGTTGACAGTGAGATAGGACAGTGTTAAATTTAGTCGAGACAAACTAATAATACACAAAAAGTTGATGAAAAACTAATAAACTTAAAAAAAATCAAATAAAGGTGAAAAAATAAGCCAGGTGACTTTTTAGGCAAAAACACACCTCAGTGTGTGTAATTTCTTTGTTCTAGGCAGTATCATTAAAGTAACGATACTTTACACTAAAGAAAATGTGTAATTATGTTGATGAGGCAAAAAAATATGTATCATGCAGTTTTTTTATGATTTGCTAATCATTTTAAAAATTCACGATCGCTATACCCAATCCAACCCGCAACGTATCGCCGATATATCCCAATACTGATACACCGATACTGTGACCGATACCACTATTTAAAACTATGGTGATATGTGATTTTATTGCTCATGCTTTGCTGCTTATGCTTATGTTTATCGTAGCTAAGGATGGTGTATGGTACCTAATTCATTGTAGCTGAATCTTTTGGATTGTCTCTTGGATTGCTGAAATCTTGGAGTACTCAACTAGCTCATGTATCTACTCTGTGTATGTCCATTTGAGCCTAATTGTGTTACCATTTTCTGTTTCTTAGACACTTCTCTCTTTGTTCAGCTTTTCGCAGAATGAATTTTGGCTTTTGTTTTTATATATATATTTTTTGATCGGCGAAGAAAATTTATTAAAAACTCAACAAAAGGTACACAGAGAAAAAAAGCCAACTCTAAGTAGCCTGAAAACAAATGGCTAATAAAGCTAGGAAAACCATCCAACGAAAACTTGAAAGGTCCAAAAAAAAAAAAAAAAAGGAGCAAATTACAGCACCAAGAAGGCAACACGATTAACCAAGCTCACCCGGTGCCAAACTTCCTTCGATCCGTAGACAATAACGCATGCTTCTCTGGAAAAATGTTGGCTTTCCTTCCCCAGTTGGAAATTCCATGGATATTGGGAGTAGATCTTCCTCTCAAACCCCTGATTTGGTATTGTTGATCAGAAAACCCTTTGCACATGATGACGGTTTGGAACGGTATGTATCGTGAAACACTGAATTGTTTTTTTGCTCTGAATTTGTTGAGGGATTCCAAAAAGTTTTCCTTCCCCAATCAAAGTTGCTGAGATTGCTCCAAATTGATCCTTGCCCAATTGCTTCAAACCGCTGTGATGGTTTTCCTTCTTCAATCGAAATCTGCTAAGATTGCTCCAAAATGCTCCTTGAATTGCTCCCAACTCCGCATCACTGACTTGTATCTCTGACTGTATGTTAAAATTGTTACAAATTGATCCTTGCTCTGCTTTCTGACTTTAAACCTAGGGGAGTTTTGATGAACTTCCGAGTGTAAACTCCAATACATTTTGAAATTGCTTCAAATTGAACCTTGTTCTGTGTTCCTGACATTAAATCTGGGTGAAATCTTGATGAAATTCCTGAGTACAGACTTAAAAGAAAGGAACCCCTTATCCAGACTCCTCCTCAACCCTTACGATGGAGACTCAAAAAACAGACTTCAGCAGACGTATACACAGACATACAGACTCACTCCCCCAAAACCAGCCAAATGTATGTATAGACTCAAGCCCATTCTGCCATTAGGACCCCAACATGAAATACATAGACCCACCCAACCTTTAATTTACTTTCCAGAGAAACAAGACACAGACTTAGATTCCTACCCACAATCTGACCACCCCCAAACTACATATACCACACACACACCCCTTTTTTTGGTATGAACTAGCTCCACGGAACTAGCTCATTAGTCATCATTTCAGCACATTCTTTTGATGATGTCCTCAAATTTATCCACCTTTGTTTCATATAGCATTAGAACTTCAGGATCTCTTTCCTTTATTAACTTGGATACAAATCTCTTCTTTATAGAGTATCCCAATCCTCTGATATTCCATGTGATAATCCACATGACAATACTGGAATATTTCCCACTGCCAGTGTTTCAGGAGGCAGAGCTGTTCTTCTGAAGCAAAGAGTACTCTTTTGCTTCAATTTCAATCATCTTCTTCATTATCATTTCATCTGTGAAATTAAATTGAATCCCAAGTTTTTCCCCAGTTGTCTTGGTCTGATTGAGTTCCTTGAGAACTGCATTTTGTTCCTGGTCGTTAGCCCCAGCAATCGATGTGTTGTGTAGTTCTGCACACTCTTGAGAATTCATACATGCTTCATACGTCAGACTTCTTAGAGCTTTTCTGTAGTTCTTTGGATTTAGCTCCACTTCAAGGTTGATGCCTTCCACCTAAGAAGCTCTGAGATTGGTATTAGAATCAATAACAATAGGGCCAGAAATAAGGCCCAAATTTCTTTCTGCCTCCCTTTGTAATTCCTCCAATCCAGCATCAGGTAAATCTTGGGCTGAGTCCTTCAAGTTGTCCTCACTGCTGTTTGTTCTGACTTGTCCATCCTCCAATAATGGGCCTATAGAATCCTCAACAATTGAGTCTAGGAACTGAGTAGAGTTGGAGTTTTCCTCATTAACTCTTTCATCCTTATCTTGAGCATTGAGCTCAGTCGACATAGGAATTCTGGACTGTTGCCCCTTTATTGCTTCATTAACAATATCTGTCATTACTGCCTGTCCAACTACTCCAGCATGCTGATTCAAGTTACCCAAGGTAATTATTGCTTTGTCCTTGTTGGCATCTTTGTCAGCAGCTCTGCTGGCAGGCTTGGCCATGTCATCCATTAGTTTTTCAGCATTATCCTTGTTGTAATCCCTATCATTATCCTCGTCATCATCTTCTCCATCAGACTCTGCATTACCAGGCCTCTTTCTTGGTTTCACAATTCTGAAAGAGTCTTCTTCACCAACTCTTATTACATATTTACTTCAACTATCAACTGCACTTTACCTTTGATTGGGTCTTGATTTTCAGTTGCTATAAGGAATCTTCCTTTTTCATATGACTGCTCCCTCAAAGTGTTATCATCGACTTCAATGAAATGACCCCATTTGCAACCAATTGACCTGAATGTTGATGTTGACCAATCATTTAGGGGCATTCCATAACAAGTGATCCATGCAAATCTCTCCTCTTTAGCTGCTTCTCCATTCCATGGTTTTATTTCTTCAAACAGTAATGCAACCATTTTTCCTTGATTGCTACATCTCTAGCTTCCTCATTGGAGAATGTAAGAATGAGAAATCTTCCTCCAATAGGTTTTATTTGAACATCTCTAATCCCTTCCTTGTTAAATAGTTCTTCCATTTCTTGGGCTCCAATTAGTCTCCTTATCTTGCCAATAGCACTTCTGAAAAGCCAACCATTACCTGCAGACTGTACTAGAATATTTTCACTTATCTCTTCATCCTCTAGTTTGGCTTTTTCTTCATATCGTAGTGATTTGTGTGTGTAATTTCTTCCTTCAGTTTGGTGACTAGACTCTGCTTGACCCTTTTTTCTCCAGATTTCTGTTTCTCTCTTCTCCACCTCAAATCTTGCCTTCTTCACTATGATTCTTTGACCTTCTAATTTCATCCCATTTGCTCTAAATATGGCCATTTCTGAGGAGATTGGACAATCGTACTTAACAAAAGCAAATCTGCTTCCCTTTTTACACCTCTTGATTGGTAAGAAAGTTTCTTTAACAGCTCCATAATCATTAAAGATTCTTAACAGCCACATTCTGTCCATATTTTCTGGAATATTATCAATAAAGAGAGTATACAATTTTTTATGTTCACTGATATCATTTTGATTTCTTTGATATCTCCCCCAGTTGTTGTCTTCTATCTGATTGTTTGATTGAAGTGTTTGCTTACCTTCTCTCTGATTTCTTTGGCTCCAACTTCCTTGAAATGTTTGCTTACCTTCTTTCTGATTGTTTCATTGCAAAAATCTCTGTGAATGAGATCTCCATGGTGGTAGAAATCTCTGTGGTTGAAATCTCTGTCTTGGCTCAAACTTCTATGGATAAGATCTCCATGGTGGTAGAAATCGTTGTGGATGAAATCTCCACGTAGATTGAAATCTCCATTCCTTCTCTCTCTCTCCCTCTCCCTCTCTCTCATCTCTGTCTTTCCCGACCTTTACTTTGCTTTGTGCTTAGTATTTGGCTTCCCCTCGACGTGTCCTTTGTCGAGTATTAATAAAGACTCTCTCTCTCTCTCTCTCTCTCATCTCTGTCTTTCCCGACCTTTACTTTGCTTTGTGCTTAGTATTTGGCTTCCACTCGACGCGTCCTTTGTCGAGTATTAATAAAGTTTTGTTGCCGATAAAAAAAAAAAAATCGGGCTTTGAAATGTCATAATTTAAGTTCTCTCTTTAAATATTAGGTTAGTGCATTAATCCATGCTTGAAATTTCATGATTTTGATCAAGGCATTTTTGTCTTTCAGCATTTAGCGTTTGGTAGAGTCTGCAAACGCAAGTTTTTTGAAAGACATCTTTTGACACGTATCTTAATCTTGACCGTTTAGATTTTTTAAAAGCGTTAGCAGATGCGTGTTTTTTGAACATCCCTCCTTGTGCCACGTATTTTAATCCTGATGGAGCATTTCCATGCGTCTACACACATCTATCAGCTCTTTTAAATGGACATGTGTCATGTTTTTAGAGGCCTACTTGTTGCCTAAGAAATTGGGCACTATATAAGCTCTTGTTTTCTCATTTTAGGGTAGACTTTTCATGAAAAATCAGCCCCGTTTTTAGAGAGAGAAGCTCATCGATCTCCTCTAATTGAAATTGGTTTCCGAGGGACAAAAATAAATTTTGAAAAAGTTTATTAAAACACTTTTTTGAAATACGAAAGTTTTGAAAACATTTTTATGGAAAAAAAGTTAGTTTTTGGTAAACCGTTATTTAAAGAATAAATTTTTTATTTTTTTTTCAAACTCTGAAAATAAATTTAAAAAAAACTGTTTAAAAAACCATTTTCAAAATTAGTTTTTTTATTTTCCTTCAAAAAACCATTTCAACAAAAACTTTCAAAAAGTATCTTTTGAAAAAATTTCTTTTTGATACATTTTTGCTTTTAAGTGGAAAACTGTATAATTTTTGTGAAAAACTTTTTTAACCCTATTTTTTTAAAAACGGTTTAAATTACGCCATAGCTATACTTTGGAAAAATTTAATGATTTTAAATTTTGAAGCAAGTTGTGCCATAGCTATAGTAAAAGTGTTTTCAAATTTTAAGGGAAGAAAGACCCAAATTAGTTTTTGAAATTGGTTTAGATTAAAAATATCTTCTTTTTATGAAAATTGAAACTAAAATTATTTTAAAGAAAACACATTTACTTTTTCGAAATACATTTGTCTCAACAATTACTAAGGCCATATAACATCAAAATGTAATAAAAAATAAAAGTCAAGTTTTTTATTTTACAATTTTCAAGGCTATTTGAACCAAGTAAGGCCATTTTTTTTCTTATCGTAATTTTTTTTTAAAATATTATTTTTATTCACCATATTTCACATCACTTTTATTTATAGAGAAAATGATAACTGTTTACTTAATTAGTTCTTAAAGGACAATATTAATTAAAGAACAGTGGAGTCGGTCATTTGAGTTAAACAAAGATGGAACACCAACAATGAAGGTAATGGGCGAGCAGTAGAGTTATGGTCACGAGATTACCTTTTATAATGTTAACTGCAATACAATAAGATGGTCGGCTAGATGTGTTATCGAGACCAATCAATTGAGGAATTTAAACCAAGGTGAAATCGAATCAATCATTGATTATATGTGTTATCTAGAGCAATTGAATGCAAAACCAATTGCAGTGTTGTTTCTAACTGATCCCAAAATCTATTATAGATGTTATTTATATTGGTCGATTGCCAAATCAAATACTATACTATACGCAATTTGATTGAGCAATCAATATTTTATTGTA
Source organism: Vaccinium vitis-idaea (assembly GCA_963854785.1). NCBI lineage: Eukaryota > Viridiplantae > Streptophyta > Magnoliopsida > Ericales > Ericaceae > Vaccinium > Vaccinium vitis-idaea. The sequence goes on along the minus strand of OY978216.1, from coordinate 15,050,145 downwards.
TTGCATAATTGATTGTTGTGTAATCAATTATAGAATTGATTAGATAATTGACTACGTATTCTATTGTTCCCCCACAGACTCGGGGGAGGTGCTGTGCACAACCATGCTGTGCACGGTGTTGTGCACCCCTTGGCCGTTGGATCGAGTTTTGGATGGCTCGGATGCGTTCGGCAATTTTTTTTAATTTTGATTTTTTTTACCAATAAAAAATCAAAACACATCCGATCCGTCCAAAACTCGATCCAACGGCCGAGGGGTGCACAACACCGTGCACAGCATGGCTGTGCACATCACCTTCCCCGCTTCCGTTCCCCCACCCGTTTTTGACAACTCAATTTTGAAGACCACCTTGATCGATTACCCCAATTGTTTGTGTTGTGTTATGAAACCGATTATATAATTGATGTGTTGTGTTGTGTAATCGATTATAAAATTGATAACGTATTTGGTTATTCCCAACCATTTTTTATAACTCGATTTTGAAGACCACTTTGATCAATTACCCAATTGATTGGTTTTTGTTGCGTAGCTGATTATAGACTTGATTACATAATTGATACGTATTCAATTGTTCTTAACCATTTTTTATAACTCAATTTTGAAGACCACTTTAATCGATTACCCAATTGATTATACATGGTCGAAAAGTTATGATTTTTTACTATAAAAGTTACGAGACAAACAAAACTATTACGAAATCATAATTGTGAAAAGTTATGAATTTTTGTCTAAAAGTCATGAGATTCAAAAAAATGTTACAAATCATATTTGAGTAAAGTTACGATTTTTTGCCTCAAAGTTATGAATCCCACAAAAAGTTACGAAACACAAGAAAATGTTATGAATCATACGGCTAAAAAGTTACGAATTCTTAGTATAAAAGTTATGAAAATCACAAAAATGTTATAAATGACCGGTTCTCCGAGTCATTTATTATGAGGTGACGCAATATGGACCACACAATTGATGCAAACTTTTTAAGAAGTGTGTATTGTAGACTTTTCCATGTGTTACGTCATAATCCACATTCATTATGGTTAATATTCAGCAAAAGATAAAATACGGTACTGGTTGGTCGAGTAGGTTGTCCAAGAGGGAATGGTGCATGATTAATTAAATTTGTAAAATTAGAAACTAGCATTCAGAGGACCGAAACAATTTTGAATGTTAAAAGGACATTAATTTTTTATCATTATAACACATAACAAAAACAGTTTTAAAACTACCATGTTAACATTTTTATTATCAACAAAAATTAAATTTACTAATCACTACTGAAAAGGATTAATTGAAATCCCCCAATGACCCCCAAAACCTGGCTCGTGCATCAAAAAAAGAAAAAAAAATGTGGTGGAAAAGGGTTGCCTTGTGCGTGGTGGAAAAGGATTCCCAAGGCACCACATGGCGGTGCTTCTGGCTGCTCCAGCGGCACCCATTAATCATTCCTACTGGTTGGAAGCTAAGGTGTGGTAATTATGATTTCAACAGATCAATGATGACATTTTATCCTGGGAATTATACTACACTGATAAGGGTTTTTGTGCCAAGTCTGTGTGCATAGCCGTTGGGAAGCTTAGTTTTTTTTTACAGACAAAATTCTTCATTCCATTTGAAGAAATTTAGGTCCAGTTCCAGTGGATATTTTCGTTTGGTCGGCAATTCAAGGGAGAGTGGTCACCAAATCTCTTTAGTTTAGAAGGAACTTAATTCGTGCAGGCCTTGAATATGCTCCCTCTGCAATTCAGGGGTGGAAAGACCTTCACATCTGTTTTTGCATTGCCGGTTTTCTTGGAGCATTTGGGTGGGGATCATCAAATGGTGGATGATTAGTTGGGTTTGCCTCTAACCTTACGAATCTCACCGACTTCAAAATAAGCATGCAAGGCTTAGTCGCATAATCCTTTAAAATGTCCTATGCTCCTACTCTCAATCCCCGCTCTTGCGGATTTTAATAGTTTGAGATGTGATTCAACGACGCTTTCACACGCTCTTGCTTTTGCTTCTGCATGTCCACGCACGCGATCAGCGAACTACATGACTTAGATGTATAGGGAATGTGCTTTTATACAACTTTGTGGTCTTTGTGGAAGGCTAGCTAGGAATGGCTTGGTGTTCAACAATATTACTCCTCAAGGGGTCAGGAGATGAGCTGTTAGATATTGTCAAGACTAGATTAGCCATTTAAGTAAAAGGAAATTTTCTGTCAAGTACTCTGTGCAGGATTTTAGAAGCCTAAAAGATATGACAGGGAGATGGGAAGATCCGTTTGCTGGTCTTCTCTGTTTTGTGCCTGCCGCCTCACTATTAACCTTTGGTTTGATATTTCTTTTTAATTTCCATTTTATTCTCTTCTGATTTTGGTTCTAGCTACTTTCTAATCTTTTCTTGATATACCGTTTGTCGAGTTCTAATATAGTTCTTCTTTTGAAAATAATAAACACTAGCAATTCATAACATATAGGTCATAAATTTATAACATTGATTTTGAATTCGTACCATTTGTATGTTACGAGTTTTATGCTGATGTTATGAGTTCTTAAACTAATGCTGTGAATTTTTATGGAAATGTTGTTAATCAATCTATACATACTATATTGAAATGTATTTTGTGTAAACAAGTCGATCTCCAAACTCTCAATCCTAATTTTATAAAATTAGGAGAGAGAGAGAGAGAGAGAGAGAGAGAGAGAGAGAGAGAGAGAGAGAGATTGATTTTAGGGGTTATGAACGTGACTGTTTATCAAAACCAGTTGGTTGTTTCTACAGATTGGTCCTAAATGACTAAACTGTAGACTGGATAAGCATTTCACATAAGAATACTCCTTGACTCTAATAAAGTTGGTAAACCTGTTCGTTACACGAGAATGGAAAAGAAACCAAAGTGAATTTTTTGTCCCGTGCATAGATCGGGCACAACACCAGTGATCTTTATACAATGATTTTCATACAATTTGCTACTCATAAATTACAAATGATTTCAAGACTTTTTTCATAAATTGCAAGTTCTCGTTGATATCTAGTAAATTATTAACAAAATATTGAATTTTTTCTTGAAAATTCTATATTATTTTCAAGTACTCGTTTTGGGACGGAGGGGGTAGTATGAATTTCTATGCAAATGTTAGGACAATCATCCATTTATAAAATTCTCTTCTTCAGTGTTTAAAAAAGATTTCTTCATACGCAGTCTATTTTTTTATAAAATTTTCTTCTTTGCCGTTCAAAAAAAGATTCCATCACATATAGTCCATTTTTTTGTATAAATTTTTCTTCTTTGCCGCACGAAAAAAAGTCCTTCATACAGAGTCTATTGGAAGCTAGCAGTTACCGTATCTTCCAGTAGCTGTTGTCTTGCGCAAGACGATCTATGCAAGCATCTAATCAAGGAATTAACAACAATACTTCAGTAAAAAAAAAAATGCATTTACCAGTTAAACACGCTGATTTTGAAGAATTCAGCAAGGGTTAAATGAATCTCATTTGGAGAGGGTAGCGTCTCTCTTAACCACCTCGTCTCACTATAAAAGCAGCCCAAAGTGGTACATATAGTTTTACAATTCCTAAATCATTTTTCTCCTAAATAGACTGAAAACACTTCCTCAGCTTTTGAGATAGCTTTATCAATGGCTTCTCATCTTATTGTGCTAGGGCTCTTGGTTATAACTTGTTCCATTGCTTTGGCATCTGCCGACAGCCCTCTTCAAGACTTCTGTGTTGCAGTACCTAATAGTCCAGGTACCATACTCTATTCATACAAAACTATAGCCTTTTGTTTTCCTTGAATTTGGTCTAATTTTACTTACGGTGTCTTAGATTTTTCTGAAGTTTTCTTTGTCTATACAGTTTTTGTGAATGGGTTTGTGTGCAAAGACCCAAACCTTGTGCAAGCGAGTGATTTCCTTTTCACCGGGCTGAACATAATTGGCAACACATCAAATGCATTAGGCTTGGCTGTGACTCCTGTATTCGTAACACAATTGCCTGGACTTAACACACTTGGCGTCGCCTTGGCCCGTATTGACTTTGCACCACTGGGCGTCAACCCTCCACACACACACCCTAGGGGTAGTGAAATTTTCACTGTCCTCCAAGGCAGCATAGAAGTTGGATTTGTCACCTCCAATCCCGGAAATAAGCTCATTACGACGGTACTTCAGTCAGGTGATGCATTTGTGTTCCCACAAGGTCTTGTCCACTTTCAGAAAAACGTTGGGAACGGTAATGCAATTGCTCTTGCATCCCTGAGCAGCGAAAATCCTGGTGTTATTATCGTTGCAAATGCTGTCTTTGGGTCGAATCCGGCAATATCTACTGATGTTCTCTCAACGGCTTTCCAAGTGAACCAGAGTGTAATTGCTGAGATAGAGTCCAAGTTTTAGATAATTATTTTCAACTTTTGAAGGATGTCTGATCTAGTGTTTCAAGTGTTCTCAACATATGAGTTTATTATTCTAAATAAAAGATGTTTTTGAGCTTTTTTGTTTTCTATTTTCCAGAAAAATGTCTATTGTAAAATGTCCAATACCATTGCTTACTTGGCAGTGCTTAATTCATACTAATTAAGTATTTGTTGTCTCAAAATCTCCCCATATTGATGTGAGGTGTGGGCTTAATATTGATTGAACATCTATCTTGTCAGCCTAAAAACATGACACCCTCAAAGTAAGTAACCAGCATTCGTAAAGAGTCCAAAATCAACTGTCTTCAATGACGCTATAAACCCAACATTAAATTTGAAATTTTTATTTTGCTACCAATCAATTAAAACAAATAAATAAGAATTGAAGAAAAACGATGAACACAAAGATATCCGTAGAAAAACCCTAAATGGGCAAAATATCACGGGAAGAAATCAAACACTATAAAAATCATTGTGTGGTTACAATTGACCTTACTCACAATTGAGATTCCTCGCAATTGACCTAAGATCGATTGTCGACTCCTCATTCACCACACCCAGTATTTGATCGCCGCTGCCTCGAATCCTCGAGCCTTCCAAATGTTCTTCCGGAAAATTGAACTTGATCGAAGATGTAGAAACCTCTTGAAGCTTTGATTAATAATCCATGAACAAAGTGCTTCAAGATACACTGTCAACACTCTAGGTTTCGATATATTAGTGAACAAAGAGGCACGGCTCACTTTTCTTCCAGTCGACTTGACCTAGATCTAAAAACATGACATATTTATGGAGTTGCCAATCCAATCAATCGCATCGTAAGCCGATTGATCGGAAGATTGTAGATCTGTTTTTTGGAGATGTCGATTAAAAACCGATTGCTCCTCTTATCAGTCGATATGCTCTGAAAAATGCACGCCCTGAGCCTGTGCCAATATTGGAGATACCCGACTATTAAACTGATTGATCCCATGATCGATCGTCCTGTTCTAAATGCACCAAATTGGTCGGCAACAAAACGACTAAGACACTCACTCTCAAATTACATAATAAAGAGATTCTTTCCGCTCTAATCCTATACAGACTCCTACTTAGAAAATTAAAACTCGATATCAATATGTGTTTTGTCACATGGAATTGCCAAAACAAGACGACTCCGGAATTTAGTCCTTACAAAATTACAATACTAGACAGGCAGACACAACATCTTACATGATATATTGGTGGTTGTAAAGTAGTTTTAAAGTGTTTATTCTTTTATTACTACTACTTATTCAGTGCCAGACACGCAAGATATTGTCTCTGGTATTGTGTCTTAATTTTGTGTATGTAACATTATTGCAACTGTCTTATCATGCCCCAAACGTTTAAATTTCAAGCATTGGTAAAATTCAGTTCACAACATATTTACAACTGTGGACCCCATTCATATGCTACCACTGCAATTATCAGAACACAAACGACACAAGCAGTAATTAACAAGCCAAAAAACACGAACTATTTTATCCCCATTGATGATCAACTCAAATAAGAAAAATCAACAAACAAAGCATGTGGAAACTTACCAACATCGGTGGTAGCCTAGATGGGCAGGGTCTTAACACTCCCAAATGAACTGCTCAAGTTCGAGTCTCGCCTATGGCGGGATTGTGGAGTTCGGCTTATGTCAGCTAGTACCTAGGTGGTGCTACATTGACGGCTTGTCCTTACGGATGGTAGCTATGGCCCGAATCGGACATTTTACAGTGGGCTAGGAGCCCCTCGGTCATGTCCAGACACGGTGTTGCTACGCTGGTTGCTCCCTTCCTCCCTTTTTTTGATAAAAAAAAAATGTGAAAACTTTATATCCAAGCCAAAATCTCCAAGCCAAAATCAATTGGCAACGAGTAGAGAGGCCCAATATATGTAACCGGTTAAAAGCCTTCTCAAATTTTTGAGCCCTCTCAAGAATTAAATTAGTGGACTACGTTCCACCTAGTAGAACTTCGAGGCACAAATACTTTTTTGACTCAATTTTCTCTTTCTTGGCATATTTCTTAAATAACTCTAGTCTCTAAAGAGAACCCCATACATACCTCACAACCTTACGTATGCAAGCAATAGCTGTATCAAGCTCTTTCAAACAATCACTAACAATAAGGTTAAGAATATATGCCCAACAATGAATGTGTACAAGTTCATGCTCTATAAGATGATTCTCTCCCAATCCTTTGTTTGCTTTACCAAGTATTTGATAGCCGTGTTATTTGAACTAGCATTGTCTACCGTTAAAGGAAAGATCACACATCCAATGTTCCACTCAAGCAAGCACATCTCAAACTTTTTACCAATAGTTTCTCCTTTATGATCTTCAACAAGATAAAAGTTCAAAATCCTCTTATATAGTTCCCAATCGTCATTAATGAAGTGTGCAGTTAGACACATAATCACCTTCTCAACATATTCCTGTCTCTATCATAATTCTTAGGGAAAATTTTAAAAAAACCCCTGGACCTTCTGACAACTCGCAAAATAACACCCGGACTTCAGCCGTCAACAAAACTACACCCGAACTTTATATTCCGTCAACAAAAAAGCCCCTGCCGTCCAATTCTGTCCCGTTTTTAACGGAGGAGACTTAATAGATGGACTTAACAGTGGTTTTGGGCGTTGGGGTTCCGTTAAGTGCCCAAAACGACGTCGTTTAGGGCATAACTAAAAAAAAGCCCTCTCTCTCTCTCTCTCCCCTTGTTTCAATCTGGGTTTTAACCCAACTCGATTTAATTACACGCACACATTTGCATTTTGCATATACATATATAGAGAGAGAAGATCAGGGGGATTGGTGCGGAGGAGTGAGAGGGGAGAGAGAGAGTGGTGGTGGTGCACCAGAGATTGCTATATGTCAGTAGATTGCACTCGCTATTGCGGTAGATTTGGTGAGATTGCTAACCCCCTACAATGGCCCCAACTCCGAAAATGGGGCCGTTTTGTTGCGATTCTGCCCCCGTTCCTCGCCAAGCAGCAGCTTCTTCCGCCGCCGTGTCCGCAGCGGCTGCGGAGGTGGAGTAGGATTGGAACGACGGTGATCGGTGCACCGACGATCAGCCGAAAAAACAAGCTACCGTGGCGCCCTTGATTCGGGCTGAACCTTCCACAACAAATGCGCTCGCCAAAGGTTCTCTATATCTTTCGCTCAGTCTTACAATATAAAATCTCGAGTCATTTGGAGGATCCTGATATTAGTCTATGATCTTGATGGTGATTGGATTAGATTAGAATGGCCTGTTTTTTGTTTCTTGTTTATTTCGCTATTTTATTGAGTTGCTAGGTTTCTTGCCACATCTTCATTGGCGTTTACAGTGATCTATGTGAACAGTATGGTTGAGAAATTATAGAAGAACGGAAGGAATATGTAAGGCTAGAAGAAATCAAACGGTTTAGATTTACCTGGACATGTAGGCGTATTTGTTGTACAAGTGGTATATTGGAGAATGAAATGCTTGTTCGGAACTTTAGTCCGAGAGAGAGAGAGGGAGGGCTTTTTCTTCAGTTATGCCCTAAACGACGTCGTTTTAGGCACTTAACGGAACCCCAACGTCCAAAACAATTGTTAAGTCCATCCGTTAAGTCTCCTCCGTTAAAAACGTGACAAAATTGGACGGCAGGGGCTTTTTTGTTGACAAAATATAAAGTTCGGGTGTTTTATTGACGGCTGAAGTCCGGGTGTTATTTTGCGAGTTGTCAGAAAGTCCAGGGGTCTTTTTAAAATTTTCCCAAAATCTTAACTACATCTCTAGCAATGGTAAAACAAGAGGGGATAGTTTTATATTTGGGTTATCCACCGTCCAATAGTAGATAATAGGCTGATTCCAGCGATATGAGGCGTCCCATCCCTAGCGCCGCATGTTGCTCCGGTCATCCCCGTTGCCACCACCCCTCACTTTCCTCTCTCCCTATTCTCTCTTCTCATCTCCTCCACAGATCCACCCTTCACAGATCCACACCTTTTCGAAACCCTAGCCTTCCCTTCCCTTTCCTCTCCTGCGCCATCCACCAATCACCGTGGTGTCTGCTGCAGTTCATACCCTTTCAATTGCTGTCCGAGGCTTTCGCTCTCTGTTTTGTTCGGATCGACTAGTCTGCTATGGTTGGATCCGTCTCTCTCTCGCTCTCGCAGCCCTCTATTTCTTCGATCCGTTTTAAGGTAACTTTTGTCTTTGTCTGCTGGTGTTGTATTTCTCTGCCATTTATTGTTCTATGCTTCTCATACTTAGTGATAGAGAGATGTCTAGAGCCAGAGATCTGGCTTCAGGTTTTGGTTGGAACCTGGTGACTTCGAAGAGATTTTATCGAAGAAATCCTTCTTTTGGTGGAATTTCTATGATTAAGAATGTTGTTACTATTTACGTTGACAACTTGTCGGATGACATGGACGCCGAATGGCTCGGGCAGATTTTTTCCACGTTTCGGGCTGTGATTGACGTCTACATCCCTATGAAGAGAAGCAAAGGTTTCTCATCCAAATTTGGTTTTGTTAGATTTGGTTGTAAAAGAGAGGCTAATGCAGCAATTTCTGAGCTCAATGGAATAACCATAAGGGAGAAGAGGATGGTGGTGAAATTGGCCTCTTATGATACTCCGAGGCGTTTAGGTCAGAATGGTAAAGAGGTAGTCACGCAGGTACATAAAAGAGATGTCAATGGTTTAAGAAAGAAGGTAGCGGGTGGGTTTAATCATACTGTGATTGATTCCAATAGAATAGGTGGAAGATCATACGCTGAGGCTGTGGTAGGGAAAAGGGTGGGAGCCCCCAAATGTGTAATCATCGAAGATAATCCTAATGAGTGGCTACATAGGAGTGCGGTTGCAAAATTGAAATCGCTTGTGGCTATGGAGGCTATTAGAGAGGCCCTGCATTGCGAAGGGATTCCAGAGATTGAAGTTAAAGATATGGGAGGTCTGTGGGTGGTCTTAACCTTCCCCAATGTAGAGCTGCTGTAGGATATTTTTGACGATGGAACGTTAAGTTGGTTTAGGTAGTGGTTTGATGAAGTTAAGAAGTGGAGTCCCGAGTTTGAAGCTACACGCACCAGAAATGTGTGGATTTCGTGTTATGGTGTTCCTTTACATGGATGGAGTGCAGTGACTTTTTGCAAGATTGCTAGTTTATGGGATGGGGATGGGGATGGGGGGGGGGGGGGGGGGGAGGTCGTTTGTACGGATGATGCTACGGTGAAGGGTTATTCGTTTGCTGCGGGTAAAGTGTTGATTGCTACAGAGGCATGGGACAGAATCAATGATGTAATCCAAATTGATATTAAAGGAAAATTGTTCGAAGTTCGGGTGATGGAGGAGCAGGTTGTCATTCAGGGCCATTGTTCTAGTTGTAATTTCATTTCTTCCGAGTCATCTAAAGCTTCCGACCCGCCTCCCATGGAGATTGTCAATGGCTCGGCGGGTGACTCAGTTATGAACTCAATGGATGAGGTTAATTCTAGATGACCAGATGAACCAATCAATTCAAATAATAGCATGCGGATCAAGGAAACTACTCTACAGGAACAAAAGGTGGCTGGTGGTATTTCACGCAAGGGTTTGGATGGTGACCCAAGGATTTTGACAAGTTCCAAGGAAAGTAGTTGGGAGGATGGAGAATTCAGAGATGGGAATGGTTCTAATTTGGGTAATAACTACAAGGAGAATGTTGAAATCGGGCTTGAGCCGTGTCAGGAGAATATTGGATCTAAGGACCTAGAAATTTTCAATTTATCTCATGGGCTAGTGTCTTTAGTGGAAGATTCTAGTCGTTTATTAATGGCTGAAGCTATGGAATCAATGCAAAGAAACGAAGAAACCCAAAATGGAGAAGCCCAAGAATTAATGGACACGGGTTTGGAGGGATTTCAAAAGGAGGTTGAAGTTAATCATGCCCCTATCCAAGCTGCTATTAAAGGAGTAAAAGGGGAAAGCAAGAGGAAAAGCATCAATGATATTCTGGGATATTCAAAAGTAGAAAAAGGAGGCAACATCAAAGGGAGAATGAATAAAAGCAAATGTGTTGTGCTAAGATCTGCAGTAGCCTCTGCTGCATTGTCTGCCTCTTTATCCTCGGAAGGTATTAATAATAGAAATAGAATTTTGCTAGATGAAGCAAAAGCAATTCGGGAAGTCGACAAGCTTTTTTGTATACGCTATGATGGTGATGAAGAGGAGGTTGTAAGCAAGATAGCTGAAATGGAAGCTCTTAACAAAGCAAGGGCTGATTGTCAACATTAAGCAAGGGCTAAGTGTCATCATTAATCATAGATCTTTTCAGAGGTTAATTGGATATGCTGTGAGGAATTCATTGGGGAGTGGGGGCCTAGGGTTAGGTGGTGTGTGGGGTGTTTTTTGGGGTGCCATATGGGTTGTGTTTTGGGGGTGGGTTATCTTTTGGGGGGCTGGTTCTCTAGCATTTTTTTTCTGATCATCATACATTTTGTTTGGTGTATTTGCTGAGGTTTGTTTCATTATCTGAGGAGTGTTTGGGTGTGGCTGTTTAGTCTCTTGCCAACCTTCTATGCCCCCTTTATTGTATCTATTCTATATGGTGTAATACATTACTTTTTGCCGTGCAAAAAATAAAAAAAATAAAAAAATTTGGGTTTTGATAGGTGTTGAAAACACTAATTTAATCCTCTAATTTATATTTTAATAGTCCAATCATAGAGTTACTTGAGAAATTATAATGGTATGTTTGTAGGCTTTGGAGAGTGCCGAACTATTAAAAGTGCTATTTAGAGTCAATATGAGGCATGGAACGCAAAATAGACTTATATAGCTTCGCAACGGTTAAAAAATCGCATCATTCTAAGTTTCGATGAAGCCGGGGCGAGTCCGCGAAATTGAGGCTGCAATCTGGAATTTCCGCCCGAGCGGGAATCAAAGTCGCCTGGGTGGTTTTAACCGGGTCAAAAGAGTACATCGAGTGACGGTTGAAACATCACTCTATGAGCATCATACTCAGCAAAGTTGAATCAGTCATCCGTGCAATTTTAGTGAATGGGTTAATCTGTGTGTAAAGACCCAAACTGTGCAAGCAAACGATTTCTTCTTTAGTGGGTTAAACTTATTTAGTATCCTCGATGTATAATCTCTCCCTCATTCTAGTATCCAATACAGAGGTTAGTGAAAGAGAGAACTTTTCAGTAGATTTGGCATAATGCTGCTCCTTATAGAGTTCAATGTTTTGCCTGGATGGTTCAATTGGGGAAGTTGAAAACTGGTGATTTTTCTTAAGGCTTGGAGTCATTCATCAACAAGCTAGGTCAGGCTCTTTGCAAGTTTTGTGATGAGTTAATTGAATCTCTGAATCACTCTTTACTCTTATGCACATCTGTATGGAATGTTTGGTGTGAAATTTTGGATTGGTGTGGTGTTCAATGGGTGGCTCCAAATTCTGTTTCAAATCATTTCGTTTGGTGGTTGGGACTGTATCCCTTTTGCAGTTTTATGGTCCTTGTGGAAAATGAGGTACGAGTTTATCTTTCAAGGTAAGACTCCTAATTGGAAGGAGGTAGTGGAGCTGATTAAATTGAGATTTGTATTGGGGTTGCTCCCTATCTTTCTCTGCAGTTCTAATGCGTCTTCGTCTATTTTTCATATCCGGGGACTTCATTTACTGTTGTTCATGGCTCCCTTCTAAGTTTGGTGCTCCATGCTGGGTTAATTTGCTCCTTAAATGATAAATGCTTTTGGAGTGCGCTAAAGCATTTTTGTTTTCTGGGTATCTTTGAAGTATCCATGCTACTGTATATGTGAATTTAACTCCTATCAAATTTGGGGTTGCTCTTAATGCTCCATGGTGCTTCATCCGTTTTGAAATTTATAACGGATATCCCAGCTCTGTTTTGCTAGGCATTTCTCTGTTAAGGTTCATGCTTCCTAGGGAATTTTTTGGGCTACTGGAGATAATTTATTTTTGAAAATTCTTCTCACACTTGAATCAATTGCTGGCCTTGCTGCTGCTGCAAATTTTTCTCAAGGTTGGATTCTGCTACTTCTTCAAAGGGGATGTGAATGACAGCCTTTGGCTATACTCAGCTGCTGCATTGATTATGTTTCTTTGCTGAATTGATTGGCTTGGTTCGATATAAGACAGATTGTCTATTAATCTGTAAAACCAAATTAGATAACTCTCTCAGCTCACTTCTCACATACAAGTTATGGGCGGAGCCATGAAGGGACCCCTCTCACATGAATTTCTCACAAGGATTTTTGATAGTTTGGAGCTAATTTTTGTAATTTTGAGCCCTAAAAAAATTCATAAACTGCCACAACTTGCTTAAAATGCATAGAAATCCCAAGTTTTTTTTTTCTTTTCGAGAGTCGATAGTATTACAAATGAGGCTATCGTACATTGTTTTCGAATAAAAAAAGTGATTGAGAGCAATAAATCAAAATTGCATTTATCACTAATATATACGTTAAAGTTAACCTCTTAATTAATTAAGTTATTTTTGCATTAGCAAATAAAAAATAACTTGCATATAGATTTAATTTTTGACCCTGCTAACCTAAAATCCTGGCTCCGCCCCTGGTCCATCTATCGTCATCACGTCTTGTTGGACAACCGTCTATTATCATTTTCTCTATCTCTAGGAACAATCATTAGTTGTTCGTGTTTACTCCTTTTCCTCGACCCTTTTCAACTACTCTAATGGTTGATCTCGTCACAAAAGGAGTACGTCACTCCTTGTTCCAAATGTCGAACATTAGTCCGGACATGGCTTAAAAAGCTTGGCGGGTCAATCTCGTCATCCTGTCAACACAACAACTCTCTGCTCACAGTAGAGGCTTGTTCTACCAGATGGTCTCAAAACCACCTAGGAAGAGGTTGGCTCCTTTCTCTGTTGATATAATCTCGTCTAGATTCCAATCACGAATTATTCGTGACTCTCTCATCTGTCTTAGCAAAATCTCATCTTTTTTGGTATTTTTCCTCTGTCTCTCAAGCCTATGGGCTCCTCTCATCAACGGCTCGTCTTTCGTGTCATGGTAACACGTCTCACGTCAATATATTGTCACAAACCCGTCTAGTTTGATGCTTCTCGTCTTACGTCATGTCTCGTCTCGTCTCTCCTCTCGCGTCTCGTCCATCGACATATTTGGTGTTAGGCATGGAGTGCCAAATTAATCTTGCGTCTAATAGTTGCAAAATGGCTTCTAATTTTGCTACGTCCTAGCTCGTCTGCTCCGTCAACTTCTCTTCACTTGGCGTATAGGTAGCCAAAAACTTCGTCTTCGCTTGACTCATCGTCTTGAAAACTTCTTGTTAGACCTTTCAAAAACACATGTGGGTACATATCGACAACGCACCCACTGCATTTGAACTCATGCGCCGTCTTTCTTTGCACGTGCACGCTCTTTGGAACATCCCCCCTTACTCTTCTTAGTCTCTCCTCGTCATTAGTCTCGTCTAGTGGGGATCAAATTGAAACTTTTCAAGACATTTGGGTTTTAAGTGGATAATTCAATAAATGTAGGGGGTAAACTGTGATTATTGCCTTGGACTTTAATATTTCACGAGACTACTATGGTGGCTGCTGGAATTATTTATCACTTTAATTATTAAAAGCAGACTCCATCACGTCTCTCTTCTCCTTTCTTCTGTCTTCTTCTTCATCTGCTCCTTTGTAAAAATCGAGCAACACCGCCGATCTTCAAACAGCTCGTGGAAGTTCATTTTAACTCCAATTTCGGCGTTGTCTACGCTAATGAATTCGTATTGTCGAGCTCAATCTTCTACAATCCTCAAAAGTTATTTTTGTTCACTTAAAAAAAAAATAAAAAGCCCTTCTGACTTTTTGAGTCTCGTCAGAAAGTGCCCGGATCGTCGCCGGGTTCTTGGCCCATTTGGCCCTTGTCCATAGCAGAAGCATACATCTCACCACATGTCCAAAATCACTTGGTTGCACTCTATTACTAGGTGTTGGGATAATAAGAGAGAATTATCACACAACTAAAATTTGTATCTCTATTGACCTGTAAAAAAATTACATAACTCTCTCACCTCTGAAGATCGGCGATGTTCACCATGGGTGTGAATACCAGCGGCCGTTACCAAAATCAAATTGCACTCTTTTTCCAACAGGGTCAACAAATTATGGGGGCCACCAAAATCTTCAATTGTTGAAAGCCTTATTTAGACAGGTTCATGTATCATAGAAATTTGTTTTGATTGTAGACAGGTTCATGTGTCATGTACTTTGTTTTAATTGGGTGCTGCGTTGACATGGCATTCTATGTCCCCTTTGGAGCTTGGTTGATCATTTAGCAACTATGCTTCTTTCAGGGCTTTAGGAGCATATAATTGTCGAGAGTGTCGGGTGCTAATCTTGTTGGAATGGTTCTCTCTTGTTGTGATGCATTTGCCCTTGCTCTTTTAATCTATTGTATTTCTTACATTCGATTAAGAAAATTCTTTTCTAGCCATTAAAAAAAAAAAAAAAAGTAAGGGGGAAAGATGCATGATTATTTAATTTGGTTTTAACCTGCAGTTTATTCCATTTCACTCGACGGAAAACAAAATGGTTACAAAACTATAATCGAGATGACCGGAGCAATACGATATATAATTCGTTTCATTTCGAACCACGAAAGTTTCTAAAATCTTCCATGCTAGCTAATTGATGAACAACTTGTGAGTAAATCCTTTTCACCATCAGAAGTTATGGAAAACGTCTCCCTGCGAAATTATTAAATACCGGTCGAGCCTACTATTACAAACAACCGGTATGTCAACATCAAAATTTGAATCGGTCCTGGTCCGCTTCGGTGTGTAATGTATCAGCAATGCATAAAAGTATGGATGAATGTGCAGATCCAGATTCCACAAACAATTTTCAAACAAAACTCCAAACACAAGTGTGTTCGGAGCCATTAGGTGCACAAGGGCCTATATACATCCAAAGACTCCGCACACAGTTGTGTCTGGAATTGCGTGCTCATACTGTTTTTTTTTTTTTTTTTTATGAATTGCGACACCGTTGTTTTGACGTGGCCATGTAGCAAAATTATATGGATAATTCTGTTGTTTAGTACTTGTTTAGTTTTCTAATATGCAATTTGGTATAGCCAGTCCCTACACAGCCAGCTTATTTGTTTATTTTTTTTTTTTAAGTGAGCCAGCAAAATTGACAAGATGCCCAAATGGTCCCTTAAAACAAGCCTCGTTTAGAGCATCATCATCAGGCTTAACAAATCCCCTCATGGCTAAATTTGATGAGTGGAATGTAACAAAACCCTCTAAAATCAGGCTTAACAAATGTTTTGCAAATTTGCTAAAACTATAGCTTTGCTACAGTAACGCATCTAAGGACATCCTTATCAGGAGCATCAAATTTTACACCAAATTTAATTTCGAAAACACTTTTTACAAATTTAGCAAGTCACTTATCCAAAATTCTAAAAATCAGACTCTCTATCCAAACTTTACTATCCCCTCAAGTCTAACAAAAAAAAAAACCATTCTCATAAAATATTATTCTCCCCGCTTGGGGAGCTGTGCGTGTCCACTGTGGCCTATAAAAAATTGTTAAACTTGTGAGTGGGATAAAGAGAAAGAGGGAAAAGTAATAAAGAGACTGAGAGGGACGTACGGAACGCTGAGGAAGAGAGAGAGTAAAGTAATAAAATAAAAAATAACTTGTGAACAGTAGGTTAACATATTAGATGCGTTACTGTAGCAAAGCTACAGTTTTAGCAAATTTGTAAAACATTTGTTAAGCCTGATTTTAGAGGGTTTTGTTACATTCCACTCATCAAATTTAGCCATGAGGTGATTTGTTAAGCCTGATGATGATGCTCTAATATGTTAACCTACTGTTCACAAGTTATTTTGTTATTTTATTACTTTACTCTCTCTCTTCCTCAACGTTCCGTACGTACGTCCCTCTCAGTCTCTATATTGCTTTTCCCTCTTTCTCTCTATCCCACTCACAAGTCTAACAATTTTTTATAGGCCATAGTGGACACGCACAACTCCCCAAGCGGGGAATAAAAATATTTTATGAGAATGATTTTTTTTTTTATCAGACTTGAGGGGATAGTAAAGTTTGGATAGAGAGTCTGATTTTATGAATTTTGGATAAATGACTTGCTAAATTTGTAAAAAGTGTTTTTGAAGTAAAATTTGGTGTAAAATTTGGTGCTACTAATAGGGATGCCCTTAACCATACATTACTGGAGTGAATCCATTTCTATGTTAGCTAGCGGGGCTGGGATTTCCTAGGGTAGTCCCGCTGCAGCCTCAGACCGTGCGTCCCGTCTCATCTTGATTGCAATGCCTTTTTGAAAATGCTAAAAGGGCACTCATGGGTCAGCTCGTTTCCTTTCCTATGCTGCTTTGCCGCCTATCAAGAGAATACAGAAATTAGGTCTTTATACTCGCCACCAAAATGAGAGGTAAAAAATTAAGACTATCAATGTTAAAATGTTTTACGCTGTAAAATATTTTTTACGTAAAACTAAAAAAAATTATTTTTTCCAATCTTATTTTTTGGTGTTTGGTTGACATTTGAGAAATCATAAAAAGCCACAAAATACAAATCAACTTGAGTGAGCATTTTCAAATTAAAACCGACAAAATAGTGTAAGAGAGAGAGAGAGAGAGTGGTGGGGCCTGGAACCAATTAGAGAGAGAGAGAGAAAGAGAGAGAGGAGGCAGACCTGGAACCAAGAACCAATGAACTCAATTTTGGCCTTTTGGGTGCCGTGTAATACGGTGATAGTGGCTTTCGCGCAGAGGCGCAACCGTAAGGCCATCCACAATAGCCTTCTCAAATTTTTCTCTTAAAAAAAGTAGCGAACAATACACATTTTTCATTTTACCAATTCACATCTCCAACAATTCTTATCTATTACTTTTCCTATTTTAATTAAATAATGATTGTTGAGCATTGTTTAATCATTAATGGGTTTGGTTGTGGGAAAGTGAACGAGAGTGAGCATTGTTTAATCATTAATGGGTTTGGTTGTGGGAAAGTGAACGAGAGAGAGAGAGAGAGAGAGAGAGTAAAAAAAAGGGAAGGGAGTGAACAGTGGCGCATCCATGTGGGTGGGTTTAGGGAGACACTGTTCACAAACCTACTTTACCAACATGTTTAGAGAGACTCTTGAAGCTTGTGTTTTTGGGTTTGATTGCGTAAAATAGGGATAGGGAGGGGTTTGTGCAGCCTGTTGTGGTTACCCTAAATGACTTATCCTCGTTTTCAAAGGAAATCATTTTCAGCCATTTTCATGAAAACATTTTACCGTGAAAAATATTTTACTAATTTTTTGTGCAACCAAACAAAGGAAAAAGTGGAAAATATTTTACACAAAAACATTTTACGTCCAAACAAATGGTGCCTAAGTCAACTAGGTTTTTACATCTGGAACTAAAATGAGATACATGCTTTAAATTGTCTATAAAAAAACAAAACATGTCACTATACTTATTTAAAAAGAAAATAGAACTTAACAAGTGCACAATACTTCAGCAAACTAAAAGTGCATTTGATTAATAAGATTTCTTTTTTATCAATAGATTTGCCTTTGGGGAGAGTATCAAGGTGATATGTGGGGATAATCGATCTAATATTCTAATGACTAGGCCGAGAAGAGCTGTCTCGCTTTGCCACCTCGTCTCTCATTCTCTCTATAAAAGCCGCTCAAAGTGGTACTCATTATACACAATCCAATTATCTTTCATCTCCTAAACAGATCAATTACTTCCTCAACTCTCTTCATAGCTTTTCATAAAATTTTCAATGGCTCCTCATGTTTTTTTGTTAGGGTTCTTGGCTATAACTTGTTACGTTGCTTCGGCAGACCCAAGCCCTCTGCAAGACTTCTGTGTTGCAGATCTTAACAGCCCAAGTACCATACTCTTCCCTACTCAATCACTCATTTTGTTTTTGTCGGTGCTTGAATTTTGTCCAAAATGTCTCATTTTTACTTACGGTATGTCATAGAATTTCTAACCTTTTGTCTAACAATGCAGTTTCAGTGAACGGACATGTTTGCAAAGATCCAAACCTCGTGCAAGTGGATGATTTCATCTTAAGCGGGGTAAACGTGCCAGGCAACACATCGAATGCACTTGGATCAATTGTCACTCCCTTTTTCGTGTCTAATTTTCCTGCACTAAACACACTTGGCGTCTCCATGGCCCGTATTGACTTTGCGCCACACGGCCTCAACCCTCCACACTACCATCCTCGGGCCACTGAAATTTTGACTGTCCTTGAAGGTACCCTTGAAGCAGGATTTGTCACCTCCAGCACCTACAATCCTCCAAACCAGCTCATTTCGAAGGTTCTTCAAAAGGGTGATGCAATTGTGTTCCCAAAGGCTCTTATCCACTTCCAGCAAAATCTTGGAAATAGTCATGCAGTTGCCCTTGCCTCCTTTAGTAGCCAAAATCCTGATATTAATACCATTGCGAATTCAGTGTTCGGTTCGAATCCAGCAATCTCTAGTGATATTCTCGCAAAAGCATTCCAAGTGAGTAATAGTGCAATCGCGGATATCCAATCCCAGTTCAGGAATGATTTAAAATGCAATTGCCCTTGCCGTCTTTAGTAGCCAAATCCTAAACTGGGATTGGACATGCAATACAAATTGTAAAAGTTTGAGTGGAGTAGAAGAGTATTAGAGTGTTTGAGAGAGAGAAATCCAAAATTTCCTCCTCCTTTGTATTTGAGTGAAGTTCAATAAAATCGTGAGTTTTTTGTTTTCAATTCTATTGTGAGTTTCATACACCATAATGGCCCGTTTCGATGTCGTATATGATTTTGGGTGGATATAGAAGAAGGATGGATTTGAGAGTGGATTTGTAACGAGGGTGAACCCACCTCCTAAGAAGGGTGGATTTGTAATCCGGTGTTTGGATGGTAATGTTTTTATTTTATTTTATTGGCAACAAAATTTTATTAGAACTCTACAAAGGGTACATCAATAAAGGAATTAAGCCATGTACAAAGCATGAAGCAGAGTATGGGCAAAGTAAGCATTCAGCGAAATGCTGAAAAAAAAAATGCAGAAAAAGAGGAAAACACCACAAAATCAATCCTAGTATGCCATATGGCAGAGGATAGCAAAATCTAACTGGGAGAAGCCAAATTCCAGAGTTACATCCAGGAAATCATGAAACACCTGGGCCTTCAAAACATTTAGTACTAGTGGAACACTTCCAGGAGCAAAAAACACATCTGGGTCTTCATATCATTTATCAGCAAAGACCAAATATCCAAGCATATGCATTAATAATGTCGATACCTGGGCCTTCGCAGAACAGCATCAGCAACATCACCATCCCCAACATAGTAAACCACATTAAAATTCTAGAAATCAAGAACCTCCAGAAATACCCCAAAACGGCTACTTGGGTACGGCTGGGTCTTCAAATAACTTCTTCATTTCGAATTGTTGAAATTAGCTCTATTGATCAATGATTCAGTCATCCAAAGCAGCCAGGGCAAAAGTAACAGGCACACCTGGGTCTTCAAAAGCGACAAGCACATATACACGAAAGTGTATATACCTGGGCCTTTTGAAAGCAAACAGCAGCAGCAGCATCTGTAGATCACAAAATTCCTATGTACTGTGGCTGATTGTGGCTTGAAGACATCCTTGTTCCACAGTGATCAGTCCCCCTGAAGCACCTTCTGCCCCTGATTCTACATACTCAACTTCAGAATTGCCCCACATCCTCTGAATGACTCCCTCATCAAACTTCTCCACTTTATTCTCCTGAATCATCAATATTTCAGGGCTTCTTTCTTTACCGATTTTGAAACAAATCTCTTCTTGACTAAACTTCCCAACCCCCTGAAATTCCTTGAAATTATCTTCATAATAACATGAAATAGTCCCACAACCTACTAATTAGCATGCAGATTTATTTCACTGTAGTAAGGTACTAAGGTGTATTCTTTGTTTTCAATTTCAATCATCTTCTTCATGGTCATTTCATCTGTGATGCCAAAATCAATCCTCCATCTGGAACCAGTCTCATTGGTACATTGAAGTTCTTCTATTCCACCTTCCTTCTGGTTATTCAAGGCTGAAATCA
This sequence comes from Vaccinium vitis-idaea, assembly GCA_963854785.1. Classification (NCBI taxonomy): domain Eukaryota; kingdom Viridiplantae; phylum Streptophyta; class Magnoliopsida; order Ericales; family Ericaceae; genus Vaccinium; species Vaccinium vitis-idaea. The sequence continues at coordinate 15,029,668 of OY978216.1, read as the reverse complement.
GAGATTGATGAATTTCCTCACATTCACTTGAGCTTCTACAGGCTTCAAAAGTCAGACTCCTTAAAGCTTTCCCGAATTTGTTTGGAAGGTGGATATGATGGGATAAGTTGTCAAATGACTTAATTGCCCCAATTTATTAATGTAATGAAAAATTGGATAATTTCAATATAATTAAAATAAATAAAAGATAATCCTATACAAAAAGTTTAAATATGACACTTAAAAAATATCCCCCAAAAAAAGGGAATAAGAAAGGGGGGGAAAATCCATCTCACTAGGTGTTGCATTGATAATGAATGAAAAAATAATGAATTTGTTAAAAAAAAGAAATTAAGAATGAAAACTTATTTAAAAAAAAACCATCTCACCAGGGGTTTTATTGATAAGTTTTCACATTCATTAAAATGACCCCAATTCTCTCTCTCTCTCTCTCTCTCTCCTCTGTTTACTTCATCTTCGTCTTCCTTTTTTTTTTTCGATCCAAAGTCTTCTCACCTCTCTTCTTCTCTAATTCAATGGGTTCTATCATACTCTCTCTGCCTCTCAATTGTGGAAACTTTATATCCAACTCAAAACCAATTGGCAATGAGTGGAGAGATCCCAACATATATTAAGTGATCACTCATTTCACTCCTAAGCAATGTGAGACAATATTTCTTAACATCCCCCTCACGTGCAACCGCATTCGAGGTCTGTCACGTGTGGCCACTTTTTGGGTCCTATCATCGTGCAGCCTTTTTTTTTTCTGGTCTGTCATCGTGAGTGTGAGATTGCGGATATTTTTTTTTTTAAATGTGGAGTGGAATGGGCCCCTCTCTGATACCATGTGGAAACTTTATATCCAACTCAAAACCAATTGACAATGAGTGGAGAGGTCCCAGCATATATTAAGTGATCACTCATTCCACTCCTAAGCAATGTGAGACAATATTTCTTAACATCCCCCTCACGTGCAGCCGCATTTGAGGTTCAAGCAAATAAACTCTTTTGGTAATAGGTTCTAGGCATCTAAATCCCTTAGTTCCTGAAGAGTAACCCAGAAAAACACATGGTTGAGACCTGGGTTCAAGCTTATTAGAAGCATATGGTCTGAGATATGGAAAGCAACAATAGCCAAAAGGTCTAAGATTGTGATAGTCAGGAGTCTTATTGTATAACTTGTGATAAGGAACTTCAAAGTTTAGAACTGAGTGAGGTAATCGATTGATCAAATACAAGGAAGTGGTAATGGCTTCAAGCCAAAATTGAATGGGCATATTGGCTTGTTGTAGCAAGGTGATAGCTGTCTCAATAATGTGGGCATGCTTTCTCTCTAATAGACCATTCTGTTGAGGAGTATAGGGACAACTAGTTTCTTGTAAAATACCAAACTTGGCAAAGAATGCAGTCATGAGTTTATTAAGGAACTCCCCCCCACAATCTGATCTAATGGTCTTAATAGAAGAATGAAAGTGATTAGAGACAAATGCTTTAAAAGCTTGAATATGAGCAGATACATCACTCTTGAGATACAAAGGAAACAACCAACTATACCTTGTGAAATCATCAACAAGTAAGAGATAGTATCTATAACCTGAAAAGGAATTAAGAGGGGCAGGTCCCCACACATCTGCATGGATTAGTTCAAAAGGAGATATAGTTTAGGTTATAAAAGTAGGAAATGAGAGTCTATGACTCTTGCCTTTATTACATGCATAGCAATTAAGAGTATTAAAAATAGAGGGAATAGCCAAACTGTAGTTGGTGGAAAGATGTTGTAGAAGAGCACTATGTGGATGGCCTAATCTTCTGTGCCACAACTCAGCATTTGAGGACAAGTGAAGTAGAGCAGTGGCTATAGAGGAAGAGTTAGAAGAAGGCAGAAGGGGATAGAGACCCTGGTGGCAGGACCCCTTGTGCAGAATTTGATTGGTGATCATGTCCTGAATGACATAACCACAGGAATAAAAAATGATACAACAATTATTATCTAAAGCAAACTGATGAACAGAGAGCAAGTTATGAGATATCTGAGGTACATGTAAGACATGTTTAAGATGAAAGTTTTGTGAAGGTAAAGGAAGAAGACCTTTACCTGAGGTAGCTACTGGAATAGACTGTCCATTCCCAACAGTGACAGTAGTAGGAGCATGATATGAGGGTAGAGAAATATGATTTGGATCATTAGTGACGTGAGCTGTGGCTCCTGAGTCAAAGTACCAAGGTGTCTGTGGTGAAGCTATAGCAGAACCCATAAGTGGTGAAGACTGAGTATATGATGTTGGACTAGATGATTGAACCATGTGTGGATGTGGCATGTACTGTGATGATGCTGGATATGAACCATGAGATGCAGAGTATGAACCATCAGTATTGACCATAAAGACTTGTGGTCTTGGTGAAGCAACCCCAGGAGGATAAACTGACTGCCCAGGCATGGTCTGAGAAGGAGAGTATACTGAATAAGTAGGTTGATTATTACCAAATGCAGACCCATAGTAAGCTGATGGAGGTTGTGAAACTGATGGAGACTGTGGAGGTGGAGGTCTGTAGTTGAGGTCTTGTCTATAATAACATCTGTTAGCTAGATGGTTATTCTTTCCATATAGTTGACAACTATCAGAAGAGTTATTCCAATTATTCCTTGACCCCCTGAACTTATTTCCCTTGTAGCCCCTATTTCCTCCATAGCTAGAATATGCACCTTGTGATCCACTTTGTCCCATTTGATTAGATTGTGCAAATTGAGGTCCTTGCTGAGAAAATTGTACTGGATACTGAAAAGTTGAGCCTGGACCAGCAGTAGGTGGAGGAGCAGTGACTTGATTACCACAGACAAGAGGTACTGGAGTACTAGAAAAATCAGATGAGTGTTGTGCAACAAGCAATGTGGATGTGTCAATTGTATCTTGACACAGATCCTCAGCCATAAGCATAGAATACAAGGCACTGAAAGTGAGAGGAGTGACTTCTGCCATGGTTTTGATAGCTTGTTTAAAGGTTCGGTAGGTTTCATCAGGTAAGCCATTCAAGGTGTGAAACACCACATCCTCATCATCCATATGAGTACCAGACGCTTCAAGTTTTTGTAGCAGTCCCTTAATAGTATCCAAATATTGTTCCATAGGTGAGGTTTTCTTAATTGTGTACAATCTTCTCTTCAAATCCATAACATGAGTCCGAGGCAGAGAACTAAACTTTTCTTCTAGTTTAGTCCAAACCTCACAAGTATGATGTGTTCCAACAATATGTGGCAGAATTGAAGGTGTTAGAGTTGCAATTAGACAAGACATAAGCATGCGATCTACTATGTCCCATTGAACATAGTCTGGATTAGGTATTTTGTTTCCTGAAGAATCTAGGGTTTCAGGTGACAGAACAGTATGCAATCCAGTTGCAAAATCAAACAAAGAATTTGCACGCAAAGCCGTTTCTACTTGAGTTTTCCAGGCGAAATAATTGGTTGAATCCAACTTAAGAGTGATGAATGATTGAAAATTTGCGATAAGAAAAGTGAGAGATTGGGGCAAATACTCTGTAGAAGACGATGATAAGCTGCCATGCTTGATTCTTGAATTCACGATTTGTGATGACAACAATTTCACCACGACACTGATGAAACGCAGACTTGTGGATCTTTGGATACTATCTCTCTTTGGCTGTTCAGTTTGATTGGCCTATTAGGCAATTGGATGTGTCCAATGCCTTTCTGCATGGCAACCTTCAAGAACAGGTGTATCTTAGACAGCCTCAGGGTTATGTGAATGTTGATTTTCCTAATCATGTATGTCACTTACACAAGGCCTTATATGGTCTCAAACAGGCACCACGTGCCTGGTATGATATGCTCTCCAAACAATTGTTACAACTTGGGTTTCAAAACAGCTTGGCAGATTCCTCTCTGTTTGTGTTTCATCAAGGTTCCGATCTTGTTTATCTGCTAGTGTATGTGGATGATCTTTTACTTACTGGTAACAATCAAGAGTTGATTACTAAACTTGTTGCTCAACTAAGTGTTTCATTTGCTCTTAAAGACGTGGGACCTCTTCATTATTTCTTGGGTATTGAAGTGGTTTCCACTGGTACTGGTATGATTTTATCTCAGCAAAAGTATGCTCTTGAGCTGTTAGCTAAGGCTAGTATGACTGACTGTCGTCCATGTTCTACTCCTTCTTCTCTTAGACCTGACCCTACCTCTACTTCTTCTCTTATGCCTAATCCAGAACTTTATAGATCCATTGTTGGATCCTTGCACTACCTCACTTTAACTCGACCAGATTTGTCATTTGCTGTCAACAGTGTGTGTCAGCACATGCACATGCCTCTTGACATACATTTTACTGTTGTTAAACGTATTCTGCGTTATGTCAAAAGCACTTTGAATCAGGGGTTATTCTTTTGCAAAGGGGTTTGTTCTTTGTCAGCCTACTCTGATGCTGACTGGGCAGGAGATGCTAGTGATAGACGTTCTACTAGGGGTTATTGTGTTTATTTTGGTCCCAGTTTAGTGTCTTGGTCTGCCAAGAAGCAGGCTACAGTTGCTAGATCTTCCACCGAAGCTGATTACAAGGCATTGGCCAATGCTGCTTCTGAATTGGTCTGGCTTTTACAACTGTTTAAGGATTTACATGCTCCAGCTTTCTCTACTGCTCATGTGTTATGGTGTGATAATAATTCAGCCATTTCTTTGGCTACAAATCTTGTGTTTCATGCCAGGTCTAGGCATATAGAGGTGGATTTTCACTTTGTTCGTGAGAAAATAGCTCACAAGCAGCATCAAGTGAATCATGTTCCTTCTCACTTTCAGATTTCTGATGTTATGACTAAGCCTCTCACTGTGGCTCGATTTGTGTTTCTCAAAGACAAACTGAAGCTTGCTTGTCTCCCAGCTTCAGTTTGTGGGAGTGTGTTAACTCTTCAAGCTAAGTCGGTTGAGGAGGTTGATCAAGTTAAATCTAAGTCGGTTGGGGCTGCTCAAGCCAAATCTGTTGACCAGTCAACTGTCACGTGTATTAATACTAATGGCAGTTGTAATATGATTAGTTAGAGTTAGTTACACGCAACTTACAGCTGTATATCTCTACTTTCTGTTGAGTATATATACTCTTCTCTTGTATCAGTTGTTTTTTTTTTAATGAATGAGATCATCATTTTCATTTCATTCAGTTGAGATCTAGTTAGGGCTTACATTTCTACAGATTTTCTCTTTTGTTGTCATCAATCTCTCAAATGAATGGATTTTTAATTGACAAAAAAAAAAAAAAAAACAGATGAGTTTTGTAAATCGGCTCCCTCTACCTCCCTCCAATCAATCACCATCAACATCATCCATGGCGGATGGGTTTTTCGAGTAGCTCCGACAATGGAGTCTGACCAATAAGACCAAGAGATGATCAGCTCCTCTGAAGTCGGCAACCCAGATCCAACCCCCACCACAGCCAACCACCACAACTTAGATCAGCTCCGGCTCCTCTTCCTCTGGTTCGCCTCTCTCCCTCCCTCTCTCTCCCTCCCTCCCTCCCTCTCCCTCCCCCCCTCTCCAAAATGAAAAGCAAGGTGGATTTGGATGGGCATTTTGGACCCAATCCCCCCCGAAATCGCTAACGATAGGGGTAAGGTCAGCGCTGGCAAATCCGGCTTCCCCCTGATTTGCAATCCACCCTTTGGCAAATTTGGTTGTGCAACCAAACACCTGATATGTGTGGGGCTGTGATTAGGGATGCCAATGGATCGGTTTGGTCTGAGTTTTGCGATTACCATACCCAAACCCAAAGCATTTATCTATACCTAAATCCAAACCAATATCCGACGGGTATGAATTTTAGTGCACCATAACCAAACCATATGGATTTGGAATCCAAACCGCACCAAACCCGCATTAATATTCATTCCATTAATGAACATATGAAGGAAAAATATTATATATTAAAATAACAAAGTAACATACTATATGATTTTACCATTAAACATCTAAATTCCAACATAATCAAAGAAAATAACTAAATAATAAAATTTTCCTAAGAGGTTCCTATAGAGACTTTTGATATTTTTAAGGGATTTGAGAGGAATAAGAAGAGAGATGAAATGAAAAGTCAGTGAAAGTCATGAATTGAAAAATAAAATTTACATGTATATAAAATTATAATGTGTATATATATCCTATAAGTAATATTATATGGATTGGTTTGGGTTTGGGTTTGGCCGAGTACTTGCTATGACTAAACCCAAATCCAAACTCGCTGCCAGGGTATCATGTTTTTGAAAACCAAACCCGCTTCTTGGATAGGAAAAAATATAAAAAACCGCTCCGATAGGGCCGGTTTGGTTCAGCTATCCATTGATTTTGGGTGAAATAGCCATCCCTAGCCGTGATTACATATCCAGCTAATTGGCAAATCCCGGTGCCATCTCTGGCATCCGAAAGGGGCCTAAGTTTGTGATCCATACTTCACTCAACACACTAGCGTTGTACCCGTTCTGTGCATGGGAGAGAGAAACATAATATGTGCATACATTAATAGGTAACATGTTGACACAAATCATACCAGCGTAATATATCTAACATCTAACATATAGAAGCCAACATAACATAATAGTAGCCTTTGGATTTTTTTTATTATTATTATATTTTTTTTGAGACAGTAGCATGCTATTATTAAACACAATTAGCATCCTTGTGGTTATAACTGACTAAAATCTGAACGGAAATATACACTTTCTTGAACGATGCACCTTGCTTGATTCAAATGTGGGTGTGAACATCAGTGTGAAATGAAAATGGTAGGAACAAAACTATTTTGAAAAAGTTACTTCACATATGCAGTAACTATTTCTAAGAAAATTATGAGGTATTATTGGGTAAAGGGTTTGTAGGGAGAATAAACATTTGACTTTTATAAAAAAAAGAACAGAAACAATACACATTCTTTTCTTCATAGTAAACTTCTACAATAGGACTCCCTTTTGTGAGAGAGCCAGAGAGGGGAGACAGAGTAGAGTGGAATGTGGTGTGTGAGAGAGGGGAGAGAGAGAGAGTATTGCTCGGCAAATAAGAGCGGGTGGCAGTTTTCTTTGTATGCGTGTTTGTTGTGTTCCCCAGATTTGTAATTTGAGCCCTTGATTTAGATTCAACAGTTCAAAATATAAGGAATTTAAAACTTGAGTTCCCTTATTATATAGATTTCTCACAATCTTTTATTCTCTTGTTACAAAAATATTTCTCTATATTTCTCTGAACTTCTAAATGAATGAAACTATGAAATGAGGGTCCTATTTATAGAAGAAGATCCAAGGGGTAAAGTGCAATATATATTTTAGGGGCAAACTGTAATTGACCAAATATTTTTCCTAACTAATTAGGCAGCACCCGTAGAATTTTACCACCCAATTAGGCAGCCTCCATGAATTTGATCGGCCAATCATCTTTGACCATTCACAAAACAAGCTTAGTTTATGGACTTGGATTGCGACACCGTTGTTTTGACGTGGCCATGTAGCAAAAATATATGGATATTTCTTTCGTTTAGTTGACTTGTTTAGTTTTCTAATAAGCAATTTGGTATAGCCAGTCTCTACAGAGACAGCTTATTTGTTTAAAGTAAACAATAAACAAATAAGCTGTCTTTGGTTTTTTTTGTTCAAAACCAGAGACAGCTTATTTGTTTATTGTTTACTTTAAAGTAAGCCAAAATTGCCAAGAGACCCAAATGGTCCCTTAAAACAAGCCTCTTTTTACCATACATTACTGGAAGATACAAGGATTAAGTCTTTATACTGGCCACCAAGGCTGTGTTTGGATGACCAGAATCTTGAGTAGGAATAGGAATATGATTACCGGAAATCAATTTCCTAAGAATTTTCTTGGGTAGGAATAGGAATATGATTACTAGGTATCGAGTTCCTAAGAATTCGATATCTGCAAGAATTGCATTTCGGTGTTTGGATTAATTCGGCAATCTTATGCGGGAAACAATTATTTTGAAAATTTATTAAAGTCAACATTTCATTTTCTTAATGAATGAGTCAGGAATCTCAGATTCCCATGCATGGGGTAAGGAGGGGTCAAATTCCCACTTGGTCTGGGAGTATGATTCCTAGTTGAATATGTTATAAAAAATCACATTTCCATTTCTATGTCTGTCAAACATCAGAATCAGAAAAACCTAGCATCACATTTCCGTTCCTTTCTCTTCCAAACGTTGGAATCATACAAAGAAAGGGATCACGTTCTCATTCCCTCTCGGGATTGCTGCCATCCAAACTAACTAAGTCAACTAGGTTTTTACATCAAGAACAAAAAATGAGAGGTACACGCTTTAAATTGTCTATAAAAACGAAACATGTTACACAATACTCCCTCCGTTCCAAATTGCTGGTCACTTTTGGAAATTTCATTTTTTTAAGCAGCCATGCAACAAGTACATTCAACTTTTTAGGGTTGCAATCGCCTGGGGGGGGGGGGGGGGGCGGGCATTCCTCCTCCCCCCGGGCTCTCTTTTCTCCTTCTTTTCTCCTTCTCCTCTCCCTCACCTTCCTCTCTCTCTCTCTCTCTCTCTCCCTCCTCTCTCCTTCTCGTCTCCTTTCTTTCTTTGCTTTTTTTAGCGCAGGTTTTGGCCATGTTTCGGCATGGTGTGGCGGGTGTGATCTTGTGGCGGCGCAATGGAATCTCGGTGGTCGCCTCTCCTAACCATTTGTAAGGAACGATTTAGCGTCTCCTTGGTGGTCTCTCTTGGAGATCGACCACTCGCTGGGTTCACGACGACGCATGATTTTCATCCGTTTGGTTGGCGGTTTGATGGTGGTGTTTGGTGTTCTGGCTGACTTCCCCCCTCCTTTCCCTCGTGTGGCATGGCGTTTCCTACCATGTTTTTCTGGTTTTGCTTTCGGCTGCCGCCGGTGCATTGTTGGATGTTTTCGGTTGGCCTAGCGGCATAGTAGCCGGCTTCAACCTCCTATCTCCATTCGACGGTTCAGATGCTCCTCCTGCTTCATTCCTGGAAGTCATCGGGTTCTTGCTTAACGGTGTTGCGTGCTCTTTTTCGCTGTTGGAGGTATGGAGGCTGCGATCTGGTGGCGTGGTGGGTTCCGGCAGTGGGTGAGGCGGCTGGTTTTGTTTGGTTCAGAGTTTTGTGTGTATTGTTAGGGTTGGGCCTTGTTTTGGGCTTGCCCCAATAGGTGTTTTTATTTCTTCAACCCTTGGTTGGACTGCCCTCCCCCTCCCCCATCTTGATATACCATTGGTCAATATTTCTCAGATAAATTTTATTGCCGATCAAAAAACAAAATCCATTTACATTAAACAGATTCATTAATTTTCAACAATGCCCGTATATTTCAACTTTCGAGTAAAATGATCGTTGGTAAATGAGTTATTTTGGAAGATTGAATAAATGTTGTTTGGACTTTTCGAAGACGGCTAACAATTTTGAACATCCCAATAATATTATAAGAATCAAGCAATTTGAAATTGAGAGAGTATTTTTTTTTTTTTTTAAAAAAAAGGTAGAACTTAATATCTTGCACGATACTTCAGTAAATGAAAGGTGCATTTGATTAATAAAGTTTATTTTTCTATCAATAGATTTGAATTTGGGGTGATATGGCGGGTCTCACTTTCCCACCTCGTCTCTCATCTGCACGTCATCTCTCTATAAAAGCAGCTAAAAGTGGTACTTATTATACACAATCCAATTATCTTTCATCTCACAAATAGATCAATTACTTCATCAACTCTCTCGATTGCTTTTCACAAATTTTTCCAATGGCTCCTCATGTTTTTTTGTTAGGGTTCTTAGCTATAACTTGTTACGTTGCTTCAGCAGACCCAAGCCCTCTGCAAGACTTCTGTGTCGCAGATCTTAACAGCCCAAGTACCATACTCTTCCCTAATCAATTACTGCTTTTGTTTTTGTTAGTGCTTGAATTTTGTTCAAAAAGTCTCTTTTTACTTACGGTGTCTTACATTTTCTAACGTTTTGTCTAACCATGCAGTTTCAGTGAACGGATATGTGTGCAAAAATCCAAACCTCGTGGAAGTGGATGATTTCTTCTTAAGCGGGGTAAACGTACCAGGCAACACATCGAATGCAATTGGATCAAATGTCACTCATTTTTTCGCAGCTAATTTTCCTGCTCTTAACACACTTGGCGTCTCCATGGCCCGTATTGACTTTGCGCCATACGGCCTCAACCCACCACACTACCATCCTCGGGCCACTGAAATTTTGACTGTCCTTGAAGGTACCCTTGAAGTAGGATTTGTCACCTCCAGCACCTACAATCCTCCAAACCAGCTCATTTCGAAGGTTATTCAGAAGGGTGATGCAGTTGTGTTCCCAGAGGCTCTTACCCACTTCCAGCAAAATCTTGGAAATAGTCCTGCAGTTGCCCTTGCGACCTTTAGTAGCCAAAATCCTGATGTTAATACCATTGCGAATACAGTGTTCGGTTCGAATCCAGCAATCCCTAGTTATATTCTCACAAAAGCATTCCAAGTGAGTGAGAGTGTAATCGCGGATATCCAATCCCAGTTCGGGAATGACTTGAAGCTACTAAATAAAGGGGAGGATCGAAGCCAAGTTTAATAGCTGATATCAAATCCCATCTTTTTGTTTTTTGAGAGGAAGTGTTACATGTGTTCAAGAAATGCTTTTTTTAATTAATTTCTTTCTGAAGAAAAGTAACCTTGAGGCAGGTAGCAGCGCCCTTGAGAAACAAATGGGTGAACTATTCACTATCAGGCTTGAAGACTTTCAACTTCTGTGATATATTTTGGGATTTGTAAAATAAATGAGAGCTTATCTCATCTTTGTTTGTTTTCTTATTGTTCAGCCCATACATAGCTTGTAATTGAGATGGTAAAAATATGAGTGGAGTAGAAAAGAATTAGAGTGATTGAGAGAGAGAAATACAAAATTTCATTAATGTATCTATTTTATATGGAGCAATAAAATTTCTTTTGCCGTGCAAAAAAAAAATATATATATATATATATTATAAAATTTCCTCATCAGTATTTGAGTGAAATTCAATAAAATTGTTTTCAATTCTCTTGTCAGTTTCATACACCATAAGTGTGTGATCCACACTCTGCCTCAACAAGATAGCGTTGTACCCGTTCTGTGCATAGGCAAGAGTAACATACACCGCCAACATATGTGCGTAGCATAATAGGTAGAATGTTGACACAAATCATACCAGCATAATATATCTAACATCTAACTTAGCATGTTCCAACGATTAATAAAATTCCTTTTTTCTTTTCAAAAAAGCATAACATGTAGTAGCCAACATAACATAATAGTAGCCTTTGGATTTTTGTTTTTTTGGAGAAAGTAGCATGCTATTATTAAACACAATTAGCATCCTTGTGGTTATAACTGATTAAAATCTGAACGGAAATATACACTTTATTGAACGATGCACCTTGCTTGATTCAAATGTGGGTGCAAACATCAGTGGTAAATGAAAATGTTAGGTACAAAACTATTTTGAAAAAGTTACTTCACATATGCAGTAACTATTTCTAAAAAAATAATTGGGCAAAGGGTTTGAAGGGAGAAATTGTTGGGGTGCTAGTTTAAAGTAGGAGGAAAATTAGGGAGATAATTTGAGTATTTATTAATTGAAGGGCTAAAGCTGTAATAAAAGAGGTGGTGGAGACTTTTAGCTTTTACTGATTGTTTCTTTCGGAGAGTACAAGGGAGGAGTACAAGTCAATGGAATGTCTTTTTCATTCCAATTCAAAGGTTACACAGAAAGCTCTATTTATAGAGCTTGTTGACCGACATACATGGTCTAGAAAAATCTTGATTTTGCTCACAACTTCAGCCGACCTAGATAGTCTAGAAATGTCCAATTCTAGAGCACTCTTGCACATGTGCAAAAATCTACTCAAAGTCAACAACCTTCTAGACACTTCTAACTTAAATATTTTAATACACATTTCTACACACTTCTATATTTTTGCTTAGATATTTTAACACATATTCTACACAACTCTAGAAGATTGCAAA